>JAJDFG010000179.1:317500-452500 GCA_021039105.1 Scomber colias
TCTAATATTTAATTACCAGGAACATGCTGAGAGTTTTTCCCATGATGCTGTTGAAGAGGTCGAAGGCAGAGTTTCCCGTCACCATGAAGAAGTCGGACAGGAAGAGGAATTCTCTGCAGCCGTTATCCAGCAGAGCGTAGTGCTGACTGCGGAACAGCGTCTCATACGGATACTGAAGGAAACACAGAGAGAGGGTTATCATCACTGTTCACTGGTCTGACCCTAACCCTCTAATATAAGCCCCTCATCAACGCCGTCTCACCCTGCTGTCTCCCCTCTGAGCCGTGTGAGGAACGAGGATCGGACCCTCCAGCTCAGCAGGACTCAGTATCGCCCCCCGCTGGCCGACAGTGAAGATGGTGTTCCTGCTCTTCAGAGACGGTTTGGAGAAGAAACCTGCAGCATGTTTTAATAATTGTGATTTCAATTTTGACCCAATTTTTTCCAGAATGGAGCAGCCCTAACACACTGATAGATTATATAGATTATATTACAACTCTGTCACAGCATCACTAATATATAGAAATATATAAAGACATAAAGAACGACAGTCAGAGTTTAAATGATACCTTTCTTTGCTGTGTCTTCTACTCCCATCAGATCATCTTTATCAGCCACTTCCTCGTACTGCACACACACACACACACACACACACACACACACACACAGACAGACAGACAGACAGACACACACACAGAGTTCATTATATATACAAAATATTTCCATAAACTCTGATTATCAGACACAGATATGTATTATATGAAGGTGTGACATTTTACAGTTTAAGAAGAAACTTTATTGTGAAACCAATGCAGTGAAACAGGAAACTTGACTATTAATTTAATCATTATAAATAAAGTATAAATAAAGGAAACAAGCATATAGAACTTAAGAAAAACGTATAATGTACTATATGTATTAAACTCAAATTAAATAGAAAGAAAATATCTGCATGCATGATCAGATAGACGATGTGATAGAGATCAAGCATAACTCAAACATTAAATCATCTTGTTTGAGATGTATTCACTTCTAGAGATGAGTGCAGAACGAGATGATATAACTATAACTATGATCTACTAGAGATAAACTCACCTGAACTTTGAGCAGCCGGCCGCTGTACGACTTGAAGTAACTGTAGTAGATTTTACTCATCGTATCAACGTACTCGTCTCTGATCTCCTTCGCCACCGTTCTCTCGTTAGCTAAAAGAAACTGATAGAAAAACCTGCAGAGAGACGACAAGAGGACATTTATTGATACATATATATATATATATATTTATTTATTTCACTTTATTCTGTGCAATAAGAATATCTGATCTTATCTTTTACAGCCCTTTATATTTATGTTATTTATCCTGCAGAGAGATTTAACCCTTAAACAGGCAGGAGTGGAAAATTAGATGTAAAAAATCCTTACTAGTCATTTGCACCTAAAGTAAGGAAGGAAGTAAGGAAGGAAGGAAGGAAAGAAGGAAGGAAGGAAGGAAAGGAGGGAAGAAGGAAGGAAGGAAGGAAGGAAAGGAGGGAAGAAGGAAGGAAAGGAGGAAGGAAGGGAAGCAAGGGAGGAAGAAGGAAGGAAAGGAAGGAGGGAGGAAGGAAGGAAGGTAGGAGGGAAGAAGGAAGGAAAGGAGGGAGGAAGGGAAGGAAGGAAGGAAGGAAGGAAGGAAGGACAGATGAAGGAAGGAAGGAAGGAAGGAAGGACAGAGGAAGGACCCGGGAGGACAACACGAAAAGAGTCAAAGAGTCTGTATCTCCTGGTGCACGTTGCCTGTTTAAGGGTTAAGTATCCGGGTTGTGTTTGTTACGTTGATCTTTAGAAACAATAATGAACATTTTTTTCACTGTTTTCTGATATTTTACAGACTGAATGATTAATTTATTGATATATTGATTAATGGAGACAGATTCTGCTCTTAAACTTATTAACAGTGAATCACAGCAGGAGAAATCTGCAGCTTCATTAGTCTGCCTGTGAATCTTTCTCAGTTTGAACTCATTTCAGGTTAATATTTAATGTGTTTTTACTTAAATCCAAGACACTTTTCTCTTATTGGAGATAATAAAATAACTTAATAAATAACAGATTCATCAATAATGTAAATACTCATTAGTTCCTCTTCTATCTATTACATTTTCTAATAAAATAACAGAAACTAGTTAATTTTATGTCCTTGATCATTTTATTGATTTCTATAGAGAGTAAAACTGATTTATTTAACTCACCTGTATTTCAGCAGCGTGTTTTGTGGGATCTGATAGTTTGTCATCGGCTTCCTGAACGAGTAAATCTTCTGAAGGATGAACTCTCGGATCTTTGACACCGCCTGAACATCAGCAGAGAGGAGGATGAAGCAGAGGAGAAAGAAAAAATTAGAATAAAAATAGACTTTAGTACTCTTCTGGACAAGATTACAAAGTTCTTTATAGAAAAAGAGGTAAAAAATAGACAAAAACAGCAAATAAAGACTAAAAACTGGGATCTGGAAGATAAAATATAGTAGAGTAAAAATATTAAATGTAATAAAAAGTGTGATGATGAAACTATAAAATGAAAAAATAAAACTTCACTGCTGCTTCTGTTGCTAAGCGTGATGCATTCAGGTTCAGTTCTGAGTGTAGGTCACCAGAGTTTTATCAGCAAACACACACAATCAGTGCAGTTATAAAACCCTAATGAACCAGATTAAAGTATAAACAGTGTTAAGGGGAATCAGGAAGGAAGTGTGTCTCGTCTCGTCCTGCAGACCTTGAGTTTGAGTCGGTCCACGATGTCCTGGATGTCGGAGCAGGCCAGCGTCTCTCTGAAGCTCAGCTCTTTGGCGAAGTTGATCTTGTTGTTGAGTTCGTGGAGCTGCTCGAGGAACTCCTGCTCCGTCACCGGACTGTCCAGGATGGTGCTGCAACGCACACACACACAGAAACACGCACACACACACAGAAACACACACACACACACACACACACACACACACACACAGAAACACACACACACACACACACACACAGAGAGACATGAAACATTAAAGTAAGGAAGTAAGGTAAAGGCTACGAGCAGTGTGTGTGTGTCTCTGACTCTGTGTGTGTGTGTGTGAGAGACTGTGTGTGTGTCTCTGTGTGTGTGCCTCTATGTTTGTGTCTGTGTGTGTCTCTGACTGTGTGTGTGTGTGTGTGTGTGTGTGTCTGTCTGTGTGTGTTTCTGTGTGTGTCTATGTGTGTGTGAGTGTGTGTGTGTCTGCGTGTGTCTCTGTGTGTGTTTGTGTCTGCCTGAGACTTGAGAGGTCTGAAATGTATTTGGTATCCATGGCAACCATAGACTTTGATCTCCATCATGTAACAAACTGAAGGTTGTAAATTCAGATTTCATTCATGTCACTGTGCTAAACATCACTCTCCCCTGTGTGTAACTTCCTGTGTGTGTTACAGTGTGTGTACATACGAGATCATGGCTCCAGGCACCACCAGCTCGTCCACCAGCTGGCTCAGGTGGCTGCGGACCGCCTGCCTGTTCTTCAGACGGACGTTCATGCTGACAGACTGCTGCTGCAGAGTCTGAATCTCACTGCTGATGGAGGAGAGATCGCTCTGGAAGCCGCTCAGCATCCCCTCCATACGCTGCAGGAAACAGGAGATAATTAAATACCTTCATCAGACACTGGACACTGAGAGGAAGAGGATGAGGAGGAGGGGGATGAAGGTGAGGATGAGGATAAGGATGAAGGTGAGGATGAGGATATATGAATTATAAGAAGAGAAGAAGAAGAGTGACGTTAACAGGAACAAGGAGACAATAAACAGCTTCATTAACCAGACAATGAGAGGAGGAGGATGAGGAGGATGATGAAGATGAGGATGAGGATGAAGGTGAGGATGAGAATGAAGGTGAGGATGAAGGTGTGGATGAAGGTGTGGATGAGGATGAAGGTAAAGATGAAGATGAGGATGAGGGTGAGGATGAAGATGAGGATGAAGGTTAGGATGGGGATGAAGGTGAGGATGAAAGTGAGGGTGAGGATGAAGGTGAGGATGAAGATGTGGAAGAGGATGAGGGTGAGGATGAAGATGAGGATGAGGATGAAGATGAGGACAAAGGTGAAGATGAGGATGAAGATAAGGATGAAGGTGAAGGTGAGGATGAAGATGAAGGTGAGGATGAAGGTGAGGATGAAGATGAGGATGAAGGTGAAGGTGAGGATGAAGGTGAGGGTGAGGGTGAGGATGAAGATGAAGGTGAGAATGAAGATGAAGATGAGGATGAAGGTGAGGATGGGGATGAGGATGAAGGTGAGGATGAGGATGAAGGTGTGGATGAAGGTGAGGATGGGGATGAGGATGAAGGTGAGGATGAGGATGAAGGTGAGGATGAAGGTGAGGATGAAGGTGAGGATGAAAGTGAGGATGGGGATGAAGATGGGGATGAAGATGGGGATGATGATGAAGGTGAGGATGAAGGTGAGGATGAGGATGAGGGTGAGGATGAGGGTGAGGGTGAGGATGAAGGTGAGGATGAAGATGAGGGTGAAGATGAGGGTGAAGATGAGGGTGAGGATGGGGATGAGGATGAGGATGAAGGTGAAGGTGCGGATGAAGGTGAGGATGAAGATGAGGATGATGAGGATGAAGAGGATGAAGATGAGCGTCTCACCTCCAGTATAGAGTCACAGGCGGTGATCTGATTGTGCAGCAGAGCGATGTTCTGACTCTCTTTGATGTCTGACAGACGACTCAGGACAATAAAACATCAGCAACAGTTCACAGGTGTGTGTGTGTGTGTGTGTGTGTGTGTGTGTGTGTGTGTGTGTGTGTGTGTGTGTGTGTGTCTGTGTGCTTGTCACAGAGGATACAGTCTTTGATGGAGGCCTGTTCGATCTTCTGCAGCTCTGTCTCCACCTGTTTGGAGTACTGACGGAGATCAACGCCCTGCAGACAGAAGAGAGGCACCGTCACATTTACCAATACACACTAATACACATCAATACACACTAATACACACTAATACACACCAATACACACCAATACACACCAATACACACTAATACACACTAATACACACCAATACACACCAATACACACCAATACACACTAATACACACCAATATACACCAATACACACCACTACAGATCAATACACACTAATACACACCACTACACATCAATACACACTAATACACACTAATATACACCAATACACACTAATACACACCAATATACACTAATACACACTAATACACACTAATACACACTAATACACACCAATATACACTAATACACACTACTACACACTAATACACACTAATACACACCAATACACACCAATACACACCAATACACACTAATACACACCAATATACACTAATACACACCCATACACACCAATACAGATCAATACACACTAATACACACCAATACACACCAATACACACCAATACAGATCAATACACACCACTACACACCAATACAGACCAATACACACCAATACAGACCAATACAGACCAATACAGATCAATACACACCACTACACACCAATACACACCAATACAGACCAATACAGACCAATACAGACCAATACAGACCAATACACACCCATACAGACCAATACACACCCATACAGACCAATACACACCCATACAGACCAATACACACCAATACAGACCAATACACACCAATACACACCAATACACACCCATACAGACCAATACACACCCATACAGACCAATACACACCCATACAGACTAGGGCAGAGTGATATGACCAAACTATTATTCATATGTTTATTTTCACATTTTAAGCCTTTTAAATCTGACTAAACCTCATGGAAACTAAAGATCTCTGACCCGTTTATCATCACACAGCTCTGAACCAAATCATAATAACTGAGTAAAGAAGGAACATTTCAGCATGTTAAACTTTGACTGAACTTCCATCTCTCTCAGATCTGAACTACTAGCTGCTGTTTTTAGTTCTCTTCTCACCGTTTTCAGAGCCTCCTTCACCAGATCATCCTCCAGGTTTGCCTGAATGTGAACTGCAGAGCACAGAGACGACAAACAGCTGTTCAGTCACTCATTCCTCTACTGAAGACAAACTGAGACTGTGAAGATTCAGCAGGAGTTTAAATGTGTTAAATGTGTTTCTGTTTGTTTCCTTCATGCAGGAAGTTTGTCAGGACTCACATATTAATTATAATTACATTCATATGCAGCTACACTTCATTAGAAAACTGAACATGTGCTTTTTGAAGCAAATGTAAAACTTGTCTTGTTTAAGCTTTTCTTTTAGACACAGCAACGTTTCCAGTGTCGTATTATTATAATACTCACATGTGGCGACTAAGAACAGAAACTTCACTCCTGGTCAAAATATTCTAGTATATTAGTGGACAAGAAACAACTGAAAACATCTGGATTAAAGAATATCTGGGCTTCAAATAAAGATTACTCTCATTGCTGATTCATCTGCAGACTTTCTTCATTAGTTCTTTAGTCTGTGAAATATTTAAAGTGGTGAAAAATGTTGATCACATCGTCTCAAAGAGTCCAAAGCTTGAAGATGTTTCATCTACTTTCATATATGACAAAGAAAAGCAGAAAGTCTTCACATTAAGGAAACTAGAAGCAGTAAATGTTTCTAATCATTCCTTTAAATATGTATGAAATGATGTTTCTTCAGCCTGCTAATATAATAAAGTGAGAAACATGAATCCTGATATAGTGTCAGAGATTAATGACATAATGAGGATGAACGCTGCCTTACTGTCCACTTCATCCAGGATGAACTCATCAGTAGTGAGGTCCAGCTCTCCAAGGTTCAGGTTTGGGATTTCTCCGTCAGTCGTCTGGACAAAAACACACAATTAACAAAAGCCAACAGCCATTTTTATATATGCAGGGTTCCCACACATCTTTACCAATCAATGTTCTAAACTTTTCCGTAACATCTTCCCCTAGAACATTTATAACAGAGATGATGTCATTTTGTGTATCCTGGAGCCTTTTAGGTGTTTGGACACTTTGACCTCACTAAATATATAAGCTAAATATAGAAATGCATGATTAGTATAGTCACATTAAATGAATCTACTGATTTTTGACAGGTTAAAAGTGGAAGGTCCAAGTTCATGCAGCCTGTCTTATAGCCGTTATCTTTGATATCAGATCATCCCTAATTCAAACCCTTTCCAGGCTGGGAAACAGTTTCTCTAATCTCAGAACGTTTCCAGGAATCTCATGACTGTGAGAAGTCTGAATATCTGTTCAGTCTGATGAGTTTTACATCTGCACCTAAAGAAAATAGCAGTAGCAGTCTGTTAGTAGCAGACTAACAAAGACCAATACAGGTTGACTGGTTGATTGATGAATGTAACTTAGATTATATATAAAGTCTGTACAGTTTATCATCACAGAGTCTGATGAGTTTTACACCTGAAACTGAAGAATATGATCTAAATATGACATAACATGGTAACAGACTAATGCAGCTTGATTAATTACCATCATTTAGTTTTATTTTAATCATGTCAACATTGGTGACGTTACACTTTTAATGTCACCACCTAAACTGAGCTTGTTTTGACAGCATGCTAACAGCTAACAGCGGCTACAAACAGCATAAATAAACTCAATTTAAACACATTTATCTGCAAGACTCGGTGCATAATGAACAAATATTAAAACTCTACAACTACTAAAGAATAATCTGTATGTTAATGTATCAGAATACTCCTCAGTTCATTGATTAAGCCCTGTGTCAGCTCTGCTAACAGGAAGCAGCAGCAGTAAAAACACACAAACATTAAACGCGTTTGTAGTTTTTTAACCACATTTAAAAACACAACTCTTTAAATCATCACCTCATCCTGTAAATACGCCATAGCTACTTCTGTTGGGTTCCCAGCTGTGTTTACATCGCTGCCAGCTTCAACCACAGCTGCTGCTAGCTCCGCCATCACTGCTAACGTTTAGTAAAGAACTACAAAACGAACAAAGGTTCCGCCTCGTTTCACCCGGAAGGAATAACGAGAAATTAAACGTTATTTTTTTGAAAGTGTGAATCTGTTAATATGTTAAATTATGTCTTTAATATAAATGTATGATATGTTTGATTTTTTTAACATTTAAAATAACAAGTAAAAATGTGTTTAATAAAAACGTTGAATTAACGAACAAAGGTTCCACTTCGTCTTCAACCGGACAGATTAACTAAATATAAAACGTTTTATTATTAAATGTTCAAACAAAAATGACTTTTAATTGCTTTTATTTTTGCTTTATTTTGTTATTGTTGTTTTTAGCGCCTTTGTTTCGTTTCTATTGTTTGTTTTATTTGTTTGCTTATAATTCTTTTTTATGTTATGTCATGCTGTGTTAGAATATTTTCAAAAAATAACACAAAAATATGTTAACTTATGTCTTCAATATGAATGACTGATATATTTATTTATTTAAAACAATAAATAAATTATGTATTTTTCTTCTTGTCGGACATGTTTAAAGTAAAGTGTGAGTTCCGGTGTAATGTCGAATTCTGTAACCTGTTGAATTATGTTCCCCTGCTGGTTAAAGTGTGTTTCCCGCGGTTACTGTTTGATGTAATAAATAAAACGGGTTGTGGTTACAGCTGTGGTAAAGCTAAACACACTATACTATAACTGGTTAAGGTTAAATACACAGTTTTATGCAGATTAAGGTAAAATAAAGAGGCACTAAATTACACGGTAACACATTTCTACCCAACATCCCCCAGTTATCGGCGCCTTCAAACTCTCGCGAGATCGAAGCAGCTTCCTCTTCGCACGGAACCTACTTCCAAGATGGTGGGTGAATATTTTCTATCGACCGGGAACACTTTAGAAATCCGCAATCATCCGAGTTTAACGTTACTTTTTTATTACTTTTAAACATTCATCGAGTCTATCAGAGTGTGTTCGAGCGGTGTGATGTTGAATTGTTGGCAGATTAATGTTAAAATAAGATAAATTGACACCAACGGTCAGCGCTGCCCTGAGCTGAGCTGTACGGGCTAAATGTGGCTAACTAGCGCCCAAAACACTGAAATAACGCTGTTTTTATGCGTTTAAACTAAAACGTAAATACAACCAGTTACTTGTCGGGTTAACTGACTGGTTTTTAATGTTACAATTATCACCATTTATCTGTTAAATGCTTGAAATGTGAAGCAGCTCGGTTGAGAAGCTAACGAGGGTTTCAGCATGTAGCGTGTGAAGAAGCGTGGACAGAAACACGTTAAATGGATTTAATAGATACATAGAAGGGTTGTATTTAAGTATACGTTTGCAGACAGGTTGTTATTTATGTAAAGTTGTTGGAAAAGTTACTATAGTGGTGTTTAAAGCAGCAAGAGTCTTAATACTGGAGCCAAAACTCTTCGCTGCATGTTTTATAATGGTTTTAAATGGAAAGCATGCTCGTAGTTTATTACACAGTCATTATAAAGTAGATGATCAGCTTCTATTGAGCTTCATCAGTGTGAGTTAGTCATATCAAGTAATATCTGACACATTTACAGTCTCTTTAGCATCAGACTCCCTCTTAGTGTTTCCTGTTGAGCTGTGGTGGAAGTATAGTAACAAAAAGACTTTGCTACTAAAAACACTGTAACGTTGAAACGTAGAAGATGAAGAGTTGACTCATTTGGAGGCTGACCCTTCATATTGAATCTTTGACTGATGTTTTTAAGAGTTTCATTTGCAGACACGTTCATCGGCTCTCTGAAAGTAGAAAATCAGTGTAGTACCTGCAGGATTCAGGAGGGAAGATCAGAAGTTTTAGCTTCAGATTGACTGTTAAATACAGTTTTGAACAGTAAATGCATTATGAAGGGATTTTCTAATGGTCAGTATGAGCAGGAGGAGTCATTACAGTCAGAAAAACTCGTCCTTTTGTGTAGTTTTGAGCAGCTTTTGGAAACGTGTTTTTAAGTCCATTTTAAATCCATCAGAGCAGAACATTTAGAGCTGGCAATATATTGATATCGTGATTTGAGACTGGATACCGTAATATTGTGATATGTCATCAGAGTTGTCTTTTCCGGGTTTTAAATTCTGCATTACTGTAAAGTGTATAATTTCCTGAACTTACCAGACTGTTCTAGCTGTTCTGTTATTTACCTTTTACCCACTTTGTCATTATATCAAACATTTCAGTGTAAATATTTTGTGAAAGCATCAACAGCCATCTCTACATTGTTGTTGCGATATCGAGTCATTTGGTCTAAAATATTGTGATATTTGATTTAGTCCATAGCGCCCAGCTCTACTAACATATATTTACCTGCTTAGTATGAATTATTACCACTGTGGCTTAAACACAACGTATATCTGATAACTGTCTCTATGATTCCTGTTCTCAGACTGTTATTAACTCGTTCTTCTTCTGTGGTTTTCAGTCTTTGGTCATCCCTGAGAAGTTCCAGCACATTCTTCGTGTTCTCAACACGAACATCGATGGACGAAGGAAGATCGCCTTCGCCATCACTGCCATTAAGGTACCGACTGTGTGACCTCACAGAGCACATGTATTATAAGCTGTCTGATATGTGATTGTCTTTACTAACGTGTCCGTCTGTGTTTCAGGGTGTTGGCAGACGTTACGCTCATGTTGTCCTGAGGAAAGCCGACATCGACCTCAGCAAGAGGGCCGGAGAGCTGACTGAGGAAGAGGTGAGAGGACAGACCATAACATGCTAACCCGCTAATAGTCTGTAGAGTCACTGAAACGTAGGAAGACTTTCTCAGCTTTAGTTTAAGTCAGAAGAACATGAGTATTATATCAGGAATGTCAATGTTTTAGGGGTTTCCTTTCACTGACTATTGACTGAAACACATTTCTGCACAAATCTTTATTCTCTTCTTTCTGTTTGGTGTCAGATTAAACTTTCAGATTTTGTGATTATTATCCTCTTGGTTGAACTGTAACTGCTCTCAGCCTTTTCTCTATTTTGCACTGATCATAAGACAGTTTCATAATGAATAAATTACCACACGTAAGTTAAGATTTTATGGCCAAACTGAGTGAAATAGTAACAGTTAGAAGAAAACGTCGCTGCTACTTTTATTCCTGCTCTGCTGTTTTAAAGTGAATGTTGTGGTTTTGTTCCTGTTGAGCTCACAGCTGTTTGTGTTTATCATGTTCAGGTGGAGCGAGTTGTGACCATCATGCAGAATCCTCGCCAGTACAAAATCCCAGACTGGTTCCTCAACAGGCAGAAAGATGTTAAGGATGGAAAATACAGCCAGGTGAGAAAAAGAGAGAGAACACAGTATAATAGACCTCTATCAGACTGGAGACTGAAAGATGGTTAAAACACATCAGATCAAACATGACACTCTGCTGTTAGCTTCACATGTTATTCTATAATATGAAGCTTAATGTTAATTTAATTCTACATCAGTAAAGAGTTTCAGTTTGTTAAACAGCTGAAAGTTGAACTTGATTAACAGTCAGAATCTAAATAACTGAGTTGATGTGAACACTCACTGATTGGCTCGTTGGTCTGTGGGATCCTGACTTCATCCCTCCTCCTCTTCTTCCTCCTTTACCTCCAAAATCAGGAAAAACATGTTTAAAGACTGAAATAATAAATCATCTGATGGGAAACAGAATCACAGCTAACAGTTATTTTCTCATATAGTTTGTTATTGGTTGATAACATTTGATATTTTGTGTCCAACAACAGATTCAGACTCAGTTTACTGTGATAGAAACTAGAAAATATTCACATTTCAGAAGCTGGAATTAGACTTTTATTTTTAGACTAATTATTTTAATAACAGGTGTTTTGTAGGTTTTTCAGCCTTTTTAATGAGTAAAAACTGAACCTGCTTAAAATGTATTGAGTTTGGATTTGAGACGGTTAATAATCTGCAGACTTTAATTCAACCTTAATAAATCAGTTTAGATTCTAACTTCAAGTCATTTTAAGAAGAAAACGTCCAAAATCCTCTGATTCCTGCTTTGATGTGTGAATATGTTCAGTTTGATTTGGTCGTCTGAGATTAAAGACAAGTTTTTATCTTTAGGGTTTGAACTGTTGAGATGAAATTTTGAGAAACAGATTAATTGATTGACACTTTAATCAATAATAAAATAGATTAGTTGCAGCTCTGCTTGATTCTAGCAGCCAGAAGCATCAGAAATCATTTCAGCTGCAGATGTTGATGATCAGGATTTATTATCTTCAGTTTATCCTGCTATTGGTTCTGGTTATTGATTATTGATGGTCTGGTTCTGGTTTCAGGTTCTCGCTAACGGTCTGGACAACAAGCTGAGAGAAGATCTGGAGAGACTGAAGAAGATCAGAGCTCATCGTGGTCTCAGACACTTCTGGGGGTAAAAACTCATAAATACTAATAACTGATAATCAATAACTGAGTTAATGCAGATGTTACAAGTTTAAAGTCGTCATATCCTCATCCTCTAATGTTTATAATCCTTTAAATTAATATATTTTTAACATGATAAATAGTTATAATATTGATAGATTGTTATAAACTGTCAGGAAGTTTAAACATTGATTTCAGTTTAGATGAATAAATAAATAGTATGTCTGATCGCTGATGAAGCAGCAGAAACGTTGAATATTTGTCAGTTTTCAGTGACATTAAATAACTTTTAGGTTTTAAATTGTTCAGATAAAACAAAACGTTTGAATTAATGTTAAATCATTTCTATTTTTTGGTGTTTATAGTAGTTTTCACAGAGTACTGAGTTATGGTTTAAATGTTCTTATTTAACTCTTCCTCTCTTCTTCTTCTCTTGCAGTCTGCGTGTGCGTGGTCAGCACACTAAGACCACCGGCCGTCGCGGTCGCACCGTTGGTGTGTCCAAGAAGAAGTAAACTGCTTCATTTAGTTTCAATAAACAACAGTTCACACAACCTCTGTCCAGATGTTCACTCTTTATTTCTACTTTACTCTGTTTATCTTTATCTTCATATGTAAGTGATCATTTAAAGGTTTGAATTCAGTTTTAATGTTAAACGTTGCTCACAGAAGGACAATAATGCTGGAATATTATAGTTTATAATGAGTTATAATACTTATGTTTCTTCCTAACATGAGAGACGGAGGAGAGTTTAGTTTATCTCTGAGTTACAGAAGTCATGAAAGGAACAATTTATGAAACATTTCACTAAAACAAACCTATAAATAAATAAACTTATAAAGAAACCTGGGCCTTGTTCCATAAAGCAGGATTACTAAATAAGCCAGGTTTATTTAGTTAGTCTGGCTAATTTAACAGCAGATTCGTTTCCATAAAGTAAACTCCGTTACCACGGCAACTTATGCTGTAAACTAACCTGGTTCAGACGAGTTGCTGCTTATCCTGAAATAAAGGATGATTTAACATGGCTTCATTAATCGCCTTAATTTAAAATAAAGTTCACATAGTTGACTTAACATAGCCTAATCATATAAATATATATACAGTCAACTTAATACTGTGTGTGTGTTCATAATATTGAACATTGAGGCCTGACAGAATAACAGCCTCATAAATATTTAACAACTGCAAAATATTTGGACAAGAGATGTAATATTTAAATCCATCTGTCTTTAACTGGTAGGAAGCGCTGTTTTAAAGGTATTGATTATTGATTAATACATTTAAAATAATGTCTAAAAAGTCATAGCTGCTAGCCGCTCACCTGTAGCAAAAGTGATGGAGACATTTTCAAAACGTAAAATAGAAGACAAAAGTGGCGCCGAACCCTGACTTCATCAAGTACGGCTTTGTAAACGGAGGTATGGAGTTTATTTATTTATCCCCTTATAAGCCCAAGAGAGCCCCCTATAAATGTAAAACGTCTCAGGGCAGTTAAACAAGCAGGAATATAGTCATATATCACCGTTTTGTTCAGCTCAACAAAACACAAGTCAAACACCGAGCAACTGATTGCGCCATTTGCAAAAACGCTCCTCCGTCTAAGCATATCTTTAATTTCACAACAAACTACTCATCAAATAAAAGCTGAGATTTCACTGATTCCAGCAGTGTGACTCCCAGTACTGTGAAAACTCGTTAAATAAGCCGTCAGAGAAAAATCCAAACAAACTTCCCATTGTAAATTGTAAAAAAAACTACAAATGATATCTTACCTTCGCTGTTTCTCTGGTTAAAAGTTGTCTGGTCGCTTAATATTCCTAGTAACAGCTACTCCAATGCCTCTGGATCATTTTGAGTCCATTCAATCCAGTTTCCATTTATTTAGATGGCATGAGGGATGAATAGACACGCGGTCTTTGTCTCCATCTAGTGGTTGAACTGTGATACTGCGACACATTTAACTGCACTACTTTCTAAAGGGCGTGAACTTTCATTAGAGTGGTCAATCTTTGAAATTGACCAATGGGTTCGGGAGATATTGATGCTCTTCATGAACTGTAAGTTGATTTGGTTTATTATTGAATACAAATCAAACCAAGAGTGAGATCAGTTACACCCATAGACTGTATATAAGTTACACCCCGGGCCACTCTGCACTGAAAAAAATTGGGCCTCGAGATCAAAAAGGTTAAGAACCCCTGTGCTAGAGACTGAATCCGTTTGATCTGTGTTCGACATCACGGGCTGCTCATGAATATCGTGCAGTCTGAATACTCGAGCCTGTCTTGAATTAGCTTGATTGCGTGAACGTGGATCGACCTTTATGGAACCGCTTCAGCCTGGTCTCATTTGTGAGGCTCATCCGCTTTTCTGAGCTTGTTTTATGGACCGGAGCCCGGACCGGAAGTTTAACGTCTAAACTTAAAGGAAAGGTTCACATAATTACAAGTGTCTTAAAGTCCGGGAATGACCTCTATGAAATATTAATTGAGCTTTAACCTTAGTGTCGTCCTCCCGGGTCAAATTGACCCCGTCTGTTTTGACTGTTCCTTCCTTTCTTCCTTCCTCTGTCCTTCTTTCCTCCCTTCCTTCCTCCCTGCTACCGTCCTTCCTTCCTTCTTCCTCCTCCCTTCATCCTTCCAGCTTTCCTCCCTTCCATCCTTCCTTGACTCAGGGACAACAGGAGGGTTAAACAAGGTGACACTGTAACCATGGTAACAGTAAACTCTTGTCTCCCTGAAGCTTCATTAGCTCAGATAAAATGGAATATTTAGCTCTTAATTCAGATTAACAGTAAAAATGTGTTTAAGCAGTTAAAGGCTTGTATTTGTTCCACATCTTCAAATTAAATAAAACATACAATCATTAAAAATCACACTTTTTTGTTTTATAGTAATTTACAAACAAATGAGGAGACGATCTTTCACACCAAACATCTGGTCGCAGGTTTATTTGTGCTGCATTTGCTGACAGAATTATCATCACTCAACAAAGCAGAGAGAGAGAGAGAGAGGAAATGTTGCAGTAATCTTAATATACAAATATTAAAATCAATAATAATAAAAACTGAGGTAAGGTAGGAAAAAATCATGGCTGCAGGAAATATTAAAGTGCGTACACAGAAGTGGAGCAAAGAGAGGAGAGTTCAGGTTTATGGCTTTAAGAGTCGGTCACACCCTGTTAATGATATACAGTAAAAAAACTAAATCATGCAAACTCACCCAAAAAAACCCTAAACTTTATATTTTAAAGTAAAATTAAACAAAAGGTAAAAAATAAACCTGGTGGTATGTTTAAGGGAAGGTTAGCTACATTATTAAAGACTGAAAAATGAACCCTCCTGTTGTCCTCGAGTCAAGGAAGGAGGGAAGGATGGAAGGATGGAAGGGAAAGAAAGAGGAAGGAAGGATGGAAGGGAGGAAGGGAGGAAAGGAGGAAGGAAGAAGGAAGGAATGAAAGGGAAAGAAAGGAAGGAAGGAAGGAAGTAAGGAAGAGAGGAAGAAGGAGGAAGGATGGAAGGGAGGAAAGGAGGAATGAAGGATGGAAGGGAGGAAAGGAGGAAGAAGGAAGGGAGGAAAAGAGGGAGGAAAGAAGGAAGGAAGGAGGAAGGGAAGAAGGGAGGAAGGGAGGGAGGAAGGAAGAAGGGAGGAAGGAAAGAGGACAGGATGGAAGGAAGGGAGGAAGGAGGGAGGACGGAAGGGAGGAAGAAGAAAGGGAGGATGGAAGGGAGGAAAGGAGGAATGAAGGATGGAGGAAGAAGGAAGAAAGGAAAGGAGGAAGGAAGGGAGGAAGAAGGAAGGAAGAAAGGAAAGAAGGGCGAAAGAAGGGAGGAAGTAAGGAGGAAAGGAAAGAAGGAAGGAAGGGAGGAAGTAAGGAGGAAAGGAAAGAAGGAACAGTCAAAATAGGGTCATAATAAAATATGGCAGAAAAAAAGCTAAAAGTTAAAAAATGAAATGTAGAAATAAAAGCAGCAACAGATCGTTTGATAAGTGAACGTTAATGAATCTGAGAACTGTGATTAATAAAATATGAGTTTATGCTGCGGGATAAAAACATCGTAAACACAAAACGCTGAATTAATGATTTTAATGCCAAGCTGTCGCACGATGATCCTGTTAGAGAAGGGAGGAAGAAGGAAGGAAGGGTGGAGGGAGGAAGGAAGAAGGAAAGGAAGAAAGGAAAGAAGGAGGGAGGGAGGAATGGAAGAAGGAAGGAAAGGAAAGAAGGTGGGAGGAAGGAAGGGAGGGAGGAGGAAAGAAGGAGGAAAGGAAGGGAGGATGGAAAGGAGGGAGGGAGGATGGAAAGGAGGGAGGGAGGAAGGATGGAAAGGAGGGAGGGAGGAAGGATGGAAAGGAGGGAGGGAGGAAGGAAGGAAGGGAGGAAGGATGGAAGGGAGGAAAGGAGGATGGAAAGAAGGAAAGGAAGGACGAAAGGAAAGATGGAGGGAGGAAGGAAGGAAGGGAGGAAGAAAAGGAAGGAAGGAAGGAAATGTTAGATATAAAATATAATAAAATAAAAACAAAGCAGCAAAGAGCTTCAGTCACATGAGAACTTAAATTATATTAAAAAATTCTTAAATAACGACTGAAATAAAATTACGAACATCTTTAAACGTTTTTTACAACCGGATGTTTGGAACTTTTTTTTAATGTAATTACGTTTTTTTTTTTTTTTTTTTAAGTGTTAAAAATGATCAGTAACAAACTTCTGGAAAGTCTAAAGTGTGAAATATATTTGGTCATTTCTGTGAGACTTTTATTTTTTTAACAGGAAATGAAAAAAAAGGGGAAAAATTGACCCAAAAATAAAAACGTTCAATTATTTCGTCAAAATTTATACTAAAAAATTTTACACTAAAATTCTTCGCTAATAATTTTTACGAACTATCTAAAAATTACAAATATTTAATTCACGGAAAAATTTCGTGATTTTTTACTTTTACTGGTTTCCTGTTGTATCGTAAGTATTTTATCATTTTTAACGTTTTAAACACATTTTATTTCTATTACTGGCAGAAAAAGGCTTCTGTAAAATGTTATTTTTAAAAGTTATTTGTAAAGAAAAAAAAAGGTGGCAGTATCATTTAATTTAATTTTTACTTGTTCGGGTTTGTCAAAATTATACTGAAACATTTTACTCAGAATTTCGTACTTTAAACAAAAATACTTACCTAAAATTTTTTACGTACTATCGCAAAAAATTATAGTTTAAATGCTGTTTGGAAATGACTCAGAAAGTCGAGTTTGATTTAAATCACAACTTTAACTTTAACTTAAAAGTTTTGCGTACTATGTTTAAATTTTCATTTAAGGATTTTTGAATTTTTTAAAACCTTTTAAAACAATTTTTTTCTGTTACTGGCAGAAAAAAAAAAAAACTACTTTTGTCCAGCTGTTTGTGTAAGAAGAAATAAAACGTGTCAGTAGAATTAATTAATTAGTTAATTACTTAATTAATCTTCAGTCTAATTTTAACATCACTAATACATTTTTGATTTAAAGCTTTAAACTCATATTAGTGAAAAAGTAAAAGTTTGACGTAGTTTTATTATTATCATTAACTGACATAAACGGGCCAGTAACATTAAACATTGTAGATATCGCCTTATTTAACCCTCCTGTTGTCCTCGAGTCAAGGAAGGAAGGGAGGGAGGGAGGAAGGAAGGAAGAAGGAAGGAAAGGAAAGGAAAGAAGGAAGGAAGGAAGGAGGGGGGAAAGGAAAGAAGGAAGGAAGGAAGGTAGGGAAGGAAAGAAGGAAGGAAAGGAGGGAAGAAAGAAGGGAGGAAAGGAAAGAAGGAAGGAAGGTAGAAAAGAAGGACAGAGGAAAGAAAGAGGGAGGGAGGAAAGAAGGAAGGAATAAGGAAGGAAAGGAGGGAAGGAAGGAAAGGAGGGAGGAAGGAGGGAAGGAAAGAAAGAGGGAAGAAAGGGGGATGGAGGAAGTACAAATGAAAGGAAGGAAGGAAGGAAAGAAGAATAAGACGGGGTCAATTTGACCCGGGAGGACGACACAAGGGTTAAGGAATTACATTTAATGTATTTTAATTTTTGCTAAACTTCTTGTTCGGCTGTTTGTGTTCAAAAAATGATTTTAGTAAATACTGAAATAAAAATGACCTGATTTATAAAAGTGTAACTTAAAGCTTAAACCTCCAAAAGTCGACTTTAATGTAGAATTGATCATTTTAAGTTTATTAATAAGAGATGTAACAGGGCTTTGCATAGATGTCGCTTAATTTAAACCATATTTTCATTTTTTGTGAAGTTGTTTGTGTTCAAAGAAATAAAATGACTTTTACTTTGAAAGGATAAAAACATGAAACTACGTCCGGCTGAGTTATTGATGTTTAGCAGTAGCAGATTACACAGCGCTGCCTTTTTAAAATCTGCTGTTTAATCACATAATAAGATATTTAAACTGATGATAACGAGTCTACAGATGCTTCAGATCAGGAAAAAAAAAAAAAAAAACTAAAAAAAAAAAAAGGTATTCCACTTTGTTTTGTTATGTCCGTTGACCACAGTGTGTCGGGTTCGTCCCAAAAGTTTCCTGGCGATGTAAAGACGTGAAAAAACGTCAAAGCAGCAAAAAGCAAAGATTAACCAGCTCTCTTTGTTTTCTTTCTCCTCACAGCTTTAGGTCACGTTTGTTTCTTGATAAATCCTTCCAAAGAAAAAAAAAAAAAAAGGAAAAAAAAAAAAATCAGATTTCACGTTTTCACAGTGAAATCCAACCAGAAGAAGAAAGAGACGACGAGGACGAGCTTCGATGGTTAAATGTGAGGAAGGATGAAGAGCAGCCCTCGTCCTCCTCATCCCTCTCTCTGTATGGGAGGGGACTTCTGTGGGGGGGGCAGCTGGGGGGGCGGCGGCGGCTGTTGGGGGTCTTTGGTGGGAGCGTAGTAAAGCTCCAGAGGCTTCCTGACCTTCCAGTACTTCTCATTAACCAGCTCCAGAGTCAGAGAGCCATTCAGAGTCTGAGGACAGAAGAAGAAGAAAGAACTTAAAGAACAGTTTCACTACGTTATGACTTCCTGTTTGGAACTGATTATTCATTCAGAACCACACGTACATGTTAAATGGACAAAAGGTTGATTTAATAGATTAAACCCTGGCTGTGTTCGAAACCGCATACTACATCCGTCTATACTACATCCTTCTATACTACATACTAAAGGACCAGATAGTAAGCAGACCGTTTACACTGTAGTAAACTACACGATTACCCACAATGCATTTGGTTCCTACCCGAGCTGAAATCATCAGGCTGAAGCTGATTTCATTTTAGCTCTAACTCTGTAAATAAACCACTTTATCCACATTTCTAACCTTTTTAGGAAGAAAGTAAAGTAGCCCTTTAGATCCACAATGTGACGCTAATTTGTCCAAATAACACCTGTTTAAAGTCACTTCCTGTCATTTTCACAAAATAAAACACCCGTTACCTTTTATTATTAAGAAAACCATAACGATAGAATTGGTGCTTTTATTTTGAAAACAGGAAGCGAACATATCCTCGCTGTAGCTAACTTGAAACCACAAGGAAAATTAATACTTTAATGATGCAGAGCTGTGATGTGTGTTGCTCCAGAATAACGTCAAAATAGCATTAAATTGCGATCGCATTCAAAAAAATCCGATATGTATCCGATTCAGTAGCCCATTTGAAAGTGGCCTGAATTGGATTTGGGAATGTCAGATTCAGTGTGACTTGTGCTGTTCACATTTATCTCAATCTGTACTTTAACTGGAGGCGAACTTTAACCAGTCAGCTGATCGGCATCATCATATTTACTGATTGCACCTTTAATTTCTGTTTTCTTATATTTAGTTTTTCTCTTTACACAACTTAGTTCATTCTACGGTGCAGCTACGACACTAATGAACCTCTGGATAAACAAACACAGTGAATATTTGGGGATTTTCTGTCTCTGCTTTAGTTAGTGACTCACAGAGAACTGTCCTCCTCTCGTCAGGATGTAGATGGTGTATTGTTTCTCACTGATGTCGCTCAGACTCGACCCCTCTCCTCCACTTCCTGTCGTCCCTCCAGGTTCTCCTCCTCCTCCTCCTGTTGCTGCTCCTTCCTCTCCTCCACCACCTCCTCCTCCTCCTCCTCCCTCCTCTTTCCGTTGGTCTTCAGTCTCTCTGTCGGTGTGTCGGTCCTCCAGAGCGATGCGCAGAGCGAGGTATTTAGACAGATGATCCACGGTGGCGTTGGCCGTCGTCTTCACGTACCTTCAAACACACAAAAATCATCAGCAGGCAGAAAAACACAACGAAAGTGAAGTGTGTTGTAATTTGGTGAGCTGACCCTTTAAAGCTCACCTGGTCTGGTTGTAGTCCTGGCCGTGGACCAGTTGAGGGTGAGGTCTGAACACCAGCTCTATCTCCGAGCCCGGTCCTTCTTTGTGGCGTCTCAGCGGAGGAGTCGGGCTCCCGCTGTCGGCCTCGGGCCCCGAGCCGTCGTCGGACGCTCGCGGCCTCTTGCGGCTCGGCCCCGCCTCCGAGGGGGTCTGACCTGGAGCGTTTGGGGCGTGGGAGGGGGCGGAGTCATGGGACAGGTGTGAGCGTGTGTCACCGTTGTCCTCACCGCCGCTGAAGGTGGTGTTGTCGCTCTCCTGAGTCGGTTTCTTCACTCGGTGGTTCCTGAGGATGGAGGACAGAACAAATCAGTATTGACTTTAGTATCGTCTGTAGTAGAGACCGACTGATATATCGACCAATCATTTATATCGGTATCTGCAAATATGTTGTCTGCTTTGTACCGATTTTTAAAATATTTTGAAAGTTATATAGGAAGCATTTATGTGTATTTGATCCTTTTTCTTAATTCAAGTTTAGTATCTGTATGTTTTGTTAATTATAATCATTAAATTCCCAGCTGTGTTTTTACTGTTTCAACACTGATGTCATTTTATACAATTAAGTTCACTGTTAAACTTTAATATATCAATATCCATTACTTATCTTTGTCACAAGTGTTATATAACCACGTGTGTGTTTATGTTTATATATTATCGGCCAATATATTGATGTCTGAATTCTGTTGCTCTCCAATGTCAGTAACGGCATCGGTCCCTAAAACCCAGTATCAGTCGGGCTCTAATCTTTATAATCTGTATTCACCACGTTAACGTCTGAGATCAGGAAACAGTCAGGTTGGAAAATGAAACTAAACAGAATAATTATTGATCCAAAGTGTCGTAAATAACTTCCTTTACTCCAGCTGTGACCTCCAGATTTTTTTGTGCAAATGTAAGAAGTATCAGATGTTGCATAACTTCTATAAAGCTGTTGAATGTATAATAGTGCAGTATAATATGATATTTATCTAATTTAATGTTTAACTGCCTTCTCTGCATACCTGGTTTTCATCTTCTTACTCTTTTAATACATTTAAATATGTTTATATGGCGATTATCCATCTATTGTATGTACCTGTATGAAACACCTGAGCTCAATAAAGTAAATCTTAAAACTCAGAGCTGAAGATACGATTTCTATATAATAATGCTGATTTATGTCATGATATAATAAATGACCTGGAAATGAAACTGAGAAATTAATGTCTGTCTTTTTGGCTAATTAAATATCTAAAAACACTGAAGAACTCTTTTATACAAGGATAGAAATCATCTAAATTCAACATCATCATAAAGCAGCTCTAATACAACCAGACACCAGATTAAATATGATATTATTAAATATTTAGATGAACTCTGTGTGAACAGTTCAGGATGTATGTATATCATCATATCACTTGACCCTGCTTTAAAACTAAACAAGCTCTCTCTTCCTTAAATATTCTGGAAGAGTGAGATAATAAATCATATCTGTGATCGCCCCCCTCGTCCTCCCCCACCTCTCGGACCTGTAGCGGGCCTGCTGGCGGAGCCCCTCCTCGATGCTGGAGCTCAGCGCCTCCTTGTTGTGCAGTCTGTTGAGGCGCTCCAGGACGCTGCGCTGGTGAGCCTCGTACTCGTCGCGGCTCGGGTAAATCTTCGAGATCAGAGCGTCGAAGTTTGAGTCGCGGCGCAGCGAACGCCTCGAGACCAGCTTCTTCCTGCAGGTCGGACACTCTTTGTTCCTGCGGAGGGAAGAAGACGAGAATCATCAGTACAGCTTCTCAAATGATGCTTTACTGTGAATCATTGACAAACACCCAGTCTGAACATCTGAAGACATCCCTCGTTTAAATAACAATCGTTTACTGAGAGTGATGAAGGTTCTGACCCTGATCGCAGCGCCGTGACGATGCAGTCGGAGCAGAAGCGGTGCAGACACTCTTTGGTGGTCATGGTGTTTTTCAGCATGTCCAGACAGATGGGACACATCAGCTCGCTGTGCAGAGAGCGAGGAGACACCGCCACCTCCGTCCCGTCCATGATGGCCTCCTGAACACACACACACATCTACTATCATACCTGTGAGGACAATCACTGCTACGTCATTTAGTCTCTGTTCATATGAACTCTCTCCTCTCTTTGTAAACACAGATTTAACTTCTTTAATGTCTGAAAGTTATTTGGTTTAATATCTGAGAGGACTGAGGACACTGGAGAGTTTGACATTTATTCAGGGACCAGGAGGGTTCACACTGTTCTGCTTCATTCATCAACGAGACGTTTTACTGTTTAAAAAACACAATTAATGCTTTTAAAAGAGCACAACTGCACTCATATAATCATGTAGACTCGTGATGGACAGGTTATTAAAAAAAGGATGAAAATGGCTGCAGCAGAATCATATAATTTGTCTTTTTTTATTCCACATATTATTCTTCTCTGGCAACCTGCAGACTACACTATCAGCAATTCAATTGGACAACCAACAGCTCAGTCAGAGATTATAGTGTTATGATAGCAGCGGCTCCTTATTGAACATGTAAAAAACGTGAACTCTGTACCGACTTAAAATGATGAATGGACCTTAGATTTCTCTGGTTTGTACAAAGTTGTTTTAATTTGTGTGTGTGTGAGAGTTGTGTATCTCCTGCTTGTAAACAAATTAGGTTTATTAAATCTAAAAAGTAGCCCCAGCCAACACGGACTCATGTGACATCATCAGTGACATCACTTGAGTCAGTTTCTCAGATTTCATCAACATCTGGAATCACACACAGCAGCTAAAATCAAGTCTGAAGCCTTAAACAGCCTTTGAAAGGTGTGTCAGAAAAGTGACCCCACTAACCAGGTATAAAACTCACAAAGTACACACACACACACACACACACACACACACACACACACACACTCTTACCTGAGGGCTCCTGTGCAGCTCGTACAGGCTCAGCTCCCAGGTCTTACTGGGAGTCTGGATGTTTACAGGAGCAGCCATGACTGTCTCGATTCCCAAAATCCTCCCTGCACACAAAGAAGCACATCTGGGTTGGACTTGGAAGCAACATTTGATGAAACAAACTCATCTGAAAACACATTCAGTAGTTACGAAGTTTTTAAATTACACAGTTATTCCTCATTTATGAACGTCAAGGCTACAACTAATAATTATTTTAATTATTGATTAATCTCTCAGTTAGTCTCTTGATTAACTGATTTGCTGTTTGGTCCATAAAATATCAGAAAACAGTGAAACATGTTGTTCACTGTTCCCCAAAGTCCATAAATGTCTTTTTTTGTCAATTAACTATCATAGAGGACTAAAGAAAACAGAAAACATTCACATTTAAGAGGCTGAATTAGAGAAATGATGTGTTAAATCAGCAGTCAGGTGTTCATATGAGGAGTGAAAGAGTCTTGACTGTAATTATTCCTCCTGTTCATTTTAAAAGTAGATGTGAAGCTCCTATTCAGCTTCAGCAGTCTGAGTGAGTCATATCAAGCTAAAACTTCTGATCTTCACTCCTGAATCCTGCAGGTACTACACTGATTTTCTACCTTCAGAGAGTCGATGAGTCTCTGCAGATAAAACTCACTAAAAAACATCACGAGTCAAAGATTTAAAATTATCTCAGCCGTCTAAATGAGTCAAATCTTCCACCACAGCTCAACAGGAAACACAGAATAGAGCCTGGCTGATACTGGATTTAAGGGGCTAAAACCGATATTATGGAGTAATAAAAGTCTGATAGATATATCTGTTGATAATCATAATGTGAAGTTCAATCCCAACATTAAATGTCTATGGAAGCTGTTCGTGTTGTGGATAGTGATGGATCAACTTCACTCCTGAATCCTGCAGATCTACAAAGGTTCATTGAAGGATCTCAGGATGATTTAGGGAAACATTTCTGCCCTGAAGCCTGACAGATAGTGTACAATTACTCACCAATTACCCTCCTTCTGTGTAAACATGGATTTAAAAGTTGATCTGAAGCTAATATGAAGCTTCAGCGTCCAAATGAGTCAAATCTTCATCTTCTATGTTTCAACGTTACAGTGTTTTTAGTAACAAAGTCTTTTTGTTACTATACTTCCACCACAGCTCAACAGGAAACACTAAGAGGGAATCTGATGCTAAAAAGACTGTAAATGTGTCAGATATCACTTGATATGACTAACTCACACTGATGAAGCTCAATAGAAGCTGATCATCTACTTTTAAGTGAACAGGAGGAATGATTACAGCAAGAAAAACACACTTAATGTTCATTTCAACTGATTGTTGATTTAATACTCTTTTAAAACGTGTCCTTTAATGATATCTAGGTTGAACAATGTTTAGATTATGTTATTTTGACACTTCTTTAATGTGATAAAAAGCGACAGAAACAGTTAACATTACAACTTCCCCCAGGGACCAAACACTGACTCTTTATAAAGTTTCATTCATGTGCAGGTTTAATGAATAAAGAGCAAAAAGTAGAAAGGAGGAAAAGTAGGAAATCAAACTATAAACTCACCTGACAGCTTCACAAACACACACACAGAGACACACAAAGAACTCCTCTTTAAAACCCTCCAACAACACACACTGCTGCTTTTCTTCTGCCTCGGTCAATAAACTGTCGGCTGAGTGGTTTTCAGGTATTTCTGACGGTCGGTCGAAGAGAAATAAGAGGAAACAGAGCGAGAGCGCAACATTTTCCTCTCACAACAGCTTAGCTCACTTTAGCTGCAGCCATCTTTCTGCTTCTTCTCCCCGGAACAACTCGCCTCTTCCCCGGCTGCTGCTCGGCGGTCACATCGCCGTTTCCCGGCGGCAGCGACACTAGGCGGTCAAATGGTGAATTACAGCAGGACACCAGCGTAGACACGGGAGGTGGGTTAAACAGATCAGAGGCGTCAAAATCATTTAATTCAAGGGCCATATACAACCTAAACATTGCCTCATCTTAGTTTATTTTACCATAGATCTTAATTTACTTTACATTACGTCACCTTAAATTACCTTACTTTACTGCAAACGTCATTTTGATGTTTTTCCTAAACACAGTAATGTAAATTATGTCCTATTTTCAGCCAATGTGGACAACAAAACAATCAAGATATTAGTGACCAAATAGTCCCAGGAAGAACAGCTCCAGAAATTAAACTCACTAATTAACTGAAGAGCAAAGAGTTCCTTCAGTGTTCACTGATTACACCAACACTCACTCATTATCATTTATTCATGTTAATTCATGTTTCTGTCCACCTGCTCAATGTAAGTGTAATATTCGCTCAAACCACATGATGGCAGCAGTGTTGGATTTTAATGTTTAACAACCAAAAGAGGAACTGTAAGACCTTACTTCATTGACTTTATCTACATATTTATATACAGTCAGTGATAAGAACTGTCTGATTTTATTTTATGGATCCATAATTAACAAAAGTTTCTTAGAAAGAATTACAGAATTGTGTACTAATTATATGCAAAGTGTTCAACATGTACATTTCCAATTAATTAATTTCAACTAACTGTTAATGTAACATAAAGAGTCTTTTAGTCCACTGCAGGTCAGCTGAACATTTGAAATGTGATATTAGTCTTCAGACAGGGACACAGTTCAATTCTTAAAATCAATCTGTGTTTCTTTTATAGATTACATTTAAAAACATGTTGCTTTACAGAGCGATGAGCATTACTATCAAATAAAAACATGTGTAATTATGAGGGTCAAGTTTAAAAGCAAACCTAAAAACACAACAGGACAACACAGACAACAAATAAATAGAAAACCTAAGAGTGTGATTTAAGATTCCAATCAGTAGTACATGATTGATATATTTATTGGGTATAAATTGAGCCTTTCTTAAACAGAACTTATTGTCTTGATGATTAGTTTTAAATTACATCAATGTTTTCAGGAAACTTTGTCAGAAATCATTAAACTTGCATACTTTTATAATAAATACTAAAACAAACAAACATAATATATTGTTATTATAATCTATATTATACTTATCTATACTGTATTCCTGTACTATATTACCTTATCCACTAAGCTCTATATTTTTTATAATACAAATACATAGATATATGTTATAGTAGTGTGTATATTACTCTTACATTTACATATCAATATTGCATTACATTATACAGAGACAATATATAGGATATAATGTATATAATATAGAGTTCAGAGAAGATACAGCAATATAGCATTGCTTTTAATGATTTATGCTTTATTTGTATTATTTATTTCACCGTCCCACGCACCAAACTGTCCACCTTGGGAGGCCGGTCCTTCAGTGCCATGGCCCACAAGCTCTAGACGTCTCTCCCTCAACCTCTCTGTGACTGACCTTCCTTTTCTACATTCACATCTTACTTACTTTTCTTTTCCATGAACATTTCTCTTCTTCCTCTGTTTTCTTTTTAGTTTCTGTATGTAAAGCGTCCTTGGGTCTGTGAAAGGCGCTGTATAAATAAAATGTATTATTACTAAAACTGTGGCCACATTGTGGAGCACAATATAGAACATTACAGCAGTAACAACGCTTAAAGACACATAATATTTTGTGTTTTCTTATTCAAGATAACCTCATCCAGGTTTAACAAATCATTCCTCAAACTGCCTTGAAAGAACCAAATTAGCTGAATAAGAATTAACAGGATTATTTTAGCCTGATAGCAGCATGTTAGCCTCAATTATTTGCAGGACTTTGTTAACTGCATTTTATATTTCTGCTTCATAAACCTCTAATATCTCTATTGCAGGACAGCCAATAAAACACCACTTCAAATTAACAAAGCTTTAGATTCAGAACTTGATTTATTCAAGCACAAAAGTAAGAACAATTACATAGAAGATGTATAACATGAGTACAAATATGATTCAAACAGGTCCACATAGAAAAAAAAGAATATCAACAACATGACAACATGAGACAGAATAAAACTTTAATCAGTTATAAAGTAATTCAAAAATTTCAACTTTAAATGTAGAGTCTTTCCTAAATTGTTAATATTAGAGTTATAATGAAAAATGTATGACAGACTTTTTAGACAAGCTGTCAGTGTTTTATATTTGTCACCACAGTCTGACAATCAGTGTTATCTTCGGGGGAATTCATCTTTTTATTGCAATTCTACAGTGACGCAGATTTTAGTACTGTGTGGAGATTTGATAGTCTGATAAACTGATAATTTGTTTAATAGAGATATTTTGGTGCATTTTCAAAAATCAATACATCAATTCACCAGTACTACTCTTTCTATCACTGATACTACTAAAAAGAAAATAAATCTGTTTGATTACAATACATTCACAGCAGAGTTTAAAAGGCTTAAAATCACAGAGTAAAACTATATATAATTATTATTATTTATCTAATACAGGATTTAAAAATGATCAAACATGTTTTATCTTATCAAAACATTTTTGGCATAAAGCTGAGCTGTGATTGAAAATGCTTTTTATAAATGCAATAAAATGAAAAACCTCTGTGTGTTAGCCCCCATCACCAGAGTGGTTAAAAAAAACTATAGTGCTATATTAGTATAGTCCATATAACAATTTTAAGCTGTAGTCTGTTTAATACAATCACCTACACTGTATACGGTGGAAATGCACATATCTAGAGTGCAATATTTATTTAAGTTCTTTTACTAAATTTGAAGCATTAATTTTTTGCTCAATATCTCATAATTCTGACTTTATTTCATGATCTGTCTTCAGGGTTTTCAAAATGTCTCATCACATCTAACCCTTACTAAATCTCATCAAATATGACTAAAGAGTTTGTTTGAAACATGATATCAACAGATTCATCACAAAGTAAAAAACCTTCATAAAAGTAAAAACATCATAAAGAAGAAACACTTATTCTTACCATCCTGCATAGATCTACTGTAGCATTTAACATTTGCTTGAGGAGTGTAGCTGTGACTAATCATCTCTAAACTTAAAGTACTTTCAGATTTCAAGGAGATTCCTTTTTAAAGATTAAATGTCACATTTGTTTAGTTTCTCACAGTTCACAATTTTCTACTCTCCTTCCTGAGTCTTCACATGACGTTTCCCAAATCTGCCTCCTCAGTCACCCCTGCCCCAATTTCCCTGGTGAGTTGGTTTCTCTCTCAGACTCCAGGTTGTTGATTAAGGAGAGACTCATTGGAGCCATCACTCGCCGTCTGAGCCTCGGTCTGCAACAATGAACAGATGTGTTACTTTTCATACAAACACTAATGCTGCTTTTCTATGTATCTTGTGTGGCTAAGATGCATTTATGGTACTTTCTCAGTCACGTCTAATAATATCTAGTCATAAAATTGTAATTTATCTCTTGCTTGCAGAAACCCTGATACTAAATAATAAACAGAAGAAACTTACCCGAGCCAGAAGAGCGACCAGAGTCACTGCTGTTCACAGACTCATCAGATCCTGTAAAAAAAAGAAAATGCATCAATGTCTGTAATAACTGCTTAGATTCAATCTGTGCTTTCTGCACTTTCAATTAATTTAATCACAGTTCAACAGAATAGTAAGAGATAAAACTTTCTTGATAAATAGTGGATTAGTTTCAGATATTTACTAAATGTTTTTATGGTTTCCTATCACACCATTAACACCATTAACACCATTAACTCCATTAACACCATTAACACCAGCATCTCCTAACATCACTGTTATCATCTTTGAATCTACACTCACACATAATGGTTTGATTTTTAATAAACAGTTAAAGATTTTAAGCTCTCAGTTCTAAACACAAAGTTAACACACAAAAAACAAAAAAAGTTAAAGTAACTATAGTTACATACATACTTACTAGAGCTAACCCTTCTGAGAAGTGTTATTTAATCAGAAGAAATTTACCTGAGCAAGTAGAGGGGGTTTCACTGCCAGTAGATGGTCTGGACCCTGTGAAGAAAAGAAAATGCATGAAGTTATGTGTTAACATGTTCAGACACCTGCTTATATCCTATCTGTGCTTTCTGCACATCTTTCAATTAATTTAATCACCGACAGTAAAACAGAAAAGAGAAAAAACTTCTTCATGTTTAAAATGATGATAAATAGTAGATTAGTTTCAGATATTTACTAAATGTTTTTTATGGTTTCCTATCACACCATTAACTCCATTAACACCATTAACACCATTAACACCATTAACACCATTAACACAATTAACACCAGCATCTCCTAACATCACTGTCATCATCTTTAAATCTACACTCACACATAATGGTTTGATTTTTAATAAACAGTTAAAGTATTTAAGCTCTCATGCTGGACCAGATTTATATTATTCATTTAGATATAACAATTATCAGAATTTGTATATTAATAACAAGGTGAGACAATCAAGAATAAAATATCTAGTTATTAATACAGTATTTCATTATCTAACACTGCTCATCAGAAGCTAACATCATGTCTGCCAAGAGGAAAACTTTTACCTTTCCGTTTCCTCCCAATGTCTAGGAGAGGTTTGGCCACATCTTCATCATTAGAGATTTATGGGAAGAAATAATTGACACACACACACACACACACACACACACACACACACACACACACACACACACACACACACACACACACACACACACAATTAGTTAATTTAATGTGTATGTTAACCTCACTTACATACAGGATCTGTTAATAGTCAGTATGAACTGTTCATATGAACACCTGACTGCTGTTTGGAGACACTTGAACAACTGTGAACTATCCTTTAAAGACTCAGTCACTGTTTTTCTGATGGAAAAGAAATAAAGTAGTTACCTTTGATAGTGATGACAGACACTAGTGGAGCAGTTTCTGTAAATAAAGAAAACATTAACACAACTAATTCACAGCTGGACTTATTAAAATTCTAAATGTAGTTTAACTGAGGACAGCATGAAGTTAATATAATAATTCAGAGTTTACAGACAGAACTGATTTAACTTGTTTGGTGTGTGGTTGTCTGGTTTGGTTTTTGCTCTATAAGCCTACAGTATATTGTTAGTGTGTTTACAGACATTACTGATAGCAGAGAGACTTCTGAAGGAGAACTGATGTGTGGCAGAGGTCTGTTATGTCCTGTGTGTTTCTGTGTGGAAGTCTCTGAATAACTGCACCTGTCCACTCAGTGGCACCTGGCCCACCTACAAGAGACCCTTCCTCCTTTCATTTATTAATACAGTTACATTTGGTTTATCCACACATTTGGGATTCCTCCATCATGCTGCCTCCCTCTGAGTCATTGTTGTAACATTAGAAACATCTTTAGCACCAACACATTTAACTTTTCACACTTTAAAAGAATCCAGAGAAGAAAAATAAAACACTTATGTAACGAAACAACTTCATATCTATATGCTAGCTATATCTTTAATTAAACACAAAGTTAACACACATAAAAACAGTTAAAGTAATTATAGTTAAGTTCATGTACAGAGTTTCCAGTCTGAGCAGGACTAACTAAAAGGATTAGGTTGGCACAAAAACAAAAACACAACAAACTGATGAAACTGGAAAGTATGAACCTGTGTGCTGCAGCTTTCAATCAGTAAATGAAACATACTTACCAGTTCTGAAGACAGTACGCAGTATGGGCCCTGTGAAGAAAAGAAAATGCATGAAGTTATGTGTTATCTGCTTATATCCTATCTGTGCTTTCTGGACTCTTTTATTTATTATACTAACAAGTATTGTGTGATGTATCTTATTCCTCTGTTGATCTCTACAGCAGTGCAGCTCTGTGATTAATGACTGACATCTCTCTTCATCACTATGAACACACACTCTGTTTATTTGGACTCAATCCTGCACACACAGTCCTGCTGCCACAAATACTCACAAGAGCATCAAATGTGGATTCATCCACCGCTGAAAATAGTCCACAACAAATACACTATTTCCTCTTGTTTACTTCCTAAAAACTACAGTGACACAATAAATGAGACTTTTATAAAGCTACTGTATATATTTATGAGCAGTTTTTAAGATTTACATCTTCAGTAGGAAGCAACAGGCTTGATGTTCAGAGCCACAGACATTGTTGGTTTTACTTGTTGACAATAAGAAATGTATTTAACACCAGTCTAATCCTACAAGCTAAACCACACTGGAGATTACACTGACACACTTTAAACGTTTCAATATTAACTTTTTTTTTTTTACCTCCAACATTTTTATGTACAAAACTCCAGAAAATAGATATTTTTTTATTTTCTGGCAAAGACATGTTATATTGTCATATTGTTATAACACATTTTTAGTAGGAACAAGTTATTTAAAAAGGTTTGCTTGAGTTTTGGAAAGCTACCTAATGCTTCTAGTGCTTCTATAACTTGGCCCTCAGTTATTCATGGTGTAAAACTGTTTAGTCCCTCCATTGGATAAACCTTTTGTCCTTTAAATGACTCAGCGTTAGAATACAGTTTGAACACTGATTCAATATGAAGACAATCCCAGAGCAGTCTGACTTCTATTGTATTAAATTCAATGATGAAAATAAAACTTGATCACATTTTATTCTCTCAGCTTTGAGGTGATGAGAGGAAGTTGCACTTTATGAATGTATAATAATCATATTGCTCCAACATGGTAACAACCTGTGTGAACTGTATGGATGTTTCTCACATAATATATAAACTAAATAAAAACAACAATCTTTTTGGGACTTCAGATGCACAAATTAAATCCCTATAAATAACTGAAGGTTTTACTTTAAGGTGAAATAGCAGCATCATGTGTTCTTCCACTGATCAACTACAACATATAAACCAACTGTACATGTTAACAAGGTTGTATGCTAATGTTTACCATGTTAGTAACACAAGTGATATGATTCAAATCCTCTTTCACAATATTTTGTGTTTTACTCTTTTCAGGCAGATACACGTTTTTTCTTTTTTTTCCTTTTTTGCAATCAGCAATGAAACAAAACTCATCTTCAAATAAAATATTACCATAAAAATAATTAATTATCAACAATGTCTGAATGCAGCCTGCTCTGCAGGGCTGCAGCTACAAACTGACACAGGGAGCCAGCAGAGTTTCAGTGTGTAGTTACTCTTTAAATCAGTTAATAAACAAATATTTTTAGGAATTAAATGTTTATGTATTTTTGTTTAAAGGATAGAAAATAAAATATGACAAAAATATATCCACTCCACTGGTACCTTGTTGTTGAGAAAATACAATGATTATATATTATACTTACCAAATCTCCCTTTTTTCTTCAACACCACCAGCACTACAGCTACGAGTAGGACAACAAAGATCAGGCCTCCAATCGCCCCACCAGCAATAATGACCACGTTGTTTCCTTCATCAGTAACTTTAGGATCTAAAACACAGAAAACATTTACATTAGTTTCACATTCAGTTCACTTTTAACATAATTAATATTTATCTTCATGTGACTCTCAGTGTTGATGCATAGTAATAAAATGTAGATAATCAGTGATAATGTGATCAAAGTGATCAAATTTAATTCAATAACACAAAATAACATGAAATCTGAAAACAATGCTAAGAGACAAAGATTATTCTTATGAAGTTAATGTTGTGTTTTCTCTTGTAGCTACTAACTGTGATGCTAACAGTGAATGAATCCACCTCATCTTCAATAAAGACATTTGAAGACATTTTGAATATAATAATCTCCTCCAGTGAAGAAGTAAGTTGACAGTCAGCAGCTTTTGAGGCAGACTCTTACTGCTTTACACCCTGAGATAATAGAAAAGGTCTGCTCCTATATGACACATAACTGATTAAATAAAGATTTAATAAAACTTGGATCTCATTTTCTGATGTTTGGTTTGGTTATAAACTGTCTCATCATCTGACCATTTGATCAACTTTGTTGCTCTGTGACAATCTGCAAACTGAAATAAGAAAGTTTCTTACCCCAAACCTTCTCAACAGACATATTGGATGCTATATGAATGAATTCACATGTGAATGAAGCATTGTCACTCTTTAAAATCTCCACACTGTCTCTTCTCTGGAAGGTATCGTCTCCATTTGGTCGAATGCCTGAGGAGATCAACCCGTCCTCGTTAGTCACAATGCGGCCGTTCCTTCTGATGTTAAGGATGACGTCTTTTGGGTAGAAACCTGTGGCCAGGCAGCTCAACATGAGGTTTGACCCTTTGTTCTCAGCAAACATGTAGACATGTGGTGGAGCTGGAAAGAGAAAACATTAAGTTAGTTAATGTTTTCAGGGTGACTATAATACATTATGCTATAAACCACATGTGATAATATTTGTACCATCCTCATAATAAACTGAACCAACAGAATCTGTGACAATGCATCTCTTTAATTATAACTAAAGTAAAAACAGACTGGTGATACACGTTTTTATTATTTCTGGTCTTTTCTAAACAGTTTTCTGAGATTTGTAGATCATGGTTGTTATTGAATATGATGTTTATGAGGGTTTGGTTCTAATAGCTGGTTCTCTTTGGTATTTGGTTCCAGGTAGGTAAAGTACCTGGATTTACTACAGGACTGAACTTTATTATGAAAGAACAGTGTTCAGAGCAGACAGAGAGCAGGCTTCTTATTTATAGTTTATACTGTAGCTGATGCTGTCTGTCTTCTATCAGCTGTAACTAATCAATATTAATGCTATGAGTAACTTAACAGCTTTAGTTGTGAAAATCTCCTCAAACTTTAAATTATATCATATTAATTATTTAAACTAATCAACTTAATAGTTCAGACTTCAAGTATTTAAAACAAGCAGCTTGTGAAGTGTATAAGTAGGCTGCAGCAGATATTAAAATGTGTCAGAAATAGCTAGATAGCTAGATAGATAGCTAGATAGATATTCAATTAATATTTTATTTCTTCTGTTTCTTGTAAAATGGAACTGAAGCTGAAGTGTTTCTGCCTTCGTTTTGTTATTAGGGCCCAAGTGCTGACCAGCCCGAAGCCCTATTGTATCTGTAAATGCATGGGGGGGGGCAAGGGCCCGTTCACCACTGCTTGCAGCTTTATTTTTTAATTTTATTTACAAATGTTGAGAGCTGAATATATATATATATATATATTCCATCATAAATATTAAAATTCAGGGATTTTCAAAGCAGATTTTGTGTGAATTACAATATTATCAAGACAGCTGATATGTTTGATATGTTAACAAATAATAATTATATTACAAAAGCCAATTCTATTATCTCTAATAATAATTAATATAAAAATACAGAAATGATTTTCTGTCATACTTACAGGCAGCTTGCATCTGGTTATTCCCATATACCTTGAACCTGTCCAACCAAGCGATACACTCCTTCTCCAGGTAGCCTTTGGTGTAATCTTTTAGGACCTGGGCATGATCCCACTTTATCTTCATCTGGTTTGCCATCTCAGTGGCAGCAACCCAGACTGAATTGGCGTTATCAAAGGACAGGAAGTCTAGTCCGTCGTAGCTGTACTTGTCCACACCACGGACAAACTTAATTGTACCATTAGGCCCAGTTGTTTCACCCTCACAGCCATGCATCCATTGAAGAACATGGAGATCTAAAGAGGAGTGACAGTGAAATAAATGATAAAGAATGAGGACATGGAAAAATGCAGAAAGTAATTACAATTAAAACAGTTTCATTTAAACACATTAGAAGTTATCACTTGTTCCTGAAAATAAAACAGCTTCATTTATGTTGGAGCATTTATCTATAAAAGCTATTACAGTTATTAATTACTGAGTCATCAAAAAGTCCCAGTCTGATACATTTCATAGATCTTACCATCATCAGTCTGATTCATTCGTTTCATCAAGATGTTGATGTGGTTTTTGAACCACTGCAGCTTTCTTTGGCGAGACCATGTGCCTTTCTCCCAGTAGTCTGCAGGAAGTCGCTCTTTCATCCAGTCCTGCTTGGGAACTTTTCTCTGGTCATCACTGTCATAGTAGTCAATCATCCTGCCGTCTAGCAGACCCATAGCTGTGAACTCATGGATGTCTGGAAGTCCGACAGGTTTGGAGAAGGCGGTGTAGATGTACATGAGGGAGTGTTTCTCTGAGAGTCACAGAGAGAGAAAGACAGACAGACATGTTTACAGACAAGCAGATAAACTCCAGCAGATCTGACTTAATGCTCTATCTATCTATTTACTGCTATCAGTCACAATACCTAGCCACATGTAGGGGTGTTATAAGTGTGTGTGTGTGTGTGTGAGAGTGTGTGTGTGTGTGTGTGTGTGTGTGTGTGTGTGTGTGTGCACGCGCACGAGGGTGGGTGGTTAATTGTTTTAATTAAAGGTACACATTTAGGGAGGTTGTAAATTTCCCTAAATGACTCAAAGAAAACCAAATTTTAAGCTGTAAAAATAGGAAAAAGTGCCCCTGTGCACCATTTGCTCAAATCTCACATGTCCGACGCTGCCCTGTGCCCATGAAAGCATCATGCTGACTGCTTACCTGTAACCGCACAATGTCTAAAGGACATGTCTTTTAGTGTGCGTCCATATTTATGAGTTTATTATGTTCTGTTAGTTAATATGTCACCATAGGGCTAGCTGCCAGGTTGTTATAGGATGCAATGTTAATGAATGTTAAGTTATTGTATCATACTAGTGAATGCTTCTGTATAATCCCGTTTGCCCTTTTTTGTTTAAACTAGGGCTGTCAGCGTTAGCGCGTTAATCGCGATTAGATTAATGCAATCCATAACGCGTTAATATTTTTTAATCGCATTTTAATTTTGCAAGCCTTTTTGTCCCTTCTACTCACCCGTAGACGGCTCCTCTAGCTGTAGCGCTATGCTTTGAAGTGGCCTCCTGCAGTAAACCTACCGCGCTGATGGAAAGTAAGAGAGCTACTGGACTTTTGAACGGCTTGTTTAACTTTAAAACACTTCCAGACGCTTCAGTTGACAAGTCAAAAGTAAAATGCAACCTGTGTCAAACGGAGTTTAACTACCACCGGAGTACGTGGAGTTTGTGTTATAATAAACACCCAGGTGCAGCCAAGCGTTTTGGACTGTGCAGCAGAGCCGTGATCGATTCCCAGTTAAGACACTCTGGTAAGAAATGCTTTACATTATGGGCTTAAAACTGCCTTGAAATGTAAAATAAGAGGATTTAAACCCTTCAACAGGCAGGGATGGAAAATGAGATGTAAGTAAAATATTTCCACTCATATTTTTAATATATTGTAACGTCCCTCAATAAACACCGAGACTTTAGCTTTAGCTAGGTTTAGCTGGCTCTTTATTCCTTTATATTACACAGGCTACTGTGGGCCGTAGCCAACACCAAAACAACCAAACCTAATGTAGTAGCTCCTTAGCCACACATGTGCTGCCGTCTTCTTCTCAGAGGCTAACAACAACAACACACCTGCACGCTGCAAGTCTCACTCTCAAGACGCGTTCACAGACACTCGGGAAAAACAGCACTTTAACTGAACAGAACAGAAACTGGCTTAAACTCTCAAATTTTATAACACAACACTGTTTAAGGGTTAAACATGCAATTAAAAATGTAATTAATCGCGATTAACTATAGGAATTCTGCAATTAATCGCGATTAAAAAAATTAATCGTTTGACAGCCCTAGTTTAAACATGTTTTTATTCAGTAACGGATGTGATTTCAAATGTAGCAAAGCTTCAACAAAACATACTAAAGTAAAAGTAAAATTACAGAACAGGAGTAAATGTAATTAGTTACTTTCCACCTCTGATAATCAGCTAATAGTTTCAGTTTTCTTTCTCTTTTTTTAAGGTTTTGGACTGTTGACCATCACGTTGAACATCTTTTGGAAAATGGAGATCAGTATTTTTCATGAAATGCTAAAAAAAGAACAATAATGTAAGACATCACAAAATAATCTGCAGGTTTATCCATGATTAAAATAATGATCATGTATAATATCATGACGTCCATATTTTATATTTTTTGGTGTTGGAAACTGAAAAACCTTGTTGCCACATTCAGGTCAAACAACCATGTTAAAAATTGACGCACATCACTGATGATAAGTTACTGAAGATTTTCTAATAATTAATCATTTTTTTCACATCTGTTTTAATGTAATATGTTATATGGAATAAGAGGGAATAACCAAAACTGAAAAACTATCAGTCAATATGAATAAATTAAACTCAAACAATCAACAGAAATCTGATCATTATAAAGACGTAACAACGGTGATTCTATTTTCATTTTTAACCGGAGTCACATTCATGTATAAAAACTTCTCTCTTACCGCTGTTTACAGTCAGTCCCGTCCACAAAAGGAGTAAAACTGAGATGAGACGCATCTAAGCCCCTAAGTGGACTCCATTACTAAAAAAACTGTGTTGGACAATACTTTAACTTTGCGAAAACAAACTGTTTCCTGCTTCTTACTTCTCGTATCTTATCACCTTGCAGTAAGACGACTGGTGCGTCAGGTGCGGCTCGTAAAATATGGTTATTATGCTGCGTTACGTCACGTAAAAGTTTCCTACTTTTAGCAAGTTTTGTTGCATTACTTTGTTCAGAAAACTGTCTTAAAACGACAGTCAGGAGGGATAGATGCAATTTTTTAATTGGCCAAAATATATATTTAAAAAAAATCATTGAGGCACATGAGGGATATTATTCTGTATGTTACACAGTTGGTTTGACATCCCGAGATCAAAGGGTCAGGGAGCATAATAACTGTATTTATTTATTGTAATTGTAAAAAATTGACGAAAAGATATATTTGTAAAATAAGCCTTGTGGCACATGAGGGATATTAGTCTGTATGTTATACAGTTGGTTTGACATCATTCACTCAAATGATTGAAGCGCATAATAGGTTTGTATTTTGAATGTTGAATATTAAACTAACTTAATGTCTCTATGAAAGGAAGGGCACTGAGGAAGTGATCTTCCCGAAACGTCTTTGCCGTAATAAAGTGACATTGTGTGATCAGAGTGCTGTCCGTTTATATTGTCTGATAAATTAATATTGTATAATTTTCTGCCAGCATTCCTTCCTGCTTTTGCTGCATCAGTGTTGCTTTTGGCCTGGATGATGTGATTGAATTCTTCATATTGTTGAAGAATAATTGTCTGCTCCTCCATGGTAAAGGGTAAAGTATTCTGCTCTGCAGGGTTTCTCCGTGTTTGCGATTGGTCAGACGCTGCAGACTCCTCCCCTTTATGTGAGCACGCAGTGATCCAGATCGGAAAACCCTGGGTTCAATTACCGAGTTGATAACCAGCTTCGTAGTACCGCTTATCCTAGATTGCGAATGTCCGGGTAAATCAACCCAGGTAACGGAGAGATATTCTGGGTATGTTAATCCAGTTTCGTAGTACAGGCCTCAGGTAACCTCACCCTAAAACTCATTTGATGTTTTTCATAAACACAGTAACATAAATTATGTCCTATTTTCAGCCACTGTAGACGACAAACAATCAAGATATTAGTGACCAAATAGTCCCAGGAAGAACAGCTCCAGAAATTAAACTCAGTAATTAACTGAAGAGCTAAAAGTTCCTTCAGTGTTTTATGTTTCCATCTGAAGGAACAGGAAGAATAGAAAATAAGATAACTGATTAAAATGGTCAGCTTTGTTTGAAAGTGACTGTTACACCGACTCTCACTCATTATCATTCATTTGAGGCCTGTACTACGAAGCTGGATTTTCTCTTATCGAGGTAACTTCAGGGTTAACCCTGGGTTTTCCGTACTACGAAGCTGGTTCACTTCTTACCGGGGTAAATCACCATGGTAACTTATGCTGAACGGCTAACCTGCTCCGGAGCAGGTTATGTTCTGGATAAGAGATCAATGAGTACAAAAGCACCACCTCCTGACCAATCAGCTCTCTTAGAAAATGACCTGCCCATTCTTAAAAGATCCTGTCAACATTGGTGCGCGGATCGTGAGAGGAGCGCTTAGGAGAGGAAGAGTTTTTAGTGATAGATGCAATTTTTTAATTGACCAAAATATATATTTTAAAAATAATCATTGAGGCACATGAGGGATATTATTCTGTATATTATACAGTTGGTTTGACATCCTGAGATCAAAGGGTCAGGGAGCATAATAACTGTATTTATTTATTGTAATTGTAAAAAATTGACGAAAAGATATATTTGTAAAATAAGCCTTGAGGCACATGAGGGATATTATTCTGTATGTTATACAGTTGGTTTGACATCATTCACTCAAATGGTTGAAGCGCATAATAGGTTTGTATTTTGAATATTGAATATTAAACTAACTTCATGTCTCTATGAAAGGAAGGGCACTGAGGAAGTGATCTTCCCGAAACGTCTTTGCCGTAATAAAGTGACATTGTGTGATCAGAGTGCTGTCCGTTTATATTGTCTGATAAATTAATAGCCTTTTGTATGATCTCATGAATTTACACATTAACAGAGTCGGCTATTTTCTGCCAGCATTCCTTCCTGGCTGCAGCATCAGTGTTGCTTTTGGCCTGGATGATGTGATTTAATTCTTCATATAGTTGAAGAATAATTGTCTGCTCCTCCATGGTAAAGTAGCTCTGCAGGGTTTCTCCATGTTTGCGATTAGTCAGACGCTGCAAACACCTCCCCTTTTATGTGAGCGCGCAGAGATCCAGATTGGAAAACCCTGGGTTGATTTACCGAGTTGATAACCAGCTTCGTAGTACCGCTTATCCTAGATTGTGAATGTCTGGGTAAATCAACCCAGGTAACGGAGAGATATCCTGGGTATGTTAATCCAGCTTCGTAGTACAGGCCTTTGGAGTCATGTTTCTGTCCACCTGCTGAATGTAAGTGTAATATTCACTTTGACCACATGATGGCAGCAGTGTTACATTTTAATGTTTAACAACTAAAAGAGGATCTGGAAGACTTTACTTGATTGACTTTATCTACATATTTATATACAGTCAGTGATAAGAATTAAGTGATTTTATGGATCCATAATTTACAAAAAAATGTATTTAAAAAAAAGTACATGATTTTTTTTTACTAGTGATGTGCAAAGTGTTGAATTTGTACACTTAATTAACAGTTAATGTAACATAAAGAGTCTTTTAGTCCACTGCAGGTCAGCTGAACATGTGAAATGTGATATTAGTCTTCAGACACGGACACAGTTCAATACTGAAAATTAATCAGTTTATTTATAGAGCACATTTAAAAACAACATGTTGCTTTACAGAGAGATGAGAATTACAATCAAATAAAAACACAGATGTCATTATGAGGACCTAGAAAAAGAAAAACCTTAGAAAAACTTAAGTGTGTTTTTCTAAGGATACATACAAAATTAATTCATATTTATTGAGTTTAAATGTTCTTAAACACACTTAATGTTCATTTGAGCTCCTGATTGTTGATTTAAGACACTTTTAAAACGTGTCCTTTAATGAGCTCTAGGTTTAACAATGTTTAGATGATGTTATTTAGACACTTTTAAGGGTAGAAACTCCCTTTAATGTGATAAAAAGCGACAGAAACAGTTAACATTACAACTTCCTCCAGGGACCAAACACTGACTCTTTATAACGTTTCATTCATGTGCAGGTTTAATGAATAAAGAGCAAAAAATAGAAAGAAGGAAAAGTAGGAAATCAAACTATAAACTCACCTGACAGCTTCACAAACACACACACAGAGACACACAAAGAACTCCTCTTTAAAACCCTCCAACAACATCTTCTGCCTCGGTCAATAAACTGTCGGCTGAGTGATTTTCAGGTATTTCTGACGGTCGGTCGAAGAGAAATAAGAGGAAACAGAGCGAGAGCGCAACATTTTCCTCTCCCAGCAGCTTTGCTCACTTTAGCTGCAGCCATCTTTCTGCTTCTTCTCCCCGGAACAACTCGCTTCTTCCTCGGCTGATGCTCGGCGGTCGCATCGCCGTTTCCCGGCGGCAGCGACACTAGGCGGTCAAATGGTGAATTACAGCAGTTGGACCACCAGAACAGCTTCAGTGAACTCGAATAGAAGGATGAACACTTATTTAGTCTGTCCCCTGTTTGTAAGTGAGTGGATAGATAGATGCAAAATACCAATGTTGTACCGCAGCGGCTGGTGGTATAAGAAGTAAACCTCAACATCAGCTGATCTCACTCTAATACCTAATTTGATGTTTTTCCTAAACACAGTAACATAAATTATAAGTTTTCCAGCCACTGTAGACGACAAACAATCAAGATATTTGTAACCAAATAGTCACAAGGAAGTGAACAGCTCCAGAAATTAAACTCTCTCTTGAGTTGTGTTTCTGTCCACCTGCTGAATGTGAGTCTAATATTTCTATATTCTCTCTTTATATTCTCTCCCATTGACTTTATCTACATGTTTATATACAGTCAGTGATAAGAACGGTGTGATTTTATTTTAAGGATCCATAATTCACATAATGTATACATGTATAAATGTCTCCTCAGTGTATAAATAATACATGAATGATTCATTCATATTTATTGGGTTTAAATTGAGATTTTCTTAAACAGAACTTATTTCCTTCATGATTAGTCGTAAATTACATCGTTGTTTTCAGGAAACTTTGCCAGAAATCATTAACAATTAAAATTAATATTGAAAAAAATTAAAATAAGACATTAATATGTTACAATAATTAATATTATATTATATTTAACTATACTATATTACATCATACACTATGCTCTATATTATATGAATATAGTTACATATTATATTGTTATAGTATTTTGTAATTACTCTACATTAACATATCAATATGTTACATTACATTATATAGACAAGATGTTTAATGTATATTTTATAGAGACAATGCTGATCTTATATAGTTTATTTTTATTTACAGTCTCATTGCTTCACAAAACTCTCATTTCTCTACTGCAGGACAGTCAATAAAACTTCACTTCATATTAACAAAGATTTAATCACAACTTGATTTAAGCACAAAAATATGAGCAATCACACAGAAGATATATTTCATGAGTCAAAATATGATTCAAACACAAAGAAAAAAAGAATATCAACAACATGAGACAGAATAAAACCATTTCACCAGTTCAAAAATACAAAATACGCCAAAAATATTGGTTTTAAATATTATGTATTTCATAAATTGTTAACATTATTTAAAAAATTAAACATTTAACACAAACATTTTGTGGCTACAGTCTGACAATGTTATCGAGCAAATTAAGTTTATTTTATTTTTTATTCTACAGTGACATAGATTTTGGGACTGTAGGGAAATTTTATAGCCTGACAAACTGATAATTTGTTAAATAGAAATATTTCAGTTTATTTTAAACAATGTCATCAGCAGTATTACACTTTTCACCACTGGTACTACTAAAAAGAAAATATATCCAATTACAGTACATTCACATCAGAGTTTAAAAGTATAAAAATGTATAAAACCATAACATATATGATATAAAAATAAAGAAAATATCTCTTTAATAATGTTTGTATTTAGAAAACCAATCAGGAACATATGAGATCATCTATTTACACCTGAACTGCATGAATTAATTTGCTTCAATTTAATAAAATTTAATACAGGATTTAAAAGGTGAATTTGTGTATTTCATTAACATATCTCAAAGTTAATATTTACAAGTTATTTTACTAAATTTAGAAGCCTGAATTATTTGGCTCAATATCTCATAATTCTGACTTTATTTCATGATCTGTCTTCAGGGTTTTCAAAATGTCTCATCACATCTAACCGTTACTAAATCTCATCAAATATTACTAAAGATCTAGTTTGAAACATGACATCAACAGATTCATCACAAAGTAAAAAAACTTCATAAAAGTAAAAATATCATAAAGAAGAAACACTTATTCTTACCATCCTGCATAGATCTACTGTAGCATTTAACATTTGCTTGAGGAGTGTAGCTGTGACTAATCATCTCTAAACTTAAAGTACTTTCAGATTTCAAGGAGATTCCTTTAAAGGTTAAATGTCACATTTGTTTAGTTTCTCACAGATCACACTTTTCTACTCTCCTTCCTGAGTCTCCACATGACGTTTCCAAAATCTGCCCCCCTGATCAAAGCACAGTCTCCTCAGTCACCCCTGCCCCAATTTCCCTGGTGAGTTGGTTTCTCTCTCAGACTCCAGGTTGTTGATTAAGGAGAGACTCATTGGGGTCATCAGTCGCTGTCTGAGCCTCAGTCTGCAACAATGAACAGATGTGTTACTTTCCATACAAACACTAATGCTGCTTTTCTATGTATCTTGTGTGGCTAAGATGCATTTATGGTATTTTCTCAGTCACCTCTAGTAATATCTAGCATGAAGATATTAGATTTTAAAATTGTAATTTATCTCTTGCTTGCAGAAACCCTGATATTAAATGATAAACAGAAGTGACCAGAAACATCAGATCCTGTAAAGAAAATAAAATGCATCAATGTCTGTAATAACTGCTTATACCCAATCTGTGCTTTCTGCACTTCTTTCAGTTGATTTAATCACTAAGAGTACAACAGAAAAAAAGAGAAAAAACTTTCTTCATGTTTAAAATGATGATATATAGTAGATTAGTTTCAGATATTTACTAATTTACTATAACTTTCATGACCTTTACTATCACACCATTAACACCATTAACAGCAGCATCTCCTAACCTCACTGTCATCATATTTAAATCTACACTCACACATAATGGTTTGATTTTTAATAAACAGTTAAAGTATAGTACACATGCACACGTACACGCACACACACGCACGCACACACACACACACACCAGTGACGTGTGGTCTTAAAAATGAAAAAAATACTAAATGGTTATATTTGTCCAGTGATTTGCACTATAACGTTATTTTCTATCTAACTTAACCAGTTTCGGATTATTTTTAATTCAAAATCGCTGAATTTTCACATGTACTGATCAAACACTGAAAAGAGACGCGCAGTGAGGCAGCAGCAAGACGAGTCTCATCATGTGTTGTAGCCATTTAAAGCATTTAATCACACAATTTTATAATTTTTATTTGTTGCGCACACATCACTTATGTTTATATAATTTACCTGGTAGTTTGTGTTTTTTAGAAATTCATTGCGTCACCATAGCCATTGTATACACGTCACTGGGGGTGGACCAAGGGAGAACAATGTCGGACAGGTGGAGGTCGGTGGTGACCTACAGTTTTTGACCACACAACTATTATTTTACAACCTTTAAGACACAGTTTCGTTGCTTAGAAGGTTTTTTCGTTACCTTTTGGAATTTGTTATCATTTTAAACTCAACCTTTTTTATATTTTTGTTTGCTTGGACAATAAACATCCGGAAAGAAGTACCTTGCAGTGAGTTTTGTTTGGAGGTGCGTTCAAAAGCCACAGACCGTCCCTGTCCACGGCATTATATGCCGCTACATCATGGATTGCGCAATGACTCGGTTTACTGCGCTGGCATGCTATGCAGTGAGACAGTACAGCTGTACAGCTGTATGTTGCTATTAACATGTTCAAACACTTTTACTATATGAACTAAATGTCCATAGTTTAGCTGATGATATAATGTACAATGTTTGTAGCGTGTTTCGTGTGCTGAGCAGCATAAAACAGCTGCAAAAAGTCACTAAGTGAGGCACGCAGTTCTCCGGCCTCATGGCAGGGGGCGCTCCTCATCCTAGTGATTCTTATACGACTCATTAGCTGCAGAATAAGTGACAGTAAGCTACAACTACAGTGAGCAAGTCGGCAAATCATCCGTTTTTTTCCTTCTTGTCTGGCCTTTTTCAGTATGGAGGACTACATAGCAAAATCCCGTTTTTTATATTTTTAGGGCCCAAGCACTATACAGTGCGAAGGCCCTATTGTATCTGTAGAAATTATTATTATTATACAAAACAAACGCCTTTTTGACAGCCTAAACGTGCCCGAAAAGTCACCAAAATTTGAACACACATCCGACCCGGCGAAAAATTTGATATTTTATGGTCCGCCAAAATGGCCGTCGCAAAATGGCTCAATAGCGCCCCCTATTGAATATAAAAATGTGAGAGATTGACGTACATGAACGAAATTTGGTATATATATGTATCATGTCCAGACGCAGAAAAAAGTCAGTGGGACCCATGACGTCACTCCAACAGGAAGTCGGCCATTTTGAAAAGTATGTGCGATTTTGGCGATTTCCACGCCTCGTACTTTAACGAACTTGTCCTAGGGATTTAATCCGACCGACTTCAAATTCACTCAGAAACATCTTGAGACATTGGAGATGAAAAGTTCCTAAAAACTTTCTGATTAGGGATCCGGTTTGGCCGTGGCGGCGCCGACAATTTCCTTCGCCATTCGATCCTTCGCCATTAAACAGGAAGTCCTTATAACTCCTACAGACATCGTCCGATCTACACCAAATTAATCACGCATGTAGAGGGTCCCTCCCTGAACACGTCTATGCATCAATACTGTGTCAGCTCCATAGCGCCACCTACTGGATACAAAAGTGCCCTGTTGAAAATTGAAAAAAAATTGAGCCCCTCAAGTCAGATTGACATAGACAAACGAAATTTGGTACACATATGTATCGTGTAAAGATGCACCAAAAACTCTCTTGGACCCATGACGTCACTCCAACAGGAAGTCGGCCATTTTGAAAATTATGTGCGATTTTGGTGTTTTCCACGCCCTGTACTTGAACGACCTCGTCCTAGAGATTTAATCCGACCGACTTCAAATTCACTCAGAAACATCTTGAGACATTGGAGATGAAAAGTTATCAAAAACTTTCTGATTAGGGATTTGGTTGCTTCGTGGCGATGTGAGGAATTTTGATGTTTCACCATTAAACAGGAACTGCTGGCCAAATGGGGGTACTGCACCCCGTACAAGATTAATAAAATTGAGCCCCTCCCTCAAGATTGACGTAGATTAACCAAATTTGGTACACTTATGTATCATCTAAAGACGCACAAAAAAGTCTCTTAGACCCATACCCTCACTCCAACAGGAAGTCGGCCATTTTGAAGTGAATTTGCAATTTTGGCACGATTTGATACAATTTTCACACTGTGTCATCTAAAGACCTTGAAGATGCGTCGCAGCAAGTCTCGCTCATTAGTGGCGGGGCGGGGGAGCTTGGGCCCGATCATCGCTGCTTGCAGCTTTAATTATATTTATATTTGTTTTTTTTGTGTGCTACAGTTTGTATGTGTAAAGAAAGCTGATATGAGATTTTGAACATAACCTGTTAACTGCTGCCAATCAAATGGTGAATAAGCTACTCTGTAGGGTTCATATGTTTGTAAATCTGATTGTGATGAAGTCAGTGCCTCACCAGACATGAACCTCACCGCACGTCACTGACACACACACACACACATACACACACACACACCTGCTATAATATATAATGTTAATGTTTTAATCTGATGGTTTATTTTCAGGTTCTTTTGATTAATGTGTATGATTGTCTCACTTACATACAGCAGGTCTGATACACAATGATGAATACTCATCAAACGTCTTCTGCTTCATTTTAGTTTTAATCTGATCTTCAGAGTAACGTTTACCTCCAGCAGAAGCTAAATCAAAGTTAACTTTCTTAAAGATCCTCTCCAGACATGTACAGAGATGTGGGTCTGATATACATTTTCTACAAAAACAGTATAATTAGCACTTTAACAGAAATGGCATCTATCTCACCTTTAAATACGTATTTACACTAAATGACTGGACACTGTTATTTTAGCCTCCATCACTGACATTACAAACACATTTGAAGAGGATCTGTTAATAGTCAGTATAAACTGTTCATATGAACACCTGACTGCTGTTTGAAGACACTTGAACAACTGTGAACTATCCTTTAAAGACTCAGTCACTGTTTTTCTGATGGGAAAGAAACAAAGCTTTGATATTGTTGGCTGTGTCTGTCTGAGCATCTTCTGTAAATAAAGAAAATATTAATGCAGTAAAGATAAAGGAAATTATGGGGGGGGGGGGGTACACATGCAGAAAGGTCATGCCTCTGGCATGCGGCTCTTAACGACTTGACCACATATCCATTTTTTAACTGAGAACAGCATGAAGGTCTTAATTCAGAGTTAATTAACTTATAGTTTGATTCACTGACCATCTTTTAATATGAGTCAATGTGTCTGATAAACATCGAGCTTTTTCTGTCATGACATCCTTTTAGGATTTATTTTAATAATCAGGATTGTTTGGTGTGTGGTTGTCTGGTTTGGTTTTTGCTCTATAAGCCTACAGTATATTGTTAGTGTGTTTACAGACATTATTGATAGCAGAGAGACTTCTGAAGGAGAACTGATGTGTGGCAGAGGTCTGTTATGTCCTGTGTGTTTCTGTGTGGAAGTCTCTGAATAACTGCTCCTGTCCACTCAGTGGCACCTGGCCCACCTACAAGAGACCCTTCCTCCTTTCATTTATTAATACAGTTACATTTGGTTTATCCACACATTTGGGATTCCTCCATCATGCTGCCTCCCTCTGAGTCATTGTTGTAACATTAGAAACATCTTTAGCACCAAAACATTTAGCTTTTCACACTTTACAATAATCCAGAGAAGAAAAATAAAACACTTACTTAAGGGAACTTCATCAGCTGCTGTATCTGTGAATAAACAAAGTTAACACACATAAAAACAGTTAAAGTAATTATAGTTAAGTTCATGTACAGAGTTTCCAGTCTGAGCAGGACTAACTAAAAGGATTAGGTTGGCACAAAAACAAAAACACAACAAACTGATGAAACTGAAAAGTATGAACCTGTGTGCTGCAGCTTTCAATCAGTAAATGAAAATTACTTACTAGATCCATCCCCTCTCAAATGTTGTCTGATCACTGTGAAGAAAAGAAAATACATGAAATTATGTGTCATCTGCTTATATCCTATCTGTGCTTTCTGGACTCTTTTATTTATTATACTAACAAGTATTGTGTGATGTATCTTATTCCTCTGTTGATCTCTACAGCAGTGCAGCTCTGTGATTAATGACTGACATCTCTCTTCATCACTATGAACACACACTCTGTTTATTTGTGGTATTTAACTGCAGCCTCAGTTTGTGTCTCTTACACAGAGCTAGTGAAGGTGTGATATCTGATGTCTGATGAGAGAGAAGCAGAGGTGATGTTGTTCTGCTCAGAGAACCCTAGTTATACAAGTAACCCAAAGGTTTTTTTTCTGGACCTGCTGTTAACTGACTGTTCTATATTCACAGTTTTACAAGATATTCAGACTGATGACAGTAACATGAACAGGATAAACTGCAGGGAAAACTTACAGGAATCAGTTTATTTTTGTAATAAACATATATTTGTAAGAATTAAATGTTTATGTATTTTTGTTTAAAGGATATAAAATAAAATATGAGAAAAATATATCCACTCCACTGGTACCTTGTTGTTGAGAAAATACAATAATTATATATTATACTTACCAATTATCCCTTTTTTCTTCATCACCACCACCAGCACTACAGCTACAGCTACGAGTAGGACAAGGAAGATCAGGCCTCCAATCAGCCCATTAATGGCTCCATTGTTTCCTCCATCAGTAACTTTATGATCTAAAACACAGAAAACATTTACATTAGTTTCACATTCAGTTCACTTTTAACATCATTAATATTTATCTTCATGTGACTCTCTGTGTTGATGCATAGTAATAAAATGTAGATAATCAGTAATAATGTGATCAAAGTGATAAAATTAAATTTAATAACACAAAATAACATGAAATGTAAATACTGTGACAATCTGCAAACTGAAATAAGAAAGTTTCTTACCCCAAGGCTTCTCAACAGACAATCTGGATGCTCTGTGAATGACTTCACATATGAATGAAGAAATGTCACTCTTTAAAATCTCCACATTGTCTCTTCTCTGGTAGCTGTCGTCTCCATTTGGTCGAGAGCCTGAGGAGATCAACCCGTCCTCTTCAGTCAGAATGCGGTTGTTCCTTTTGATGATAAGGATGATGTCTTTTGTATAGAAACCTGTGGCCAGGCAGGTCAACGTAAGGTTTGACTCAATTCTGGTTTTCTTAGTGAACACGTACACATCTGGTGGAGCTGGAAAGAGAAAACATTAGGTTAGTTAATGTTTGAATGGTGACTATAAAACATTATGATATAAACCACATGTGATAATGTTTGTACCATCCTCATAATAAACTGAACCAACAAAATCTGTTGCTACAACTAACTACAACAAATAGAGACAATGCATCTCTTTAATTATAACTAAAGTAAAAACAGACTGGTGATACAACTTTTTATTATTTCTGGTCTTTTCTAAACCCTTTTCGGTAACACTTTATAATGTGTACACACTATTAAGCATTAGTTAAGCATTAATAAATACTCAATTCATCATTTATAACGCATTTTTCTGACATTACCACACATTAGTATGTAGTTTATAAACACAGTTAAAAATGTTTTATTCATCATTGATAAGCACATTAGTTATGGATTAGTAAATACTGAATTCATCATTTATAAAGCATGTTTCTGCCATAAATCCTCATTACTATGTGGTTTATAATCACAATTATAAATGATTTACTCTTCATTAATAAGCTCATCTATAATGTCCTAATGATTGCATTTTCATATTTTATATATGATGGAGTCAGCATTTCTAAATCAAGTATTACATCACTTACTAACCAGTTATTTAGGATCATCTAAAGTGAGCACTATCTATGGCTTATAAAGCATTTACAAATGAGATTTAAAGACTGGCAATGCCACAACACAAAGGGATATAGAACAAATTGTATTGATATTTATTGCAACTTCTCAACATATTGCATAAAGACAAACAAGGGTAAACATGGCTGAATAAAAACTTGCCAACATCAACAGTGGATCACAGACGTTTCAAATATGACAAATAAAATCGTTTTTTTTCTAAATTAAAAACGTTCTGTATCAAAAATTAAGTCCGAAAATATTTCAGTGTCACAATTTAACAATTCTAATCCTATCTCAAAGTAATAAATGATGAATTGAGTATTTATTAATGCTTAACTAATGCTTAATAGTGTGTACACATTATAAAGTGTTACCCAGTTTTCTGAGATTTGTAGATCTTGGTTGTTATTGAATATGATGTTTATGAGGGTTTGGTTCTAATAGCTGGTTCTCTTTGGTATTTGGTTCCAGGTTGGTAAAGTTCCTGGATTTACTACAGGACTGAACTTTATTATGAAAGAACAGTGTTCAGAGCAGACAGAGAACAGGCTTCTTATTTATAGTTTCTACTGTAGCTGATGCTGTCTGTCTTCTATCAGCTGTAACTAATCAATATTAATGCTGTGAGTAATTTAACATATTTACAGTTAAATCAGCTTCAGTTGTCAAAATCTCCTCAAACTTTAATTTATATTATATTAATGATTTAAACTAATCAACTTAATAGTTCAGACTCAGCACTTCCAGTATTTGAAACATACAGCTTGTGAAATATAAAGTGAACAGCAACAGTTATTAAAATCTGTCAGAGATAGATAGATAGATAGATAGATAGATAGATAGATAGATAGATAGATAGATAGATAGATAGATAGATATTCAACTCATTTTCCATAATAAATATTAAAATTCAGGAAACAAAAAAAAGCAGTATTAGCAATATTATCAAGATCAGCTGATTTCATGTTTGATATTTTAACAAATAATAATTATATTACTAAAGCCACTTCTATAATCTCTAATAATAATAATTGATATAAAAATACAGAAATTATTTTCTGTCATACTTACGGGCAGCTTGGATCTGTTTTTTCCTGTATACCATGAACTTGCTCAACCAATCGATACACTCCTTCTCCAGGTAGCCTTTGGTCTTATTTATTAGGTCCTGGTCAAGATCCCACTTTTTCTTGATCTGGACTGCTTCATCAGTGGCAGCAACCCAGACTGAGTTGGCGTCATCAAAGGACAGGAAGTCATGTCCGTCGTAGCTGTACTTCTTCACGCCACGGACAAACTTTAATGTACCATCAGGCCCTGTTTCACCCTCACAGCCGTGCAACCACTGAAGAACATGGAGATCTAAAGAGGAGTGACAGTGAAATAAATGATAAAGAATGAGGACATGGAAAAATGCAGCAAGTAATTACAATTAAAACATTTTCATTTAAACACATTAGAAGTTATCACTTGTTCCTGAAAATAAAACAGCTTCATTTATGTTGGAGCATTTATCTATAAAAGCTATTACAGTTATTAATTACTGAGTCATCAAAAAGTCCCAGTCTGACACATTTCATGGATCTTACCATCGTTGGTCTGATTCATTCGTTTCATCAGGATGTCGATGCTGTCTTTGAACCACTGCTGCTTGATCAGACGGGACTGTGTGCCATTCTCCCAGTAGTCTGCAGGAAGTCGCTCTTTCATCCAGTCCTGCTTGGGAACTCTTCTCTTGATATCACTGTCATAGTAGTCGATCATCCTGCCGTCCAGCAGACCCATAGCTGTGAACTGATGGATGCCTGGAAGTCCGACAGGTTTGGAGAGGCCGGTGTAGATGTACCTGAGGGAGTGAATCTCTAAGAGTCACAGAGAGAGAAAGACAGACAGACATGTTTACAGACAAGCAGATAAACTCCAGCAGATCTGACTTAATGCTCTGGACTCTTATCTATCTATTTACTGCTGTCAATCAGAATATTTAGCCACATGCATGGGCACCATGAATTGACAGTTGAGCTGACAGAGGCCCTAAAAATGTATTATAACATTAGATATTTTTATTCACTTATCATCATTCATCATTATTGTACATTATTAGAATGTTTTATATACAAACTAAGACTTAATTTTTCCTAATTCCCTCTGTTTACATAATATGGTTCAGTCCTGTCTCCAAACCAGGAGGGGGAGGGGAGAGAGTGGAAATTAACCTGTTAGTTAAGTTTAGTCCACAGTGAAACAGTAAATGTTACTTTTGATCCTCTAATATTAGATACTGATCATATCTTCACAGAAAATCCTGAGTGTTTGTATTTAACTCCTCTTTTATCTGACATTTAATACAGATAAATTTTTAGCAGCTATTCATATTAAATCAAGATCAAAATAAACTTTATTGTCCCACCAGGTGGGAACGACCCATGCTGCAGCCATTCAAAATAAATAAATAAAAACAACCATAAAACCCATGAGCAACAGTATTAACAAATATATATTACAAAAGATGATAAATATATAATTAATAAATAATCAGTGCCAGATAGCAGCTCTAATGAATAAATAAAAAAGAAAACACACACACACCAACACACACAGCCACAGTGCAAAGACAAAGTCTCATCAGCACCAGTTTTATCAGCTTCCATTTAAAACCTGATAGATGCAGGAATTAATACATTTTTTTGAATCTGTCTAACTGTGACCCTCCTACCAGAGGGTAGCAGCTCGTACTCTGTATACAGAACATGAGATGAGTCACTAATGATCTTATTGACCTGACACACTGTAGCCTGTTCATAAATACTCTGTAAGGATAAGTGCTCTTAAACACTAATGATTTTCCATGCAGTGTGAATTAAATGGAACAGTTTATTCTTTAGCTGCACAGAAAGGTTGCTGAACCAAACGGTGATGCCGTATCTGATCAGGCTCTCTAAAACTGCCTGATATAATATCAACATGAATTTATTGTCAACACCATGATGATGAGAAGATTACATTAGAGTGTAAAAGATGGTCTTTGGCATGTTTCTTACTATATAGAGCATCAATCATACATCATGAATTCCAGTGTTTACACAGCTCAATGTCAGTATGTACTGTACAGTTAGTATTAGACTACAGGAGAGTTACAAGCCTGCACAGGAAGATATTTAAAGCTTTGAATGGTTCAGTTTGGTTCTGGAGGTTTTGTTACAGTAACAGCTTGTGATGAGAAAGATCACAAGACTTGGCAAAGGACTTTTATTTTGAAACAACAGAGGAGGGGGAGAGGAGTGGAAGTGAGATGCATCACAGGTCCGTGAACGCAACACAAGTTATCATCAGTGACATAATCTGTTTGATTGCTTTGTTTCCTATTGGACGCTGTGTTTCTGTTTATTTCCTGTTGCTCTTAATGAAACTGTGTCATGGACGAGAAACAGCTGATTCATTTAGTTAAAATGAGGAGTTATGTCTAATAACCTCTTCTTTTCACTCTAAAAACATAAATGATAGTGTAGCGGATTTGTATAGTTTAAACACTCGTTAGAAGGGGCACCACCGGACGCAAGATCCGGAAGTTATGACTATTTAATTAGGATTAATTAAACAATCATAACTCAATTAAATTGATTTGATTAAGGTAAATTTAATGAATCAGTCAAATATCTTTAGGCTCGAGAACTCGTAGGCGTCAGGGAACTTTTCGTGTTTTCAACCAGAAAATATGCACACACACACAGTTTGTCTATAATACTAACAGGCTATTTATTTAAACACATGAATTAAGCAACAATAGATATAGCGTCATGAAACATATGCATACATATAACGTCAAAGAGGGAGGTTCATTATTATCAGGGAAGGTTAATAGCAACTCAAACTTATGATGCAGCAGTGATGACTGAACAGTCTAACCTCCTAAATACTATTTAAAGCTATTCTGTCGATATTAAAATTATGAGGCAGTTGAATTTAGAGGGGTCAGCTACCACGTATCACCAGCCTGTATGAGATGTAAAAGGTCACCCTACTTTGCAGCAGATTTAGGGGTCACCAACCACGGATGGAGTCGCGTTTACGAAGCCCAGCGGGAGATCGTCTCGATGGCCTTCGTCAGCGGGGTTCCTCTGGGTCTGTGTTCGGTTCTCAGTGAGGCTGGCTCTCTGGCGTGCCGGTTCTGAGGCTGCTTCTTCTGGAGCGGGTCTTCAGGCGGTGGAGAGACGATGTTCTGTGGCTGACTCAGTTATTGTCTTAACACCTCAGTTTGAATTACTGAGAAAAAGTCTTTCGGGCTGTGATGAGCCTTGGAGTGACTGAGTTAACTGAGATTTACTGCCTGAGTCCGAAAACGGACAAAAATCAAGGCACGTTGGCTTTCAGAAAAAGATCAAAAGGTAGCTAAACTACACTAGGATAATCAAAAAGGCAGCGACGTTAACTGGAGTACGACTGATTGACTTATAATAAAAATCAAGGATAAAGGCACAAAAGAAAAATGTTCTAAACTGCAAAATTACGAAAGGAAGATTAACTAATAGAAAAGTACTAAGAGATTATAAGCGAGCAGCAAGGAGCTAAAACAAGAAAACTAGAGTAAAGAAAAAGAAACAAAAGAAGAGAGAAAAACACAAGAGAGCGAATTTTGAATGTTGGCGCTTTTTGTTCATCTGGGGAGTGAAGGTTCACGCCCACCATTGCTCCTCTCTCCTCCTTCTGGATATCAGGAAGGAGGGGTCGTCTCACTATGTTAATCGCAACACTAGGACCTAATTATTAATTTCTCATCACTGCTGTCTCATCAGTATTGAATACTGAAATAAAATAATCCTTCACCCTAATACAGGCATGACAGATATGAATTGGGATAACATTTATATATATTCTTAGATTCCGATCCCACAATAAAATTGAAACATGCATGTTATTTAAGAAATGATTATGATGGCTTTCTGATCTTACCAAATACAATTATGCTGATCTTATGTTAGCAGAGGTAACAAATTTTACTCAAATCATAACTTCTAGATTCCTGTTGGATTCTAACACTGTTTGTAGTTGCCAAAATGATATGAAATTTGTCGGGATAACATAGACATCAAATAAATGTAAAACAGAAATATCATGTTACAGGGATCACATTGTTCATTAATAAAAGGGTAATATGTCATTTTAAAGTCATTATGTTGTATTGAGGGAAGAATTAAGGGTTCATTTGGAGGTTGGAAGAACAAAAGGTTGTTTCTCTTTTAAGTAACACATGTTATCTGTGACTTCACATGTGAATGATAAGTTTGGGTGAGAAGTTCGTTGGGGTCGTAAAAGGGTTCTTCTTCAGCCTTTTCCCCCAAAGATTATACCTCATGACAGGAAGAATGGATGAAGGAAAACAAACCAGCTCCTTCATGTAGGGTGAATTGTCATTTTACGACCCTCATAAAAGGGATCAATGCATTCCTTTTGAGCCTGGCCCTTCTCTCTCTCTTCGGATCAGCCTCATGTTACAATAGCAGCTGTCTGGAGAGAGAAGTGCAGCGTAGTTTACTCTGGGAAAACCATCTGCATCTTAATTTAAGTTGCTCTGTAAATACAGTAATTACGGCAGCCCAATTAAATTGAAACAAGTGCCTTTAGGCTACCGTAATTACTGCAGTAGCAACACAATTAAATGACTTGACTTTGTTAACTTGCCTAAGTTTAGTTGATTTGGTTGTTTTTATTTTATATTTGTGTTTCTACTGTTGGTCAGTAGGATATGTATTGATTTCTATATTTATTTTATTCATGTTTGTTGCTGGAGTCTGCATAGGTTGCTTTATTTAGAAAATTGACCGGATGCTCTATGGTGTTTGAGTGTCTGACTTCCTGTGCAGCTGGGTCTGCTCTGTAGAGCTTTACGCAGCGTTGAAGCTTCTGTTGTAAACAGACTCTGTGTGTATTTATATTGCAGCAGAGTGAAGAGCTGCTTCTGAATCCTGCAGTGTGCTGGTGGATATACAATTATTGACCATTGATCAATGATCAGAGCGATCAGAGTGGAAGTGATCAGCTGTTTATGTGCTGCGTTTAGGCTCCAACACGGCATCCAAGGAGATAACCGGACCAATCAAATCCACTGATGTGGTGATGACGGGCAACAGCAGACTACAGTGGAAAGAAACTCCACCGTCTGTGTCTGCTGCACGGAGGTTCACGGGCTCCACCCTCTCACTTCTCGTTGCGTTGTTCTCCTCTGCTCTCATCTCAGTTTCTCAAAGTTCTGTTGGATACACTGGATTTGTATGATCAAATTAGACTTATCTTGTTCTATTTGTGGGATTCTTGCAATTTACTATTATGTTATTGGCAATATGTTGCCAATAATTATAATTACAATAAATGTATCATACACACATTGCATTTATAGTCACACAAACACACAGGCGCGCAGTTACTCTCTAGCGCCCACTCTTGCTCACTGCAGATTCCGGGAGATTGTAAATAATTTGCGGGCGTCAGGGAGCCGCTATCAATATGCAGGAGAGTCCTGGAACTTCCGGGAGAGTTATCACAAATAATAATTTGATAACAATGGAAATGATCAGCTCCCTCTATGGCTTGGCAATCTGATGTTTGTGAACTTACTAAACATTTTAATTATAAAAATTTGCACTGAGAGCCTCCGTCAATAAATTTAGTGAAAAGTAGTGACTGAAGGAACTTTATTTTATGTAATAATCATTTTTTGCAGGTCTCAGCTCCTTTTTAAAAGTTCCATATCTCAAAAACAAAAGATACAAGCTGAAATTATTATTACATTATTTACATCAAGTATGAAGCAAATCCCAGATGGTCTGTAAGAAAAATATGACATAATCTGTTGATTTAAACTGTTTGAAACAGAAAAATAATCAAACTCTTTGCCACATTTAAGTCAAACCAACATGTTTATACATCGATGCACATACTTACTTAAGATTTTCTAATAGTTAATCAATGTTCTCATATCTGTTTTAATGTGATATGTTTATGGAATTAGAGTAATTTACTAAAACTAAAAAACTATCAGTCTATATGAATAAATAATCAACTCAACTAATCAACAGAAATCTGATAATTAAGACGTCACTTTCACTTTTAACCAGAGTCACGTTCATGTGTAAAAACTCTCTCTTAAAGATGTTTACAGTCAGTCCTGTCCCAAAAAGGATGAAAACAGAGATGAAATACATCTTCATCACTAAGCGGACTCCATTAACATTTTTAAAACTCAGTTTTAGTGTTAGACAATACTTTGACTCTGCGGAAACAAACTGTTTCCTGTGTCTTACCTGTCTTATTTGTCTCATGTAGAAATGTTTCCGTATAACGGTTCTAAATCTATAATGTGACTGGTCTGCACAGTGCATGCAAGTGCTGCTCGTATGTATGAACATTATGCTGCATTCAAGTCACATCAAAGTTTTGCTGCATTTGCTGCATCATTTTGTTCAGATAAAGGAGACTAAATGAACATTAAGTGTGTTTATCTTGCTGCAATCATTCCTCCTGTTCATACTGACCATTACAAGATCGCAATATGAAGCTTCAGCGTCCAAATGAGTCAAATGAGTCAAATCTTCATCTTCTATGTTTCAACGTCAAAGTCTTTTTGTTACTATACTTCCACCACAGCTCAACAGGAAACACTAAGAGGGAATCTGATGCTAAAAAGACTGTAAATGTGTCAGATATCACTTGATATGACCAAAACCAAAATGTTTTCTGGTATGTAAATTATAATCAAATATATCTCTATAATCTGGTGTATGTGTGTGTATGGAGAAACTGTATATTATATATGTATATTAGCAAACCTCAACATCAAACACCAGGTGACCTCATCCTAAAACTCATTGGATGTTCTTCCTAAACACAGTAACATAAATTATGTCCTAATTTCAGCCACTGTAGACAACAACTCAACTCTCAACTCAACTCAACTTTATTTATATGGCACTTTAAAACAACCACAGCTGAAACAAAGTGCTGTACATAATAGATAAAACAACACAGGAACATAAAACAATTAACAGGAAATAAATACTAAGATAATTGTTTATTGTTTTTAAAACAAATTAAAAACAATAAAGCAATAATTAAAAAACAAACAAATCATAAAACACTAAAACAGGAGCAGAGTCTCATGCACGGTTGAAAGCCAAGGAATAAAAATGGGTTTTAAGACGAGTTTTAAAAATGGACAGTGAGGAGGCTTGTCTAATATTTAAAGGAAGCTCGTTCCATAATTTAGGAGCAGCTACAGAAAATGCTCTATCCCCTCTGAGCTTTCGCTTTGACCTCGGTACCTCCAGGAGCAGCAGATTAGCTGACCTTAGGCACCAGGAGCGTGGGGGGTGAAGGAGCAATCAAGGTATTAGTGAACAATCAAGATATTAGTGACCAAATAGTCCCAGGAAGAACAGCTCCAGAAATTAAACTCACTAATTAACTGAAGAGCTAAAAGTTCCTTCGGTGTTTTGTTTCCACCTGAAGGAACAGGAAGAATAGAAAATAAGACTTATAATGATTAAAATGGTCAGCTTTGTTAGAAAGTGACACCAACTCTCACTCATTGTCATTCATTTGGACTCAGAACAGCTTCAGTGCTTCTTGTTATTGATTCTACAGTCTGTGAACTCTACTGGAGGGATTGTAGAACCTGATAATGTTCGTCACTGTTTCTGTAGGAGCCATGAATGAAGAAACTGGTGTTTTTCTATTAGTAATAAGGTGAAGGGATATTGATTATTATTTTTTGATCGTTGTTTGTTTTGGTTATATCATTTATTATGTGGTCATACTGAGTAGGGGGATAGTGGGTCACATGCATATGGGGGGGGGGGGGGGGGATATTAAGTTAATCAACAGAAAATGAATGGGAAACTATTTAAATGTACTTTTCAAACAATGCCAAAAAAAGTGAGAATTTGCAGATGATAAATTAAGTTTTATATCAGTGTACATTAAATATATTTGGGGTTTGAACTGTTGGTCAAACTAAATAAAACAAAGGTCTCACTTGCAAACATTATTCACAATTTTCAAACATTTTAAACTGAGAATCTGGAAACACAGAAAAGAAAGTTAAAAAATGGACTAAAACAACTGAACTAGAGAGAAAAGTTAAAAATCAACTTTGTGTCAGTGAATAGTTTCAGTTCCTATCAGCAGCAGCTTCAGTCCTCAGTCAGTGACACTCAGCAGTACCTCTGTGTGGTCAACCACATTATAGCAGCTCAACACACATCAGCCTGTCACTGCAGTCACACACTAAAACACTTTCAGTGGTGAGACTACGTGCATGAAGCTCAAGTGAGACGTGACTACACGAGCATGAAACTGAAGTTTCCCATCAGACAGAAAACCAGAGCGGCTCAGACTAAAGATGTTCCTGGTTGATCAAGTTACTTTTACTTTATTTATTGTATTAATGCACTTTTTATTCACATTCATATATATATATTCTTTATCTTTGCACTAAATGATAGTGACCTGATGTTTGTGAACTTTCTAAAAATAAAAAATCCCACTGTGAGTCTCAATAGGCTAAAATCAGTGTAAAGAAGTGACTTAAGAAACTTTTCAGTAACAATCATTTTTTAAAAGCAAACAAAAGAAGACACAAGCTGATCCCAGATGGTCTGTAGGTAAAATATGACAACATCTGTTGATTTAAACTGGATTACCCACTTCACATAATCAACTAATAGTTTCAGGTAGAATACAATTTTTCCTCTTTTTTAAGGTTTTGGACTGTTGAGAACAACTTTTTGAAAATGGAGATAATGAAATAGCCTACTTTAAAAAAAGACAATTATTTAAGTCATCATAAACTGCAGGTTAATTTATAGTTATTATGATGTCCTTGTTTTGTTTTTAGTAGCCTGCTTGACACAGAAAAATGATCCAACTCAGTCAGCACCATGTTCTCTTTATCGATGCACATTGACGACATGTTACTAAAGATGATATAATAGTTAATCAATGTTCTCATCTGTTTGAATGTAATATGTTTATGAAATAAGATCAAAAGACAAAAACAAAAGAATCAGTCTAAATGAAAATGTTAAACTCAAATAATCAACAGAAATCTGATAATTACAGCGACGTCACAACTGTGAATATTTCATTTTTGCTTTTAACTGGAGTCATATTATTGTTAAAAAAACCCCAAAAAAACAAACTCCTCTCTCTCTTACCGCTGTTTACAGTCAGTGCCGTCACCAAAAGGACGAAGAACGTGGTGAGATACATCTTCATCACAAAGTGAACTCTATTCGCAATTAACGTTTCTAAAGCTCAGTTTTATTTTTGAGTGTTGGAAGATGCAGAAACAAATCGTTTCCTCGTTCCCACTTCTCTATTCTGTGGTCGACCCAGGTTCGAGTCGCGATCGGAGGTCATTTGCTGTGTCGAACCCCCCCCCCCCCACTTCTCTAATCTGTCACACAAACGTTTCAGTATAAAGGTTTTACATCTATTGTGTTACTGCTCTGCGTGGGGAATTCAGGTGCTGCTCGTAAAGTATGGACATTATGCTGTGTCTAAGTCACGTCAAAGCTTCCTACTGGTGTATTTGCTGCATTATTGTGTTCAGATTAAGTCTGGTTTATTTATATATGGCATCAGGCGAATGCTCTGTGGCACCATCCAATGGAGGTTGGGGACACCAAATGGTTCAGACAAGGAGACCTTTAAAATATTTGTCATATTTTCTATTTATATATGTAATTTACTGGAAGAGATGTAAACAAGTACAGAAAGAGAAAAATAATTGCATTTTTTGTGATTCAGGTGATGTAACACACAGGCCTAGCATACGTCTGAATCAGCACCATGGAGGCATAGACAGAGAAAGAGGAAGCGATGCTGTTTATCTCAGTTAGTAACACTTTACTGCTGATAGAAAATATGTTGTTGGTATTCTTGTGCCTGCAACGGTTATTATTGGGTTTGTCTTATTTGGTTGGTATGTGTGCAATATTTTTTGGTAATGGTTTGCATGGAGTCTTCATACAGGCCATTTATGATGGAAGTAGTGATATTTAGCATGATGTGTTGCATTGGGATGTGAGTTGCATTCAGATTTAAACATCAGTGTAAAGGCTTGTATGTTATTTGTTGTGTTTTTGTTGGATCTTAACTTTTTCTGTAGTATTTGTGGTAAGCCTGAACTTAACTATACGTTCTTGTAAATCTATGGTGTTCAAGCCAGAGTAAATTTCACTTTTAACATGTAAAGTCAGAGGAGGGGGGGGGCACTTCATGAGTAGTCACCCTGGGGAACCCTAGGGTGTTAATGCAGGCCTGGTTCAGATAATTGTCTTAAAACAACAGTCAGTTTTCCAAATGAACATGAAGTGTGTTTATGTGTAATGATTCCTCCTGTTCATAGTGACCATTAGACAGTCCCTCCAGGATTTCGCGGGATTGTTGCGGCCTAAAATGCCTGATTTGCGGTAAATGTTGCGATGTTTTAAGCACTTTTGTTGCAATTAAATTGCGGGAGACAGTGAAAATTGCAAAAAAAAAAGTTATAGTTTTGTTCTGAATAATTAATTAAAAATCAAAGGATTTTTTTTCTGGGGAGAACATAAACTGCATTTTGCTTTGTTCCAAGTAACAGGCTGAGGATTACAAAAGATGACAATATTTATCTCTCACAGACGCATGCACACACAACACAGACACACACAGATACAGACACACAGAATTAGTTGAGTTTACCGTTACGGCAGACGGTATTTTTTGCCGACCTCACCTCTCAAGTTTTACTGTCATTCTCTCGTCCACTAAAACATGGAACTCACGGAAAGCACCGATGATTGGTCCAATTTGCGGAAAAGTTGCGGTGATTGGACAAAATTGCAAGGCCCGCACATAATCGCGCGGATTGGTTGAATTTGCGTTAATTGTTACGATCGCAACATCGCGAATTCCTGGAGGGACTGATTAGATCCTTCATAATGTTTACAATGGAAGTGATGGAGAACTAAATCCACAGTCCTCCTTCTGTGGAAACATGGATTTAAAAGTTGATGTGAAGCTAATATGAAACTTCAGCGTCCAAATGAGTCAAATCTTCATCTTCTATGTTTCAGCGTTACAGTGTTTTTAGTAGCAAAGTCTTTTTGTTACTATACTTCCACCACAGCTCAACAGGAAACACTAAGAGGGAATCTGATGCTAAAAAGACTGTAAATGTGTCAGATATCACTTGATATGACTAACTCTCACTGTTACCATAGTAACTATAATAACTATAGTAACTCACACTGATGAAGCTCAATAGATGCCTCACTAGAGACCTAAAAGGGGAATTATATATAGTTTTTAATTATTGTTTTATCTGTGATTATGCTATGGCTATTCATTTTGGCAAAGATGTGTGAAGATGTAGACTGACCTGAGTAGATAGGAAGATGTTAGGAAATGAACTGGCTTAACTCAAGATCCACAAACTAAGACATGATCACATGCACACAGCTACACCTTCATCCTCTGATTCTGCCTCTAAATCTACATCTCTCCCCTTAAATGGACCCTCCACTCTATCAGCAGAACCATTTCTACTGCAGGGTCCTTTATCTTTTACCAGCTGGCATTAAACAAAGCAGCTTCTATCAGTCAGCATGGTTTATCACACATCATTCACAGCATTATCCTCATGAGCCAAAACAACAAGAATAAATCATATAGATACTACACCAAACATTTAACTAAATAAAATAAATCCCCCCAAACTTACACTGATGATGTCACCAGTGTATAAATACAGGAAGTAGTTGGGTCTTCCTTTTGTTTGTTGAACACATGGTGGGTAAAAAAAACTAATAAAATGCTTCATTTATAAAATTCAGAACTAAACTTAAAATACTTCTTTTATTTTAACCTAAATGTTTTCTGGTATGTAAATTATAATTAAATATAATGCAAAACACAAACAAACCCGGGATAGAAAGTGTCTGTAAGTTATTGATTACTGATAAACTAATGGATTAACAAACTATTAAAAGTTCAATTAATAAGATAACTGGTGTTGATGGTGAAAAATGGGGACAAATAGTGTTTTACCAATTTTGTCACAGTGTGTATTTATTTATTTTTGTAAGCACATATCCTATATTAAGTCTAATAAACTGTGTATAAACTATATTAACTTCCAGTATGTCATTAAAACCACATATTTTGATCCAATGGCTGCTACAGCATAAATTCATGCATTCTGCTTTATAAAGCTTTTAAACTGAAACATTGACTTCAAACTTTTACTTTTTACTATTTTCCAGGTGATTTAATTACTTTCTTGGTTTCTACTGGGAGCATTAATCAAGAACTGCTACGAAGCAAACCTCAACATCAAACACCAGGTGACCTCACCCTAAAACTCATTTGATGTTTTTCCTAAACACAGTAACATAAATTATGTCCTATTTTCAGTCACTGTAGACGACAAACAATCAATATACTAGTGACCAAATAGTCCCAGGAAGAACAGCTCCAGAAATTAAACTCACTAATTAACTGAAGAGCTAAAAGTTCCTTCAGTGTTTTATGTTTCCATCTGAAGGAACAGGAAGAATAGAAAATAAGATAAATGATTAAAATGATCAGCTTTGTTTGAAAGTGACTGTTACACTGACTCTCACTCATTATCATTCATTTGGAGTCATGTTTCTGTCCACCTGCTGAATGTAAGTGTAATATTCACTTTGACCACATGATGGCAGCAGTGTTACATTTTAATGTTTAACAACCAAAAGAGGAACTGGAAGACCTTACTTCATTGACTTTATCTACATATTTATATACAGTCAGTGATAAGAATTGAGTGATTTTATGGATCCATAATTAACAAAAAAAAATCCTTTAAAAAAAAACATGATTTTTTATACTAATGATTGCAAAGTGTTGAATTTGTACACTTAATTAACAGTTAATGTAACATAAAGAGTCTTTTAGTCCACTGCAGGTCAGCTGAACATGTGAAATGTGATATTAGTCTTCAGACACGGACACAGTTCAATACTGAAAATTAATCAGTTTATTTATAGAGCACATTTAAAAACAACATGTTGCTTTACAGAGAGATGAGAATTAAAATCAAATAAAAACACAGATGTAATTATGTGGATAAGGGGGATGGGGGGGGGGGGGGGGTAAAACAAATGTAAAAACACAACAGGACTGCACAGAAATAGAAAACCTAGTGTGTTACTAAGGATACATACATACAAAATTAATTCATATTTATTGAGTTTAAATGTTCTTAAACTTATTTCCTTCTTAAATTACATCGTTGTTTTCAGGAAACAAACATTTGAGCTCCTGATTGTTGATTTAAGACACTTTTAAAACGTGTCCTTTAATGAGATCTAGGTTGAACAATGTTTAGATGATGTTATTTTGACACTTTTAAGGGTAGAAACTCTCTTTAATGTGATAAAAAGCGACAGAAACAGTTAACATTACAACTTCCTCCAGGGACCAAACACTGACTCTTTATAAAGTTTCATTCATGTGCAGGTTTAATGAATAAAGAGCAAAAAGTAGAAAGGAGGAAAAGTAGGAAATCAAACTATAAACTTACCCGACAGCTTCACAAACACACACACAGACACACTGCTGCTGCCTACACGCTGGCCATCTTGGTACAGGGCCACTCGCTCCTTCAGTGTATTATGTCTATAGAGGAATGACGTGTTTGTACTTTTAAAGTGATTATACATCAGTCAATTATAACATATTCACACGGGTTGTTTGTTACAAATGTTAGATAGATAGATAGATAGATAGATAGATAGATAGATAGATAGATAGATAGATAGACAGACACGTTTTTAACAAATCAACCCGTTTTGAAATCGGTCGAGATTTCAGTGAATAATTCTACTTTGAAACTGTGGAGCATCTCTTACCTTCATAGATATGCATCCACTACTGCCTCTGCTAGCCCTGTACCAAGATGGCGGCGCTTTAGGCACGCCTCTCCACAGTCACTGCGGCGTCTACGTATGTCTATGTTTAAAACCCTCCAACAACACACACTGCTGCTTTTCTTCTGCCTCGGTCAATAAACTGTCGGCTGAGTGATTTTCAGGTATTTCTGACGGTCGGTCGAAGAGAAATAAGAGGAAACAGAGCGAGAGCGCAACATTTTCCTCTCCCAGCAGCTTAGCTCACTTTAGCTGCAGCCATCTTTCTGCTTCTTCTCCCCGGAACAACTCGCCTCTTCCTCGGCTGCTGCTCGGCGGTCGCATCGCCGTTTCCCGGCGGCAGCGACACTAGGCGGTCAAATGGTGAATTACAGCAGTTGGACCACCAGAACAGCTTCAGTGCTTCGTTATTGATATAACGTTTTGTAATTACCCTACATTTACATATCAATACAATCATGCATTTCATTATATAGACATAATGTTTAATGTATATTTTATAATATAGAGTGTAGCGACAATGCTAATCTTATATAGTTTATTTTTATTTACAGTCTCATTGCTTCACAAAACTCTAATTTCTCTACTGCAGGACAGTCAATAAAACTTCACTTCATATTAACAAAGATTTAATCACAACTTCATTTATTTAAGCACAAAAATATGATTCAAACACACAGAAAAAAAGAATATCAACAACATGAGACAGAATAAAACCATTTCAATAGTTAAAAAATACAAAATACGCCAAAAATATCAGTTTCAAATATTATGTATTTCCTAACTTGTTAACATTATTTTTAAAATTAAATATTTAACACAAACATTTTATTGCTACAGTCTGACAATGTTATCGAGCACATTAAGTTTTTTATTGCACTTCTACAGTGACATAGATTTTGGGACTGTGTGGAAATTTTATAGCCTGACAAACTGATAATTTGTTAAATAGAAATATTTCAGTGTATTTTAAACAATGTCATCAGCAGTATTACACCTTTCACCACTGATACTTCTATAAAAATATATATCCAATTACAGTACATTCACATCAGAGTTTAAAAGTATAAAAATGTATAAAACCATAATATGTATTATATACAAATAAAGCAAATATCTCTTTAATAATATTTGTATTTCGAAAACCAATCAGGAACAGATGAGATCATCTATTACACCTGAACTGCATGAATTAATTTGCTTTAATTTAATTTAATTTAATGCAGGATTTAAAAGGCAAATTTGTGTATTTCATTAACATGTCTCAAAGTTAATATTTACAAGTTCTTTTACTAAATTTAGAAGCCTGAATTCTTTGGCTCAATATCTCATAATTCTGACTTTATTTCATGATCTGTCTTCAGGGTTTTCAAAATGTCTCATCACATCTAACCGTTACTAAATCTCATCAAATATGACTAAAGATTTAGTTTGAAACATGATATCAAAAGATTCACCACAAAGTAAAAACATCATAAAAGTAAAAACATCATAAAGAAGAAACACTTCTTCTTACCATCCAGCATAGATCTACTGTAGCATTTAACATTTGCTTGAGGAGTGTAGCTGTGATTAATCATCTCTAAACTTAAAAAAGTACTTTCAGATTTCAAGGAGATTCCTTTTAAAGGTTAAATGTCACATTTGTTTAGTTTCTCACAGGTCACACTTTTCTACTCTCCTTCCTGAGTCTCCACATGACGTTTCCCAAATCTGCCTCCTCAGTCACCCCTGCCCCAATTTCCCTGGTGAGCTGATTTCTCTCTCAGACTCCAGGTTGTTGATTAAGGAGAGACTCATTGTGGCCATCACTCGCCGTCTGAGCATCAGTCTGCAACAATGAACAGATGTGTTACTTTCCATACAAACACTAATGCTGCTTTTCTGTGTAGCTTGTGTGGCTAAGATGCATTTGTGGTATTTTCTCAGTCACCTCTAGTAATATCTACACATGAAGATACTAGATTTAAAAATGTGTATTTCTTTCTTTCTTGCAGAACCCTGATACTTAATGATAAACAGAAGTGACCAGAATCATCAGATCCTGCGAAGAAAAGATATATCATATGAAAATTATTATTTTTTATATATCAACTATCAACATTGTAAATAAATAATTAAAATCTTAAATCTGTGATGAAGTCAATCTTATGAACCATCTAAAGTTTGAGAGTTGTGTTTCCTAAAACATCGTAACTGATGAAGACCTTCAAATAAATGAAAGAAGAACGAGTGACTCCTGAAAAAACTAAGTTTTAGTTTTAGGTAAGTTTTCATTGTATTTGTTCATGAAAACAAAGACTTAAAATAAACACTGTTTGTCTCACTTACATACAGCAGGTCTGATACACAATGATGAATATTCATCAAACTTCTTCTGCTTCATTTTAGTTTTAATCTGATCTTCAGAGTTACGTTTGCCTCCAGCAGAAGCTAAATCAAAGTTAACTTTCTTAAAGATCCTCTCCAGACATGTACAGAGATGTGGGTCTGATATACATTTTCTACAAAAACAGTATAATTAGCACTTTAACAGAAATGGCATCTACCTCACTTTTAAATACATATTTACACTAAATGACTAGACACTGTTATTTTAGCCTCCATCACTGACATTACAAACACATTTGAAGAGGATCTGTTAATAGTCAGTATGAACTGTTCATATGAACACCTGACTGCTGTTTGAAGACACTTGAACAACTGTGAACTATCCTTTAAAGACTCAGTCACTGTTTTTCTGATGGGAAAGAAATAAAGCTTTGACAGTGATGACTGTGTCTGTCTGAGCATCTTCTGTAAATAAAGAAAACATTAATTAAAAAAAAAAGATTTTTTTTCTGGCATAGACCCCTTTATTAGCAGTAAATATACCGGCTGGGACTCGAACAGGGGTCCACTGTCTTTATGGCATGCACTCTTAACCACTCGACCACCTGCGTGCCACTTATCCATTTTTTAACTGAGAACAGCATGAAGTTCTTAATTCAGAGTTACTTAATTTATAGTTTGATTCACTGACCATCTCTTAATATGAGTCAATGTGTCTGATAAAAATGGAGCTTTTTCTGTCATGACATCATTTTAGGTTTTATTTTAATGATCAGGATTGTTTGGTGTGTGGTTGTGTGGTTTGGTTTTTGCTCTATAAGCCTACAGTATATTGTTAGTGTGTTTACAGACATTACTGATAGCAGAGAGACTTCTGAAGGAGAACTGATGTGTGGCAGAGGTCTGTTATGTCCTGTGTGTTTCTGTGTGGAAGTCTCTGAATAACTGCACCTGTCCACTCAGTGGCACCTGGCCCACCTACAAGAGACCCTTCCTCCTTTCATTTATTAATACAGTTACATTTGGTTTATCCACACATTTGGGATTCCTCCATCATGCTGCCTCCCTCTGAGTCATTGTTGTAACATTAGAAACATCTTTAGCACCAACAGTCTTAATCTGTCCTCATTGATGTCTCCGTACCTCCCCCAACCCCTACAGTCAACCTGTTCACTCCTCTTCTGCATCTTTAAATATGCTGGGATGGAGGGAGCAGCAGGGTTTCAGTGTGTACTTACTCTTTAAATAAGTTTAAAGTAAATAAAAACAATGTTAAGTCAAAAGAACATTACATTTTTACCAGAAAACCTGCAGGAATCAGTTTATTTTTGTAATAAATATATATTTTTAGGAATTAAATGTTCTATGTATTTTCTTTTGAAGGATATAAAATAAAATATGAGAAAAATATATCCACTCCACTGGTACCTTGTTGTTGAGAAAATACAATGATTATATATTGCACTTACACATTATCCCTTTTTTCTTCAAAACCAGCAGCACTACAGCCACGAGTACAACAAACTGAAACTGAAAAGTTTGAACCTGTGTGCTGCAGCTTTCAATCAGTAAATGAAACATACTTACTAGAGATGTTGACACAGTAATCAACACTATCACTGCCAGGAGATGGTCTGTAGCCTGTGAAGAAAAGAAAATGCATGAAGTTCTGTGTTATCTGCTTATATCCTATCTGTGCTTTCTGGACTCTTTTATTTATTATACTAACAAGTATTGTGTGATGTATCTTATTCCTCTGTTGATCTCTACAGCAGTGCAGCTCTGTGATTAATGACTGACATCTCTCTTCATCACTATGAACACACACTCTGTTTATTTGTGGTATTTTCTCAGTTACCTCTAGTAATATCTAGCCATGACAATTAGATTTTAACACTTTCAAATTATCTCTTGCTGCCACTTGAGGCTGCAAAAGCAGAAACCTGATATTAAATAATAATCAACAGAAGAAACTTACCAGAGTCAGCAGCGTGACCAGAGTAATTGCTGTTCACAGACACATCGGACTCTGTAAAGAAAAGAAAATGCATCAATGTCTGTAATAACTGCTTATATCCAATCTGTGCTTTCTGCACTTCTTTCAGTTGATTTAATCACTAAGAGTAAAACAGAAGAGAAAAAACTTTCTTCATGTTTAAAATGATGATAAATAGTAGATTAGTTTCAGATATTTACTAAATGTTTTTATGGTTTCCTATCACACCATTAAGTCCATTAACACCATTAACACCATTAACACCATTAACTCCATTAACACCATTAACTACATTAACTCCATGAACTCCATTAGCTCCATGAACTCCATGAACTCCATTAACACCATTAACACCATTAACTCCATTAACACCATTAACTACATTAACTCCATGAACTCCATTAGCTCCATGAACTCCATGAACTCCATGAACTCCATTAACTCCATTAACACCATTAACTCCATTAGCTCCATGAACTCCATGAACTCCATTAACACCATTAACACCATAAACACCATTAACACCATTAACACCATTAACTCCATTAACTCCATTAACACCATTAACACCATTAACACCATAAACACCATAAACACCATTAACTCCATTAACTCCATTAACACCATTAACTCCATTAACACCATTAACACCATTAGCTCCATTAACACCATTAACACCATTAATACCATTAACACCATTAACACCATTAACACCAGTATCTCCAAACATCACTGTCATCATCTTTAAATCTACACTCACACATAATGGTTTGATTTTTAATAAACAGTTAAAGTATTTTAGCTCTCATGCTGGGCCAGACTTTGGTCATATTTAGCCATGTCAACATCTTCTTCTTTGAGGATTTATGGGAAGATATCATTGAACACACACACACACACACACAAACACACACACACACACACACACACACACACACACACACACACACACACACACACACACCTGCTATAATATATAATTTTAATGTTGTTTTAATCTGATGGTTTATTTTCAGGTTCTTTTCTTTTGATTCATGTGTATGTTTGTCTCACTTACATACAGCAGGTCTGATACACAAATGATCAAACACTAATTATCCTTTAAAGACTCAATCACTGTTTTTCTGATGGGAAAGAAAGAGAGTAGTTACCTGTGACATCGCCTTCAGCTGGCTGAGTAGAGTCTGTAAATAAAGACAACATTAATAAAAATAATTCACAGCTGGACTTATTCAAATTCTAAATGTACATATCTATTCTTTAACTGAGGACAGCATGAAGTGAATAATTAAGTTAATATAATAATTCAGAGTTTACAGACAGAACTGATTTAACTTGTTTGGTGTGTGGTTGTCTGGTTTGGTTTTTGCTCTATAAACCTACAGTATATTGTTAGTGTGTTTACAGACATTACTGATAGCAGAGAGACTTCTGAAGAAGAACTGATGTGTGGCAGAGGTCTGTTATGTCCTGTGTGTTTCTGTGTGGAAGTCTCTGAATAACTGCACCTGTCCACTCAGTGGCACCTGGCCCACCTACAAGAGACCCTTCCTCCTTTCATTTATTAATACAGTTACATTTGGTTTATCCACACATTTGGGATTCCTCCATCATGCTGCCTCCCTCTGAGTCATTGTTGTAACATTAGAAACATATTTAGCACCAAAACATTTAGCTTTTCACACTTTAAAAGAATCCAGAGAAGAAGAAATAAAACACTTACTTAAGGGAACAGCTACATCAGCTGCTGTATCTGTGAATAAACAAAGTTAACACACATAAAAACAGTTAAAGTAACAATAGTTAAGTTCATGTACAGAGTTTCCAGTCTGAGCAGGACTAACTAAAAGGATTAGGTTGGCACAAAAACAAAAACACAACAAACTGATGAAACTGGAAAGTATGAACCTGTGTGCTGCAGCTTTCAATCAGTAAATGAAACATACTTACCAGTAGATGGTATGGAGCCTGTGAAGAAAAGAAAATGCATGAAGTTATGTGTTAACATGTTCAGACACCTGCTTATATCCTATCTGTGCTTTCTGGACTTCTTTCAATTAATTTAATCACTGACAGTAAAACAGAAAAGAGAAAAAACTTTCTTCATGTTTAAAATGATGATAAATAGTAGATTAGTTTCAGATATTTACTAAATGTTTTTATGGTTTCCTATCACACCATTAACTCCATTAACACCATTGACACCATTAACTCCAGCATCTCCTAACATCACTGTCATCATCTTTAAATCTACACTCACATAATGGTTTGATTTTTATAAAACAGTTAAAGTATTTAAGCTCTCATGCTGGGCCAGATTTATATTATTCATTTAGATATAACTATTAGCCATGTTTCTGTGTGGAAGTCTCTGAATAACTGCACCTGTCCACTCAGTGGCACCTGGCCCACCTACAAGAGACCCTTCCTCCTTTCATTTATTAATACAGTTACATTTGGTTTATCCACACATTTGGGATTCCTCCATCATGCTGCCTCCCTCTGAGTCATTGTTGTAACATTAGAAACATCTTTAGCACCAAAACATTTAGCTTTTCACACTTTAAAAGAATCCAGAGAAGAAGAAATAAAACACTTACTTAAGGGAACAGCTACATCAGCTGCTGTATCTGTGAATAAACAAAGTTAACACACATAAAAACAGTTAAAGTAACAATAGTTAAGTTCATGTACAGAGTTACCAGTCTGAGCAGGACTAACTAAAAGGATTAGGTTGGCACAAAAACAAAAACACAACAAACTGATGAAACTGGAAAGTATGAACCTGTGTGCTGCAGCTTTCAATCAGTAAATGAAACATACTTACTAGAGCCATCGCTGGTGTTAGCTGGTTTGAAGCCTGTGAAGAAAAGAAAATACATGAAGTTATGTGTTATCTGCTTATATCCTATCTGTGCTTTTTGGACTCCTTTATTTATTATACTAACAAGTATTGTGTGATGTATCTTATTCCTCTGTTGATCTCTACAGCAGTGCAGCTCTGTGATTAATGACTGACATCTCTCTTCATCACTATGAACACACACTCTGTTTATTTGTGGTATTTTCTCAGTCACCTCTAGTAATATCTAGCCATGACAATTAGATTTTAACACTTTCAAATTATCTCTTGCTGCCACTTGAGGCTGCAAAAGCAGAAACCTGATATTAAATAATAATCAACAGAAGAAACTTACCAGAGTCAGCAGCGTGACCAGAGTAATTGCTGTTCACAGACACATCGGACTCTGTAAAGAAAAGAAAATGCATCAATGTCTGTAATAACTGCTTATATCCAATCTGTGCTTTCTGCACTTCTTTCAGTTGATTTAATCACTAAGAGTAAAACAGAAGAGAAAAAACTTTCTTCATGTTTAAAATGATGATAAATAGTAGATTAGTTTCAGATATTTACTAAATGTTTTTATGGATTCCTATCACACCATTAACACCATTAACACCATTAACACCATGAACACCATTAACACCATTAACTCCATTAACTCCATTAACACCATTAACACCATTAACACCATAAACACCATTTACTCCATTAACACCATTAGCTCCATTAACACCATTAACACCATTAACACCATTAACACCATAAACACCATTTACTCCATTAACACCATTAGCTCCATTAACTCCATTAACACCATTAACACCATTAACTCCATTAACTCCATTAACTCCATTAACACCATTAACACCATTAACACCATAAACACCATTAACACCATTAATACCATTAACACCATTAACACCAGTATCTCCTAACATCACTGTCATCATCTTTAAATCTACACTCACACATAATGGTTTGATTTTTAATAAACAGTTAAAGTATTTTAGCTCTCATGCTGGGCCAGACTTTGGTCATATTTAGCCATGACAACATCTTCTTCTTTGAGGATTTATGGGAAGATATCATTGAACACACACACACACACACACACACACACACACACACACACACACACACACACACACACACACACACACACACACACACCTGCTATAATATATAATTTTAATGTTGTTTTAATCTGATGGTTTATTTTCAGGTTATTTTCTTTTGATTCATGTGTATGTTTGTCTCACTTACATACAGCAGGTCTGATACACAAATGATCAAACACAAATTATCCTTTAAAGACTCAGTCACTGTTTTTCTGATGGGAAAGAAAGAGAGTAGTTACCTGTGACATCGCCTTCAGCTGGCTGAGTAGAGTCTGTAAATAAAGACAACATTAATAAAAATAATTCACAGCTGGACTTATTCAAATTCTAAATGTACATATCTGTTTAACTGAGGACAGCATGAAGTTAATAATGAAGTTAATATAATAATTCAGAGTTTACAGACAGGACTGATTTAACTTGTTTGGTGTGTGGTTGTCTGGTTTGGTTTTTGCTCTATAAGCCTACAGTATATTGTTAGTGTGTTTACAGACATTACTGATAGCAGAGAGACTTCTGAAGGAGAACTGATGTGTGGCAGAGGTCTGTTATGTCCTGTGTGTTTCTGTGTGGAAGTCTCTGAATAACTGCACCTGTCCACTCAGTGGCACCTGGCCCACCTACAAGAGACCCTTCCTCCTTTCATTTATTAATACAGTTACATTTGGTTTATCCACACATTTGGGATTCCTCCATCATGCTGCCTCCCTCTGAGTCATTGTTGTAACATTAGAAACATCTTTAGCACCAACAGTCTTAATCTGTCCTCATTGATGTCTCCGTACCTCCCCCAACCCCTACAGTCAACCTGTTCACTCCTCTTCTGCATCTTTAAATATGCTGGGATGGAGGGAGCAGCAGGGTTTCAGTGTGTACTTACTCTTTAAATAAGTTTAAAGTAAATAAAAACAATGTTAAGTCAAAAGAACATTACATTTTTACCAGAAAACCTGCAGGAATCAGTTTATTTTTGTAATAAATATATATTTTTAGGAATTAAATGTTCTATGTATTTTCTTTTGAAGGATATAAAATAAAATATGAGAAAAATATATCCACTCCACTGGTACCTTGTTGTTGAGAAAATACAATGATTATATATTGCACTTACACATTATCCCTTTTTTCTTCAAAACCAGCAGCACTACAGCCACGAGTACAACAAACTGAAACTGAAAAGTTTGAACCTGTGTGCTGCAGCTTTCAATCAGTAAATGAAACATACTTACTAGAGATGTTGACACAGTAATCAACACTATCACTGCCAGGAGATGGTCTGTAGCCTGTGAAGAAAAGAAAATGCATGAAGTTCTGTGTTATCTGCTTATATCCTATCTGTGCTTTCTGGACTCTTTTATTTATTATACTAACAAGTATTGTGTGATGTATCTTATTCCTCTGTTGATCTCTACAGCAGTGCAGCTCTGTGATTAATGACTGACATCTCTCTTCATCACTATGAACACACACTCTGTTTATTTGTGGTATTTTCTCAGTTACCTCTAGTAATATCTAGCCATGACAATTAGATTTTAACACTTTCAAATTATCTCTTGCTGCCACTTGAGGCTGCAAAAGCAGAAACCTGATATTAAATAATAATCAACAGAAGAAACTTACCAGAGTCAGCAGCGTGACCAGAGTAATTGCTGTTCACAGACACATCGGACTCTGTAAAGAAAAGAAAATGCATCAATGTCTGTAATAACTGCTTATATCCAATCTGTGCTTTCTGCACTTCTTTCAGTTGATTTAATCACTAAGAGTAAAACAGAAGAGAAAAAACTTTCTTCATGTTTAAAATGATGATAAATAGTAGATTAGTTTCAGATATTTACTAAATGTTTTTATGGTTTCCTATCACACCATTAAGTCCATTAACACCATTAACACCATTAACACCATTAACTCCATTAACACCATTAACTACATTAACTCCATGAACTCCATTAGCTCCATGAACTCCATGAACTCCATGAACTCCATTAACTCCATTAACACCATTAACTACATTAACTCCATGAACTCCATTAGCTCCATGAACTCCATGAACTCCATTAACACCATTAACACCATAAACACCATTAACACCATTAACACCATTAACTCCATTAACTCCATTAACACCATTAACACCATTAACACCATAAACACCATAAACACCATTAACTCCATTAACTCCATTAACACCATTAACTCCATTAACACCATTAACACCATTAGCTCCATTAACACCATTAACACCATTAATACCATTAACACCATTAACACCATTAACACCAGTATCTCCAAACATCACTGTCATCATCTTTAAATCTACACTCACACATAATGGTTTGATTTTTAATAAACAGTTAAAGTATTTTAGCTCTCATGCTGGGCCAGACTTTGGTCATATTTAGCCATGTCAACATCTTCTTCTTTGAGGATTTATGGGAAGATATCATTGAACACACACACACACACACACAAACACACACACACACACACACACACACACACACACACACACACACACACACACACACACACACACACACACACACACACACACCTGCTATAATATATAATTTTAATGTTGTTTTAATCTGATGGTTTATTTTCAGGTTATTTTCTTTTGATTCATGTGTATGTTTGTCTCACTTACATACAGCAGGTCTGATACACAAATGATCAAACACTAATTATCCTTTAAAGACTCAATCACTGTTTTTCTGATGGGAAAGAAAGAGAGTAGTTACCTGTGACATCGCCTTCAGCTGGCTGAGTAGAGTCTGTAAATAAAGACAACATTAATAAAAATAATTCACAGCTGGACTTATTCAAATTCTAAATGTACATATCTATTCTTTAACTGAGGACAGCATGAAGTGAATAATTAAGTTAATATAATAATTCAGAGTTTACAGACAGAACTGATTTAACTTGTTTGGTGTGTGGTTGTCTGGTTTGGTTTTTGCTCTATAAGCCTACAGTATATTGTTAGTGTGTTTACAGACATTACTGATAGCAGAGAGACTTCTGAAGAAGAACTGATGTGTGGCAGAGGTCTGTTATGTCCTGTGTGTTTCTGTGTGGAAGTCTCTGAATAACTGCACCTGTCCACTCAGTGGCACCTGGCCCACCTACAAGAGACCCTTCCTCCTTTCATTTATTAATACAGTTACATTTGGTTTATCCACACATTTGGGATTCCTCCATCATGCTGCCTCCCTCTGAGTCATTGTTGTAACATTAGAAACATATTTAGCACCAAAACATTTAGCTTTTCACACTTTAAAAGAATCCAGAGAAGAAGAAATAAAACACTTACTTAAGGGAACAGCTACATCAGCTGCTGTATCTGTGAATAAACAAAGTTAACACACATAAAAACAGTTAAAGTAACAATAGTTAAGTTCATGTACAGAGTTTCCAGTCTGAGCAGGACTAACTAAAAGGATTAGGTTGGCACAAAAACAAAAACACAACAAACTGATGAAACTGGAAAGTATGAACCTGTGTGCTGCAGCTTTCAATCAGTAAATGAAACATACTTACCAGTAGATGATATGGACACTGTGAAGAAAAGAAAATGCATGAAGTTATGTGTTAACATGTTCAGACACCTGCTTATATCCTATCTGTGCTTTCTGGACTTCTTTCAATTAATTTAATCACTGACAGTAAAACAGAAAAGAGAAAAAACTTTCTTCATGTTTAAAATGATGATAAATAGTAGATTAGTTTCAGATATTTACTAAATGTTTTTATGGTTTCCTATCACACCATTAACTCCATTAACACCATTGACACCATTAACTCCAGCATCTCCTAACATCACTGTCATCATCTTTAAATCTACACTCACATAATGGTTTGATTTTTATAAAACAGTTAAAGTATTTAAGCTCTCATGCTGGGCCAGATTTATATTATTCATTTAGATATAACTATTAGCCATGTTTCTGTGTGGAAGTCTCTGAATAACTGCACCTGTCCACTCAGTGGCACCTGGCCCACCTACAAGAGACCCTTCCTCCTTTCATTTATTAATACAGTTACATTTGGTTTATCCACACATTTGGGATTCCTCCATCATGCTGCCTCCCTCTGAGTCATTGTTGTAACATTAGAAACATCTTTAGCACCAAAACATTTAGCTTTTCACACTTTAAAAGAATCCAGAGAAGAAGAAATAAAACACTTACTTAAGGGAACAGCTACATCAGCTGCTGTATCTGTGAATAAACAAAGTTAACACACATAAAAACAGTTAAAGTAACAATAGTTAAGTTCATGTACAGAGTTACCAGTCTGAGCAGGACTAACTAAAAGGATTAGGTTGGCACAAAAACAAAAACACAACAAACTGATGAAACTGGAAAGTATGAACCTGTGTGCTGCAGCTTTCAATCAGTAAATGAAACATACTTACTAGAGCCATCGCTGGTGTTAGCTGGTTTGAAGCCTGTGAAGAAAAGAAAATACATGAAGTTATGTGTTATCTGCTTATATCCTATCTGTGCTTTTTGGACTCCTTTATTTATTATACTAACAAGTATTGTGTGATGTATCTTATTCCTCTGTTGATCTCTACAGCAGTGCAGCTCTGTGATTAATGACTGACATCTCTCTTCATCACTATGAACACACACTCTGTTTATTTGTGGTATTTTCTCAGTAACCTCTAGTAATATCTAGCCATGACAATTAGATTTTAACACTTTCAAATTATCTCTTGCTGCCACTTGAGGCTGCAAAAGCAGAAACCTGATATTAAATAATAATCAACAGAAGAAACTTACCAGAGTCAGCAGCGTGACCAGAGTAATTGCTGTTCACAGACACATCGGACTCTGTAAAGAAAAGAAAATGCATCAATGTCTGTAATAACTGCTTATATCCAATCTGTGCTTTCTGCACTTCTTTCAGTTGATTTAATCACTAAGAGTAAAACAGAAGAGAAAAAACTTTCTTCATGTTTAAAATGATGATAAATAGTAGATTAGTTTCAGATATTTACTAAATGTTTTTATGGATTCCTATCACACCATTAACACCATTAACACCATTAACACCATGAACACCATTAACACCATTAACTCCATTAACTCCATTAACACCATTAACACCATTAACACCATAAACACCATTTACTCCATTAACACCATTAGCTCCATTAACACCATTAACACCATTAACACCATTAACACCATAAACACCATTTACTCCATTAACACCATTAGCTCCATTAACTCCATTAACACCATTAACACCATTAACTCCATTAACTCCATTAACTCCATTAACACCATTAACACCATTAACACCATAAACACCATTAACACCATTAATACCATTAACACCATTAACACCAGTATCTCCTAACATCACTGTCATCATCTTTAAATCTACACTCACACATAATGGTTTGATTTTTAATAAACAGTTAAAGTATTTTAGCTCTCATGCTGGGCCAGACTTTGGTCATATTTAGCCATGACAACATCTTCTTCTTTGAGGATTTATGGGAAGATATCATTGAACACACACACACACACACACACACACACACACACACACACACACACACACACACACACACACACACACACACACACACACACACACACACACACACCTGCTATAATATATAATTTTAATGTTGTTTTAATCTGATGGTTTATTTTCAGGTTATTTTCTTTTGATTCATGTGTATGTTTGTCTCACTTACATACAGCAGGTCTGATACACAAATGATCAAACACAAATTATCCTTTAAAGACTCAGTCACTGTTTTTCTGATGGGAAAGAAAGAGAGTAGTTACCTGTGACATCGCCTTCAGCTGGCTGAGTAGAGTCTGTAAATAAAGACAACATTAATAAAAATAATTCACAGCTGGACTTATTCAAATTCTAAATGTACATATCTGTTTAACTGAGGACAGCATGAAGTTAATAATGAAGTTAATATAATAATTCAGAGTTTACAGACAGGACTGATTTAACTTGTTTGGTGTGTGGTTGTCTGGTTTGGTTTTTGCTCTATAAGCCTACAGTATATTGTTAGTGTGTTTACAGACATTACTGATAGCAGAGAGACTTCTGAAGGAGAACTGATGTGTGGCAGAGGTCTGTTATGTCCTGTGTGTTTCTGTGTGGAAGTCTCTGAATAACTGCACCTGTCCACTCAGTGGCACCTGGCCCACCTACAAGAGACCCTTCCTCCTTTCATTTATTAATACAGTTACATTTGGTTTATCCACACATTTGGGATTCCTCCATCATGCTGCCTCCCTCTGAGTCATTGTTGTAACATTAGAAACATCTTTAGCACCAACAGTCTTAATCTGTCCTCATTGATGTCTCCGTACCTCCCCCAACCCCTACAGTCAACCTGTTCACTCCTCTTCTGCATCTTTAAATATGCTGGGATGGAGGGAGCAGCAGGGTTTCAGTGTGTACTTACTCTTTAAATAAGTTTAAAGTAAATAAAAACAATGTTAAGTCAAAAGAACATTACATTTTTACCAGAAAACCTGCAGGAATCAGTTTATTTTTGTAATAAATATATATTTTTAGGAATTAAATGTTCTATGTATTTTCTTTTGAAGGATATAAAATAAAATATGAGAAAAATATATCCACTCCACTGGTACCTTGTTGTTGAGAAAATACAATGATTATATATTGCACTTACACATTATCCCTTTTTTCTTCAAAACCAGCAGCACTACAGCCACGAGTACAACAAACTGAAACTGAAAAGTTTGAACCTGTGTGCTGCAGCTTTCAATCAGTAAATGAAACATACTTACTAGAGATGTTGACACAGTAATCAACACTATCACTGCCAGGAGATGGTCTGTAGCCTGTGAAGAAAAGAAAATGCATGAAGTTCTGTGTTATCTGCTTATATCCTATCTGTGCTTTCTGGACTCTTTTATTTATTATACTAACAAGTATTGTGTGATGTATCTTATTCCTCTGTTGATCTCTACAGCAGTGCAGCTCTGTGATTAATGACTGACATCTCTCTTCATCACTATGAACACACACTCTGTTTATTTGTGGTATTTTCTCAGTTACCTCTAGTAATATCTAGCCATGACAATTAGATTTTAACACTTTCAAATTATCTCTTGCTGCCACTTGAGGCTGCAAAAGCAGAAACCTGATATTAAATAATAATCAACAGAAGAAACTTACCAGAGTCAGCAGCGTGACCAGAGTAATTGCTGTTCACAGACACATCGGACTCTGTAAAGAAAAGAAAATGCATCAATGTCTGTAATAACTGTTTATATCCAATCTGTGCTTTCTGCACTTCTTTCAGTTGATTTAATCACTAAGGGTAAAACAGAAGAGAAAAAACTTTCTTCATGTTTAAAATGATGATAAATAGTAGATTAGTTTCAGATATTTACTAAATGTTTTTATGGTTTCCTATCACACCATTAAGTCCATTAACACCATTAACACCATTAACACCATTAACTCCATTAACACCATTAACTACATTAACTCCATGAACTCCATTAGCTCCATGAACTCCATGAACTCCATTAACACCATTAACACCATTAACTCCATTAACACCATTAACTACATTAACTCCATGAACTCCATTAGCTCCATGAACTCCATGAACTCCATGAACTCCATTAACTCCATTAACACCATTAACTACATTAACTCCATGAACTCCATTAGCTCCATGAACTCCATGAACTCCATGAACTCCATTAACACCATTAACACCATAAACACCATTAACACCATTAACACCATTAACTCCATTAACTCCATTAACACCATTAACACCATTAACACCATAAACACCATAAACACCATTAACTCCATTAACTCCATTAACACCATTAACACCATTAGCTCCATTAACACCATTAACACCATTAATACCATTAACACCATTAACACCATTAACACCAGTATCTCCAAACATCACTGTCATCATCTTTAAATCTACACTCACACATAATGGTTTGATTTTTAATAAACAGTTAAAGTATTTTAGCTCTCATGCTGGGCCAGACTTTGGTCATATTTAGCCATGTCAACATCTTCTTCTTTGAGGATTTATGGGAAGATATCATTGAACACACACACACACACACACACACAAACACACACACACACACACACACACACACACACACACACACACACACACACACACACACACACACACACACACACACACACCTGCTATAATATATAATTTTAATGTTGTTTTAATCTGATGGTTTATTTTCAGGTTCTTTTCTTTTGATTCATGTGTATGTTTGTCTCACTTACATACAGCAGGTCTGATACACAAATGATCAAACACTAATTATCCTTTAAAGACTCAATCACTGTTTTTCTGATGGGAAAGAAAGAGAGTAGTTACCTGTGACATCGCCTTCAGCTGGCTGAGTAGAGTCTGTAAATAAAGACAACATTAATAAAAATAATTCACAGCTGGACTTATTCAAATTCTAAATGTACATATCTATTCTTTAACTGAGGACAGCATGAAGTGAATAATTAAGTTAATATAATAATTCAGAGTTTACAGACAGAACTGATTTAACTTGTTTGGTGTGTGGTTGTCTGGTTTGGTTTTTGCTCTATAAGCCTACAGTATATTGTTAGTGTGTTTACAGACATTACTGATAGCAGAGAGACTTCTGAAGGAGAACTGATGTGTGGCAGAGGTCTGTTATGTCCTGTGTGTTTCTGTGTGGAAGTCTCTGAATAACTGCACCTGTCCACTCAGTGGCAACTGGCCCACCTACAAGAGACCCTTCCTCCTTTCATTTATTAATACAGTTACATTTGGTTTATCCACACATTTGGGATTCCTCCATCATGCTGCCTCCCTCTGAGTCATTGTTGTAACATTAGAAACATCTTTAGCACCAAAACATTTAGCTTTTCACACTTTAAAAGAATCCAGAGAAGAAGAAATAAAACACTTACTTAAGGGAACAGCCACATCAGCTGCTGTATCTGTGAATAAACAAAGTTAACACACATAAAAACAGTTAAAGTAACAATAGTTAAGTTCATGTACAGAGTTACCAGTCTGAGCAGGACTAACTAAAAGGATTAGGTTGGCACAAAAACAAAAACACAACAAACTGATGAAACTGGAAAGTATGAACCTGTGTGCTGCAGCTTTCAATCAGTAAATGAAACATACTTACTAGAGCCATCGCTGGTGTTAGCTGGTTTGAAGCCTGTGAAGAAAAGAAAATACATGAAGTTATGTGTTATCTGCTTATATCCTATCTGTGCTTTTTGGACTCCTTTATTTATTATACTAACAAGTATTGTGTGATGTATCTTATTCCTCTGTTGATCTCTACAGCAGTGCAGCTCTGTGATTAATGACTGACATCTCTCTTCATCACTATGAACACACACTCTGTTTATTTGGACTCAATCCTGCACACACAGTCCTGCTGCCACAAATACTCACAAGAGCATCAAATGTGGATTCATCCACCGCTGAAAATAGTCCCCAACAAATACACTATTTCCTCTTGTTTCCTTCCTAAAAACTACAGTGACACAATAAATGAGACTTTTATAAAGCTACTGTATAAATTTATGAGCAGTTTTTAAGATTTACATCTTCAGTAGGAAGCAACAGGCTTGATGTTGAGAGCCACAGACATCAATAATCAATTTTCATCAGCTGCACATGCAGCTGGAGCTCGCAACGAGTGCTCGACACTGCTGTTTACAGGACGTTATAGTTCATAGTGTGGATGCTCACATTGTTATAGTTAGTGCTGTTATATACTCCTTACATATTGCAGCAGTTTTATCTAGTGTTCAGTTCTCTACTAAACCTTGGATTTCAGATTTCAAGCTGCATTGTAAAAGTTGCCCTGGTGCTGTCAGCAGAGCGCTGTCTTAACATTACTGTGAGAGCGTCCAATAATCGGCCTATATTCAGCGTTTTTATGATCATCGGCATCGGCCGTTTTTTCCACCGATAACCGATAAAATAAGTTTATTTTAAAACGCGCTTCTTTGGCTCTTATGCAGCCGTCTCTCTCTGCCTGAAGTCACCACTCTGGGCTGTGTAACAATGTCCCGCCTACAGAGCCCACTGATTGGCTGCACGGCACAAGTGACAGCCAATCAACACTGCATCTTCTAGATGCAGAGCCAGAGAGAAGAGAGGAGAGGAGAGGAGAGGAAAGGATGACAGGACAGGAGAGGGGAGGAGAGAAGAGAGGAGAGGAGAGGAGAGGAGAGGAGAGGAGGAGGAGAGGAGGAGAGGAGAGGAAAGGAGGACAGGACAGGAGAGGGGAGGAGAGAAGAGAAGAGAGGAGAGGAGAGGAGAGGAGAGGAGAGGAGAGGAGGAGAGGAGAGGAAAGGAAAGGAGGACAGGACAGGAGAGGGGAGGAGAGGAGAGAAAAGAGGAGAGGAGAGGAGGAGAGGAGAGGAGAGGAGAGGAGGAGAGGAGAGGAGAGGAGAGGAGGAGAGGAGAGGAGAGGAGAGGAAGAGAGGAGAGGAGAGGAGAGGAGGAGAGGAGAGGAGAGGAGGAGAGGAGAGGAGAGGAGAGGAGGAGAGGAGAGGAGAGGAGAGGAAGAGAGGACTGCTCCGTGAAGCAGCAGTGTGGTGTTTGAAGGCAAGGCAACAGAAAATGTCGAGGTTGCAATAAAAATACTCTTTGGTGAAGTTTTAAAGACACCACAACCTGATTATGATCAGTTTCAATGAAAACATTTGGAGCTGCCTGCCTGCCTGCCTCACATCAAGTGTGACACGATTTTGCAAATAGCTTAAATGAAACGCTTCTAAAAATAAATAAATAGCACCACGGAGAGAGAGAGAGAGAGAGAGAGAGAGAGAGAGAGAGAGAGAGAGAGAGAGAGAGAGAGAGAGAGAGAGAGAGAGAGAGAGAGACTTGAACCTGTGAGTTATGGTCTAACTAGTCACCGTCCACTTATTCAACATGCTTAAATATGTTTAATATTTCAGAAAAACGCTCTATTTTAGTCAATGTGTCAGCTTGTATTTTTGCCGGACGTCATTCAGCACAGAGCAGATCGTGCGGGACAGGAAATCGTGTACAAAATACAAAATAAAACACCGGGTTATCTTTCAAAATAAAATGCAGCGTGTTTATGGCGGATCATATTTCCCTCACTACAGGTCTGAAGTACAGGTCCGAGGTTTAGATATAAGGTTTATTGTGACTTTGATAATGTGAATGAACTCATGTTGAAAGAGCAAATGCATCACTTTCACCTACACAGGACACACAGCAAAGTAGTTAGCTTTCTATTAGCACTTTATTTTTTAATTTTACATTAATTTCCATATTGTGTAAAGAACCGGGAAAAAAATTCGGTGTGCGCTCTGCACGCACACATGCTGGGTACAGCAAGTAGCCTACAGATTAAGAGCTGAACCTGTTGAACGCTTTTGTTTTTATATAACCATTTCAACCATGATCAGAGTTTGTGTTATTCTACAAAAGTTTAAGGTCTTTTTATCACAGATTTTCACAGTGTACAAAAACAAACTGTAAACTGTATTCAGTCTAATGCCAAGTGTGTTATTCTACATTTTGACACCAAAATTGAAATTTTTACTGCAAATTAATATCGGTTCTGAATATCGGTTATCGGTTTCCTTGATTACTAATAATCGGTATCGGCCCTTAAAAAACCATATCGGTCGATCCCTAATTTAAGCCGACACACGTGTCTGCATACCGATGCACTTGTATCTTTTAAATCAAAACCTGTCTTCTGATTCAAATCAGCAGGAATCAGTTTATTTTGTAATAAACATATATTTATAGTTATTAGATGTTTGATTTAGTTTCTTTTAAAAGGATATAAAATAAAATATGGAGAAAATATATCCACTTCACTGGTACCTTGTTGTTGAGAAAATACAATGATTATATATTGTACTTACCTCTTTTCCTTCTTGCCTTCAACATCACCACCAGCACTACAGCTACAGCCACGAGTAGGACAAAGATCAGGCCTACAATCAGCCCAATAACAATGGCTCCATTGTTTTCTTCATTGATTTCTTCATCAGTAACTTTAGGATCTAAAACACAGAAAACATTTACATTAGTTTCACATTCAGTTCACTTTTAACATCATTAATATTTATCTTCATGTGACTCTCAGTGTTTATGCATAGTAATAAAATGTAGATAATCAGTGATGATGTGATCAAAGTGATAAAATGAAATTTAATAACACAAAATAACATGAAATCTGAAAATTATGTTAAGAGACAAAGATGATTCTTACTAAAACGTCCAAAATATCAAAATTTCAAAAACATTGTTCTTGCCACTTTTTCTCTCTTGTAGCTACTAACTGTGATGCTAACAGTGAATGAATCCACCTCATCTTCAATAAAGACATTTGAAGACATTTTGAATATAATAATCTCCTCCAGTGAAGAAGTAAGTTGACAGTCAGCAGCTTTTGAGGCAGACTCTTACTGCTTTACACCCTGAGATAATAGAAAAGGTCTGCTCCAATATGACACATAACTGATTAAATAAAGATTTAATAAAACTTGGATCTCATTTTCTGATGTTTGGTTATAAACTGTCTGATCGTTTGACTGTTTGATCAACTTTGTTGCTCTGTTTACACCCTGAGATAATAGAAAAGGTCTGCTCCAATATGACACATAACTGATTAAATAAAGATTTAATAAATCTTGGATCTCATTTTCTGATGTTTGGTTATAAACTGTCTGATCGTTTGACTGTTTGATCAACTTTGTTGCTCTGTGACAAACTGCAAACTGAAATAAGAAAGTTTCTTACCCCAAACCTTGTCAACAGACATATTGGATGCTATGTGAAGGACTTCACATGTGAATGAAGAATTGTCACTCTTTAAAATGTCCACACTGTCTCTTCTCTGGTAGGTGTCGTCTCCATTTGGTCGAACGCCTGAGGAGATCAACCCGTCCTCTTTAGTCACAATGCGGTCGTTCCTTTTGATGATAAGGATGATGTCTTTTGTATAGAAACCTGTGGCCAGGCAGGTCAACATGAGGTTTGACTCAATTCTGGTGTTTTTAGCTAACACGTACACATCTGGTGGAGCTGGAAAGAGAAAACATTAGGTTAGTTAATGTTTGAATGGTGACTATAAAACATTATGATATAAACCACATGTGATCATGTTTGTACCATCCTCATAATAAACTGAACCAATAGAATCTGTGACAATCCATCTCTTTAATTATAACTAAAGTAAAAACAGACTGGTGATACAAGTTTTTATTATTTCTGGTCTTTTCTAAACAGTTTTCTGAGATTTGTAGATCATGGTTGTTATTGAATATGATGTTTATGAGGGTTTGGTTCTAATAGCTGGTTCTCTTTGGTATTTGGTTCCAGGTTGGTAAAGTACCTGGATTTACTACAGGACTGAACTTTATTATGAAAGAACAGTGTTCAGAGCAGACAGAGAACAGGCTTCTTAGTTATAGTTTATACTGTAGCTGATGCTGTCTGCCTTCTATCAGCTGTAACTAATCAATATTAATGCTGTGAGTAACTTAACATATTAACAGTTAAATCAGCTTCAGTTGTCAAAATCTCCTCAAACTTTAATTTATATTATATTAATTATTTAAACTAATCCACTTAATAGTTCAGACTCAGCACTTCCAGTATTTGAAACAAACAGCTTGTGAAATATAAGGTGAACAACTAGGCAGCAGCAGATAGATAGATAGATAGATAGATAGATAGATAGATAGATAGATATTCGATTTCCTCTGTTTATTGTAAAATGGAACTGAAGCTGAAGTGTTTCTGCCTAAATTGTTGTTATTTATGAGTTTATTTGCAAATGTTGAGAGCTCAGTGGATTCAAAAATTTGAATTGTTGTCATACTTACGGGCAGCTTGGATCTGTTTTTTCCCGTATACCATGAACTTGCTCAACCAATCTATACACTCTTTCTCCAGGTAGCCTTTGGTCTTTTCTTTTAGGCGCTGGTCATGATCCCACTTTCTCTTGGTCTGGACTGCTACATCAGTGGCAGCAACCCAGACTGAGTGGACGTCATCAAAGGACAGGAAGTCATGTCCGTCATAGTTGTACATGTTCACACCACGGACAAACTTTATGATGTCTTCAGGCCCTGTTTCACCCTCACAGCCGACCATCCACTGAAGAACATGACAATCTAAAGAGGAGTGACAGTGAAATAAATGATAAAGAATGAGGACATGGAAAAATGCAGCAAGTAATTACAATTAAAACAGTTTCATTTAAACACATTAGAAGTTATTACTTGTAAAATAAAACAGCTATTACAGTTATTGATTACTGAGTCATCAAAAAGTCCCAGTCTGACACATTTCATGGATCTTACCATCATCATTCTGATTCATTCGTTTCTTCAGGATGTCGATGTTGACTTTGAACCACTGCTGTTTGCTTTGACGGGACTGTGTGCCTTTCTCCCAGTAGTCTGCAGGAAGTCGCTCTTTCATCCAGTTCTGCTTTGGAACTTTTCTCTGGATATCACTGTCATAGTAGTCGATCATCCTGCCGTCTAGCAGACCCATAGCTGTGAACTCATGGATGCCTGGAAGTCCGACAGGTTTGGAGAAGGCGGTGTAGATGTACATGAGGGAGTGAATCTCTGAGAGTCACAGAGAGAGAAAGACAGACAGACATGTTTACAGACAAGCAGATAAACTACAGCAGATCTGACTTAATGCTCTGAACTCTTACTTATCTATTTACTACTATCAATCAGTATATTTAGCCATATGCAGAGGCGCCATGAGTGAGGGGGTGAGGGGGTGATGACGATTTTAGGACGATTCGAAGGGCCTGTGACTCCAAACTAGATTGTACTTGCAAAAGACAAGAAAGAGTGACGATATGTCCGCCAATATTTCAAAAAAGCTGTGTTTAGTTCATGAGTGGAAATTATACTGTTACTTAAGTTTAGTCCACAGTGAAACAGTTAATGTTACTTTAGCTCCTCTAACATAAGTATTAATCCCAGTCTATGTATTCATCCCATAGACTGTATAGAAGATTAATCCTTGTTTTATTTAATCTGAGAACTCTATTCAATTTTAGTGATTATTCAGTCCTATTGTGACTGTAAAATATCCTAAATCCTAAATCCTAAATATAGGTAGGAAAAAGAAAGAAAGGCCGTGCCCCTGTGCACCATTAGCTCAAATCTCTAATGATCGCATCATGCTGACTGCTTACCTTTACCTACAGATTAAAGACAGCCAGATAACCACATGACGTCACCTTCCTCTGACCATGGCGACGTTGAAAGAACATTTCTTTTATAGTGGTCTATAAATATGTGAGTTATGTGGTCTATAAATATGTGAGTTAATAATTATGTCACTATGAGAGCTAGCTGCCAGGTTGTTATAGGCTGTAATAGTTAATGAATGTTAAGTTATTGTCTCATACTAGTGAATGCTTTTTAATTTTAATTTTTTACTCAGTAACGGGTCTGATTTAAAATGTAGCGAAGCACAATACAAAACATACTTAAGTAAAAGTAAAATGAACCCTTCTTTAAAAAGTATACCTACAGGTACCCAAACAAACTACTAAATTAGTGGAGGCCTAACGCGAGTAAATGTAATTCGTGATTATCCACCTCTGATAATCAGTTAATAGTTGCAGTTTTCTTTTGAGGTACAAATTATTTCTCTTTTTTAAGATTTTGGACTGTTGACCATCACGTTGAGAACATCTTCTGGAAAATGGAGATCAGTATTTTTTCATGAAAAAAGAACAGTAATGTAAGACATCACAAAATTATCTGCAGGTTAATCCATGATTAAAATAATGATCATTTATAATATCATGATGTCCATATTTTATATTTTTTGATGTTTGAAACTGAAAAACCTTGTTGCCACATTCAGGTTAAACAACCATGTTAAACATTGACGCACATCACTGATGATAAGTGTAACTGTTTTAATGTAATATGTTTATGGAATAAGAGTAGCCTAAATAACCAAAACTGAAATCAGTCTATATGAATAACTTAAACTTAAATAATCCTCAGAAATCTGATCATTACAAAGACGTAACAACGGTGATTCTCACTTTTAACCGAAAACACATTCATGTGTATAAAAAAAACTCTCTCTTACCGCTGTGTACACTCAGTCCCGTCCACAAAAGGACGAAAACTGAGATGAGACACATCCTCATCAGAAAGCGAACTCCATTGACGTTTGTAAAGCTTTATCCGAGTGTTGGACAATACTTTAACTGTGTGGAAACAAATTGTTTCCTGCTTCTTACTTGTCTTATCTTATCACCTTGCTGTAAGACGACTGGTGCGTCAGGTGCGGCTCGTAAAATATGGTTATTATGCTGCGTTCAAGTCACGTAAAAGTTTCCTACTTTTAGCACGTTTTGTTGCATTACTTTGTTCAGATAACTGTCTTAAAACAACAGTCAAGAGCCCAAATGAACATGAAGTGTGTTTTTATGTCTGTAATGATTCCTCCTGTTCACACTGAGCATTAGATCCTTCATAATGTTTACAATGGAAGTGATGGAGGACTAAATCCACAGTCCTCCTTCTGTGGAAACATGGATTTAAAAGTTGATCTGAAGCTAATATGAAGCTTCAGCGTCCAAATGAGTCAAATCTTCATCTTCTATGTTTCAGCGTTACAGTGTTTTTAGTAGCAAAGTCTTTTTGTTCCTATACTTCCACCACAGCTCAACAGGAAACACTAAGAGGGAATCTGATGCTAAAAAGATTGTAAATGTGTCAGATATCACTTGATATGACTAACTCACACTGATGAAGCTCAATAGAAGCTTCAGATATTATTTTAAACCTTATGCCTCACTAGAGACCTAAAAGAGGAATGATCATTTCTTTAAAAAAAAAATAAATCATTTTATCTGTGATTATGCTATGGATATTCATTTTGGCAAAGATGTGTGAGGATGTAGACTGACCTGAGGAGTAAGGAATATGTTAGGAGGCAGACTCAGACTCTTGTTCAATGAGTAAAAAGTAAGTGTCCCAAAAGAGTCATCAAACATGAACTGGCTTAACTCAAGATGCACAAACTAAGACATGATCATGTGCACACAGCTACACCTTCATCCTCTGATTCTGCCTCTAAATCTACATCTCTCCCCTTAAATAGACCCTCCACTCTATCAGCAGAACCATTTCTACTGCAGGGTCCTTTATCTTTTACCAGCTGGCATTAAACAAAGCTGCTTCTATCAGTCAGCATGGTTTATCACACATCATTCACAACATTATCCTCATGAGCCAAAACAACAAGAATAAATCATATAGATACTACACCAAACAACTACATAAATAAATCCCCCCAAATTTACACTGATGATGTCACCAGTGTATAAATACAGGAAGTAGTTGGGTCTTCCTTTTGTTTGTTGAACACATGGTGGGTAAAAAAAACAACTAATAAAATCCTTCATTTATAAAATTCAGAACTAAACTTAAAATCCTTGTCTTTAATTTGAACCTAAATGTTTTCTGGTATGTAAATTATAATTAAATATAATGAAAAACACAAAGAAACCCAGGATAGAAAGTGGCTGTAAGCTAATTAATTAATACGATAACTGGTGTTGATGGTGAAAAATGGGGACAAATGGTGTTTTACCAATTTTGTCACAGTGTGTATTTATTTATTTTTGTAAGCACGTGTCCTATATTAAGTCTAATAAACTGTGTATAAACTATATTAACTTCCAGCATGTCATTAAAACCACATATTTTGATCAAATGGCTGCTACAGCATTAATTCATGCATTCTGCTTTATAAAGCTTTTAAACTGAAACATTGACTTCAAACTTTTACTTTTTACTATTTTCCAGGTGATTTAATTACTTTCTTGGTTTCTACTAGGAACATTAATCAAGAACTGCTACGAAGCAAACCTCAACATCAAATACCAGGTGACCTCACCCTAAAACCTCATTTGATGTTTTTCCTTAACACAGTAACATAAATTATGTCCCATTTTCAGCCACTGTAGACGACAAACAATCAATATATTAGTGACCAAATAGTCCCAGGAAGAACAGCTCCAGAAATTAAACTCACTAATTAACTGAAGAGCTAAAAGTTCCTTCAGTGTTTTATGTTTCCATCTGAAGGAACAGGAAGAATAGAAAATAAGATGAATGATTAAAATGATCAGCTTTGTTTGAAAGTGACTGTTACACCGACTCTCACTCATTATCATTCATTTGGAGTCATGTTTCTGTCCACCTGCTGAATGTAAGTGTAATATTCACTTTGACCACATGATGGCAGCAGTGTTACATTTTAATGTTTAACAACCAAACGAGGAACTGGAAGACCTTACTTCATTGACTTTATCTACATATTTATATACAGTCAGTGATAAGAATTGAGTGATTTTATGGATCCATAATTTACAAAAAAAAATCCTTTAAAAAAATCCTTTTTTTTATACTAGTGATGTGCAAAGTGTTGAATTTGTACACTTAACAGTTAATGTAACATAAAGAGTCTTTTAGTCCACTGCAGGTCAGCTGAACATGTGAAATGTGATATTAGTCTTCAGACACGGACACAGTTCAATACTGAAAATTAATCAGTTTATTTATAGAGCACATTTAAAGACAATATGTTTCTTTACAAAGAGATGAGAATTAAAATCAAATAAAAACACAGATGTGATTGTGAGGATGGGGGGGGCGGGGTTATAAAACAAATGTAAAAATAACTGCACAGACAACACAGAAATAGAAAACCTAAGTGTGTTTCTAACATAGACTGTAAAAAGATAAAAAGTTTCTAAGGATACATACATACAAGATTGACTCATACTTAAACAGAACTTATTTCCTTCATAAATTACATCGTTGGTTTCAGGGAACAAACACACTTAATGTTCATTTGAGCTCCTGATTGTTGATTTAAGACACTTTTAAAACGTGTCCTTTAATGAGATCTAGGTTGACCAATGTTTAGATGATGTTATTTAGACACTTTTAAGGGTAGAAACTCTCTTTAATGTGATAAAAAGCAACAGAAACAGTTAACATTACAACTTCCTCCAGGGACCAAACACTGACTCTTTATAAAGTTTCATTCATGTGCAGGTTTAATGAATAAAGAGCAAAAAGTAGAAAGGAGGAAAAGTAGGAAATCAAACTATAAACTCACCTGACAGCTTCACAAACACACACACAGAGACACACAAAGAACTCCTCTTTAAAATCATAGACGTAGACGCCGCATTGACTGCTGCTGCTTACACGCTGGCCATCTTGGTACAGGGCCACTCGCTCCTTCAGTGTATTATGTCTATAGAGGAATGACGTGTTTGTACTTTTAAAGTGATTATACATCAGTCAATTATAACATATATTCACACGGGTTGTTTGTTACAAATGTTAGATAGATAGATAGATAGATAGATAGATAGATAGATAGATAGATAGATAGATAGATAGATAGACAGACAGACACGTTTTTAACAAATCAAACCGTTTTGAAATCGGTCGAGATTTCAGTGAATAATTCTACTTTGAAACTGTGGAGCATCTCTTACCTTCATAGATATACATGCACTACTGCCTCTGCTAGCCCTGTACCAAGATGGCGGCGCTTTAGGCACGCCTCTCCACAGTCACTGCGTCGTCTACGTATATATGTCTATGTTTAAAACCCTCCAACAACACACACTGCTGCTTTTCTTCTGCATCGGTCAATAAACTGTCGGCTGAGTGATTTTCAGGTATTTCTGACGGTCGGTCGAAGAGAAATAAGAGGAAACAGAGCGAGAGCGCAACATTTTCCTCTCCCAGCAGCTTAGCTCACTTTAGCTGCAGCCATCTTTCTGCTTCTTCTCCCCGGAACAACTCGCCTCTTCCCCGGCTGCTGCTCGGCGGTCGCATCGCCCGTTTCCCAGCGGCAGCGACACTAGGCGGTCAAATGGTGAATTACAGCAGTTGGACCACCAGAACAGCTTCAGTGCTTCTTCTTATTGATTCTACAGTCTGTGAACTCTAATAGAGGGATGAACACTTGTTTAATCTGTCCCCTGTTTGTAAGTGAGTAGATAGATAGATAGATAGATAGATAGATAGATAGATAGATAGATAGATAGATAGATAGATAGATGCAAAATACCAATGTTGTACCGCAGCGGCTGGTGGTACAAGAAGTAAACCTCAACATCAAACATCAGTCTAATACTGAATTTGATGTTTTTCCTAAACACAGTAACATAAATTATACGTTTTCCAGCCACTGTAGACGACAAACAATCAAGATATTAATATAAATAGTCACAAGGAAGTGAACAGCTCCAGAAATTAAACTCTCTCTTGAGTTGTGTTTCTGTCCACCTGCTGAATGTGAGTCTAGTATTTCTATCTTCTCTCTTTTAGCTGTTTTTACTCTCTACCATCTCCTGACCACATGATGGCAGCAGAGCTGCATTTTAATGTTTAACAGCCAAAAGAGGAACTTCAAGACCCACTGACTTTATCTACATGTTTATATACAGTCAGTGATAAGAACTGTGTGATTTTATTTTAAGGATCCATAATTCACATAATGTATACATGTATAAATGTCTCATCAGTGTATAAATAATACATGAATGATTCATTCATATTTATTGGGTTTAAATTGAGATTTTCTAAAACTTATTTCCTTCATGATTAGTCGTAAATTACATCGTTGTTTTCAGGAAATTTTGCCAGAAATCGTTAACAATCAAAATAAATATTGAAAAAGATAAAAGTAAGATGTTAATATGTTACAATAATTAATATTATATTATACTTAATGATGCTATATTACATCATACACTATGCTCTATATTATATGAATATAGTTATATATTATACTGTTATAGTGTTTTGTAATTACTCTGCATTTACATATCAATACAATCCTGAATTTCATTATATAGACAAGATATTTAATGTATATTTTATAATATAGAGTGTAGCGACAATGCTAATCTTATATAGTTTATTTTTATTTACAGTCTCATTGCTTCACAAAACTCTCATTTCTCTACTGCAGGACAGTCAATAAAACATCACTTCATATTAACAAAGATTTAATCACAACTTCATTTATTTAAGCACCAAAATATGAGCAAACACACAGAATCAGACAGAATATCAACAACATGAGACAGAATAAAACCATTTCACCAGTTCAAAAATACAAAATATGCCAAAAATATCAGTTTTAAATATTATGTATATCCTAAATTGTTAACATTATTTGAAAATTAAACATTTTGTTATCGAGCAAAACTGGGACTGTGTGGTAATTTTATAGCCTGACAAACTGATAATTTGTTAAATAGAAATATTTCAGTGTATTTTAAACAATGTCATCAGCAGTATTACACTTTTCACCACTGGTACTACTAAAAAGAAAATATCCAATTACAGTACATTCACATCAGAGTTTAAAAGTATAAAAATGTATAAAACCATAATATATATTATATAAAAATAAAGCAAATATCTCTTTAATAATGCTTGTATTTAGAAAACCAATCAGGAACAGTGAAATCATCTATTTACACCTGAACTGCATGAATTAATTTGCTTTAATTTAATTTAATTTAATTTAATGCAGGATTTAAAAGGCAAATTTGTGTATTTCATTAACATGTCTCAAGGTCAATATTTACAAGTTATTTTACTAAATTTAGAAGCCTGAATTCTTTGGCTCAATATTTCATAATTCTGACTTTATTTCATGATCTGTCTTCAGGGTTTTCAAAATGTCTCATCACATCTAACCGTTACTAAATCTCTTCAAATAGGACTAAAGATTTAGTTTGAAACATGATATCAACAGATTCACCACAAAGTAAAAAAACATAATAAAAGTAAAAACATCATAAAGAAGATCAAAACACAGTCTTCTCAGTCACCCCTGCCCCAATTTCCCTGGTGAGCTGGTTTCTCTCTCAGACTCCAGGCTGTTGATTAAGGAGAGACTCATTGGAGGCAGCAGTCGCCGTCTGAGCCTCGGTCTTCAACAATGAACAGAAGTGTTACTTTCCATACAAACACTAATGCTGCTTTTCTATGTATCTTGTGTGGCTAAGATGCATTTATGGTACTTTCTCAGTCACCTCTAGTAATATTTAGCCATGAAGATACTAGATTTTAAAATTGTAATTTGTCTCTTGCTTGCAGAAACCTGATACTAAATGATAATCAACAGAAGAAACTTACCAAAGTCACCGCTGTTCACAGACTCATCAGACCCTGTAAAGAAAAGAAAATGCATCAATGTCTGTAATAAATGTTTAAAATGATGATAAATAGTAGATTAGTTTCAGATATTTACTAAAAGTTTTTATGGTTTCCTATCACACCATTAACTCCATTAACACCATTAACAGCAGCATCTCCTAACATCACTGTCATCATCTTTAAATCTACACTCACACATAATGGTTTGATTTTTAATAAACAGTTAAAGTATTTAAGCTCTCATGCTGGGCCAGATTTATATTATTCATTTAGATGTAACAATTATCAACATTTTTATATTAATAAGAAGGTGAGACAATCAAGAATAAAATATCTGGTTATTAATACAGTATTTCATTATCTAACACGGCTCATCAGAATCTGTACAAAGTCATGTAGCCCAACATCATATCACACCTATAATCTACTTTAATGTAATATGTTAATGTTTTATATCATGTTATAATATTCTCAGGTCTGTCAACATCATGTGTATGAGAGGAAGAAATGATCCAACAACCAATTTCTTTCTCAAAAAATCTTAAATCTGTGACAAAATCCATCTTATGAACAATCTAAAGTTTTAGGAGAGTTGTGTTAAGAGTTGTGTTTCCTAAAACATCGTAACTGATGAAGACTTTCAAACAAATAAAAGAAGAATGAGTGACTCCTGAACACACAGGAAGAACCAAAAGTTTTCATTATATTTGTTCATGAAAACCAAGACTTAAAAATAAACACTGATGGTTTATTTTAAGTTCTTGTCTTTTGATTAATGTGTATGTTTGCCTCACTTACATACAGCAGGTCTGATACACAATGATGAATATTCATCAAACTTCTTCTGCTTCATTTTAGTTTTAATCTGATCTTCAGAGTAACGTTTGCCTCCAGCAGAAGCTAAATCAAAGTTTACTTTCTTAAAGATCCTCTCCAGACATGTACAGAGATGTGGGTCTGATATACATTTTCTACAAAAACAGTATAATTAGCACTTTAACAGAAATGGCATCTACCTCACTTTTAAATACATATTTACACTAAATGACTGGACACTGTTATTTTAACCTCCATCACTGACATTACAAACACATTTGAAGAGGATCTGTTAATAGTCAGTATGAACTGTTCATATGAACACCTGACTGCTGTTTGAAGACACTTGAACAACTGTGAACTATCCTTTAAAGACTCAGTCACTGTTTTTCTGATGGCTGAGTAGAGTCTGTAAATAAAGAAAACATTAATAAAACTAATTCACAGCTGGACTTATTAAAATTCTAAATGTACATATCTATTTTTAAGTGAGGACAGCATGAAGTTAATAATTTATTTAATATAATAATTCAGAGTTTACAGACAGAACTGATTTAACTTGTTTGGTGTGTGGTTGTCTGGTTTGGTTTTTGCTCTATAAGCCTACAGTATATTGTTAGTGTGTTTACAGACATTACTGATAGCAGAGAGACTTCTGAAGGAGAACTGATGTGTGGCAGAGGTCTGTTATGTCCTGTGTGTTTCTGTGTGGAAGTCTCTGAATAACTGCACCTGTCCACTCAGTGGCACCTGGCCCACCTACAAGAGACCCTTCCTCCTTTCATTTATTAATACAGTTACATTTGGTTTATCCAGACATTTGGGATTCCTCCATCATGCTGCCTCCCTCTGAGTCATTGTTGTAACATTAGAAACATCTTTAGCAAAACATTTAGCTTTTCACACTTTAAAAGAATCCATAGAAAAAGAAATTAAACACTTACTTAAGGGAACAGCCACATCAGCTGCTGTATCTGTGAATAAACAAAGTTAACACACATAAAAACAGTTAAAGTAACTATAGTTAAGTTCATGTACAGAGTTTCCAGTCTGAGCAGGACTAACTAAAAGGATTAGGTTGGCACAAAAACAGAAACACAACAAACTGATGAAACTGAAAAGTATGAACCTGTGTGCTGCAGCTTTCAATCAGTAAATGAAACATACTTACCAGAGTCATCCCTGTCAGTAGATGGTTCGGACCCTGTGAAGAAAAGAAAATACATGAAGTTATGTGTTATCTGCTTATATCCTATCTGTGCTTTCTGGACTCTTTTATTTATTATACTAACAAGTATTGTGTGATGTATCTTATTCCTCTGTTGATCTCTACAGCAGTGCAGCTCTGTGATTAATGACTGACATCTCTCTTCATCACTATGAACACACACTCTGTTTATTTGGACTCAATCCTGCACATACAGTCCTGCTGCCATAAAATACTCACAAGAGCATCAAATGTGGATTCATCCACCGCTGAAAATAGTCCCCAACAAATACACTATTTCCTCTTGTTTCCTTCCTAAAAACTACAGTGACACAATAAATGAGACTTTTATAAAGCTACTGTATATATTTATGAGCAGTTTTTAAGATTTACATCTTCAGTAGGAAGCAACAGGCTTGATGTTGAGTCAGAGACATCAATAATCAATTTTCTTCAGCTGCACATGCAGCTGGAGCTCGCAACAAGTGCTCGACACTGCTGTTCACAGGACGTTATAGTTCATAGTGTGGATGCTCACATTGTTATAGTTAGTACTGTTATATACTCCTTACATATTGCAGCAGTTTTATCTAGTGTTCAGGTCTCTACTAAACCTTGGATTTCAGATTTCAAGCTGCATTGTAAAAGTTGCCACAGTGCTGTCAGCAGAGCGCTGTCTTAACATTACTGTGAGAGCGTGAGAGCCCACTGATTGGCTGCACGGCACAAGTGACAGCCAATCAACACTGAAGCTTCTAGATGCAGCGCCACAGAGAAGAGAGGAGAAGAGAGGAGAGGAGGAGAGGAGGAGAGGAGAGGAGAGGAGAGGAGAGGAGAGGAGAGAGGAGAGGAGAGGAGAGGAGAGGAGAGGAGAGGAGAGAGGAGAGGAGAGGACTGCTCTAAGAAGCAGCAGTGTGCTGTTTGAAGGCAACAGGAAAATGTCGAGGTTGCAATAAAAATACTCTATGGTGAAGTTTTAAAGACACCACAACCTGATTATGATCAGTTTCAATGAAAACATTTGGACCTGCCTGCCTGCCTGTATTCACATCAAGTGTGACACGATTTTGCAAATAGCTTAAATGAAACGCTTCTAAAAATAAATAAATAAATGAATAAATAGCACCACGGCAACAAAAAATATACAGTCTATGGTAACAATGTGTAACAATGTCCCGCCTACAGAGCACACTGATTGGCTGCACGGCACAAGTGACAGCCAATCAACACTGCAGCTTCTAGATGCAGCGCCACAGAGAAGAGAGGAGGAGAGGAGAGAAGAGGAGAGGAGAGGAGAGGAGAGGAGAGGAGAGGAGAGGAGAGGAGGAGAGGAGAGGAGAGGAGAGGAGAGGAGAGGAAAGAAGAGGAAAGAAGAGGAGAGGAGAGGAGGAGAGGTGAGGAGAAGAGGAGAGGAGAGGAGAGGAGGAGAGGAGAGGAGAGGAGAGGAGAAGAGGAGAGGAGAAGAGGAGAGGAGGAGAGGAGGAGAGGAGAGTACTGCTCCGTGAAGCAGCAGTGTGCTGTTTGAAGGCAAGGCAACAGAAAATGTCGAGGTTGCAATAAAAATAATCTTTGGTGAAGTTTTAAAGACACCACAACCTGATTATGATCAGTTTCAATGAAAACATTTGGACCTGCCTGCCTCACACCAAGTGCGACATGATTTTGGAAATAGCTTAAATGAAACGCTTCTAAAAAAAAATAAATAGCACTACGGCAACAAAAAAAAAGAAAAAAGAATGATCAAGTGAACATGACCTGGAGCTCCTTTATTTAATAAAAAGAAGACATAGCAACATATGGGTACCGCAAGTAGCCTACAGATTAAGAGCTGAACCTGTTGAACTCTTTTTGTTTTTATATAATAAAACTATTGCTTGAACCATTTCAACCAAGATCAGAGTTCGTGTTATTCTACAAAAGTTTAAGGTCTTTTTATCACAGATTTTCACAGTGTACAAAAACAAACAAACTGTGTTCAGTCTAATCCCAAGTGTGTTATTCTACATTTTGACACCAAAATTTAAATTTTTACTGCAAATGAATATCGGTTCTCTGATTTCATACATCCAAGGATGCTTCTCCTTCAGTCATTGAACAATGACTGGAGCCTTTGGCCAGGAGGTCGTGTCATCAGATGGTTGCCAACAATCACAGAGTGTTTCAACCCTTAACCATAACACTCTCCTGTTGGTGGGTCAGTAGTGGTGGCCAGCCACTACTCACTTCCTCCTGGCTGCCAGCTCAACTCCTCTCTCCTGCTCCAAATCCAACATGAGGCTCTCTCTGCTGCCTCCCCCAGTTTTCGCAGTGCTTACTTTCTTTCTCTTCCCGTCAGCCCCACAGCTGTCAAGAACTTCCATACTGACTGTGCAGGGAAGCCTCTGCATCCAACCTCGACCGGGTACAACCATGCCTGCCACCCTTTGTCCCTGCAGTCCTGCACCAGATCTTTGTAGCGCTCAGATTTTCTTTCGAATGCCTCCTCGCACCCCTCTTCCCATGGCACAGTGAGTTCTACCAGGATGATCTTCTTTCCTTCAGGGGAGAACAATACTGCGTCAGGTCTTAGGGTGGTGTGGACGACATCTGGGAACTGGAGCCTTCTTTTCAGGTCTGCCCTAAGTTCCCACACTTGCTGCTGACTGCAGGAGACTTGCCCTGGTTTTATTGGGCCCTGGTGGCTTTGCTCCCTCCTTGACAAACGTTATTGCAGGTGGCGGCTTGTTCTTGTATTGACGTTTTCCTGGTTCTCTCCTGCTCTAAGATGTCAGCGAGCACAGCCAGTACTTTGTCGTGGCGCCACCTGTATCTGCCCTGGGTCAGAGCGGTCTTGCATCCTGTCAAGATGTGGGCCATGGTTCCCTTTTTTCCACAGAGCTTGCATGTTGGGTCATCTCTCATGCCCCACCTGTGCAAATTCACAGGGGTTGGGAGGGTGTCATAGACAGATCTCAACAGGAAGGAGATCCGGAATGGCTCGAGCCTCCAGAGGTCAGCCCAAGACAACTTCCTCTTCGGGAGGTCCCACCTTGTCCAGGCTCCCTGGGATGCTAGCTCCACAGCTCTTGCTTTCCTCCACTCTTCCTCTAGGTCCCTTATTTCTAAATATATTTCTAAATATCGGTTATCGGTTTCCTTGATTACTAATAATCGGTATCGGTATCAGCCCTTAAAAAACCATATCGGTCGATCCCTAATTTAGACCGACACAGGTGTCTGCATACCGATGCACTTGTATCTTTTAAATCAAAACCGGTCTTCTGATTCAAATCAGCAAGAATCAGTTTACTTTGTAATAAACATATATTTATAGTTATTAGATGTCTGATTTATTTTCTTTTAAAGGATATAAAATAAAATATGGAGAAAATATATCCACTCCACTGGTACCTTGTTGTTGAGAAAATAAAATTATTATATATTATACTTACCTCTTATCCCTCTTGCCTTCAACACCACCTGCACTACAGCCATGAGTAGGACAACGAGCGGGCCAACGAGCAGAACTACAATCACCCCAATAAACCCTCCAATGTTTTCTTCATTGTTTCCTTCATCACAAACTTTAGGATCTAAAACACAGAAAACATTTACATTAGTTTCACATTCAGTTCACTTTTAACATCATTAATATTTATCTTCATGTGACTCTCAGTGTTGATACATAGTAATAAAATGTAGATAATCAGTGATGATGTGATCAAAGGGATGAAATTAAATTTAATAACACAAATTAACATGAAATTTGAAAACTATGCTAAGAGACAAAGATGATTCTTATGTTAATGTTGTGTTTTTTCTCTTGTAGCTACTAACTGTGATGCTAACAGTGAATGAATCCACCTCATCTTCAATAAAGACGTTTGAAGACATTTTGAATATAATAATCTCCTCCAGTGAAGAAGTAAGTTGACAGTCAGCAGCTTTTGAGGCAGACTCTTACTGCTTTACACCCTGAGATAATAGAAAAGGTCTGCTCCAATATGACACATAACTGATTAAATAAAGATTTAATAAAACTTGGATCTCATTTTCTGATGTTTGGTTTGGTTATAAACTGTCTGATCGTCTGACTGTTTGATCAACTTTGTTGCTCTGTGACAATCTGCAAACTGAAATAAGAAAGTTTCTTACCCCAAACCTTGTCTACAGACAGTCTGGATTCTTTGTGAATGACTTCACATGTGAATGAAGAAATGTCACTCTTTAAAATCTCCACACTGTCTCTTCTCTGGAAGGTTTCGTCTCCATTTGGTCGAACGCCAGAGGAGATCAACCCGTCCTCTTCAGACAGAATGCTGTTGTTCCTTTTGATGATAAGGGTGATGTCTTTTGTATAGAAACCTGTGACCAGGCAGCTCAACATGACGTTTGACTCAATATGTGTGTTCTTAGCAAACACGTGCACATCTGGTGGAGCTGGAAAGAGAAAACATTAAGTTAGTTAATGTTTGAATGGTGACTATAATACATTATGATATAAACCAAATGTGATAATATTTGTACCATCCTCATAATAAACTGAACAAATAGAATCTGTTGCTACAACTAACTACAACAAATAGTGACAATGCATCTCTTTAAGTATAACTAAAGTAAAAACAGACTGGTGATACAACTTTTTATTATTTCTGGTCTTTTCTAAACAGTTTTCTGAGATTTGTAGATCATGGTTGTTATTGAATATGATGTTTATGAGGGTTTGGTTCTAATAGCTGGTTCTCTTTTGTATTTGGTTCCAGGTTGGTAAAGTACCTGGATTTACTACAGGACTGAAATTTATTTATGAAAGAACAATGTTCAAATTCAATTAATATTTGATTTCTTGTTGTTTCTTGTAAAATGGAACTGAAGCTGAAGTGTTTCTGCCTTCGGTTTGTTATTAGGGCCCAAGCGCTGACCAGCCCGAAGCCCTATTGTATCTGTAAACCGACATGCATGGGGGGGCGAGGGCCCGTTCACCACTGCTTGCAGCTTTATTTTTAAATTTTATTTACAAATGTTGAGAGCTGAAAATATATGTATATATATGTAGTGGATTCAAAAATCTAAATTGTTGTTTGTTGATGGGAAATGTGGCCACATCTGAACTAATTTTCCATAATAAATATTAAAATTCAGGAAAACAAAAAAAAATAGCTTTTTTTTTGTGACTTACAATATTATCAAGATCAACTGATTTCTTGTTTGATATTTTAACAAATAATAATCCTTGTATTACTAAAGACACTTAATCAGTAATAATAATTTATGTAAAAATACAGAAATTATTTTATGTCATACTTACGGGCAGCTTGGATCTGTTTTTTCCCGTATACCCTGAACTTGCTCAACCAATCTATACACTCGTTCTCCAGGTAGCCTTTGGTGTATTCTTTTAGGACCTGGACTTCATCCCACTTTCTCTTGGTTGGGACTGCTATATCAGTGGCAGCAACCCAGACTGAGTTGGCGTCATCAAAGGACAGGAAGTCTTGTCCATCGTAGCTGTACTTGTCCACACCATGGACAAACTTTAATGTGCCATCAAGCCCTGTTTCACCCTCACAGCCGTGCATCCACTGAAGAACATGGAGATCTAAAGAGGAGTGACAGTGAAATAAATGATAAAGAATGAGGACATGGAAAAATGCAGCAAGTTATTACAATTAAAACAGTTTCATTTAAACACATTAGAAGTTCTCACTGAAAATAAAACAACTTCATTTTTGCTGGAGCATTTATCTATACAAGGTAGAGCTGGGACATGTGGACCAAAAGTCATATCTCGATATCTTTTAGCTGAATGGCGATATACGATATATGTCAATATTTTTTCCATAAAGTAATTAGGGTTTCCCCCAAAGCGTTATTGCATCAGCGCATCAGTGTCCACCAGAACAGGTATATGGACAGTGGATTAAATTAAATGACCTCTGCTACTTCTTGTTTTTTTCAAGTAGATTTTATTACAGTAACAAAGAGTGTAGTTGTTACCTCTAGGGGCTCAGCTCCACTAGATGAACCATACAGCTCTTTAATACAGAGACCATCATAGCCATTGTTGGAGCTATGTGTTATTTTTGTTAAAGTTAATAATTAAATGTTAATTCATGTATTTTGTTGCTGTTTGTTTTGAAAAGTATAGCTTAATTTAATTGACTATAATATTAGTAGTATTTCAGTTAATTTGAGTGCGCTTGTTTCAGGGCAGCCTGGGGCACAGGGGTGAATTTATTTCTATAGGTAGGCTACAGGTAGAGGACCAGCTGGGAAGTTTGCCAGGGCAATAGAGACAACATTCTTCTTTGTCTGCTTGCAAAATGGTAAAAAACCAAAGAAACATCATGCTTGCCTGGACAATGTACTTTTTCCCCCTGCGTAAGATTCATTCCTGAGGTGCCTCAGTGGCCATTTGAATTTGAGTTTATTTCATTTCTTTTCTTTTTCTCCTTTTTTAAATTCGAAGACAAATTTCCACTACAGCCATGAAGAATAAAGTCATTAAGACTTTGATTTTTCACACTGAACCAACCAAAACCAGCATAAAACTGCTGCTGCTCCTCTCCTGTGTCTCAGCGGGACAGAGCTGAACCCTCTGTGCAGCAGACCCAGAGACAGTAATGGAGAGTTGTGACACTTTAACTCAGTCATTAAGAATATAGAATATGTCTTTATTGTCATTGTACAAAGCACAACGAAATTGAAAGTGCAGAAAATATAATGTAATGTAATCTGCACAAATGACAAAAATATTGCTGTAGAGAGAGTGATTAAACTATTGATATAAATGATATCACGTTTGAAAATATATTGACATGTCTTAAAATTTGATATATATCCCAGCCCTAATACAAGGTACTACATTGTTAATTTCATAGTGTTAATTACTGAGTCATCAAAAAGTCCCAGTCTGACACATTTCATGGATCTTACCATCATCGGTCTGATTCATTCGTCTCTTCAGGATGTCGATGTTGACTTTGAACCACTGCTGCTTGCTTTGACGGGACTGTGTGCCTTTCTCCCAGTAGTCTGCAGGAAGTTGCTCTTTCATCCAGTCCTGCTTGGGAACTTTTCTCTGGATATCACTGTCATAGTAGTCAATCATCCTGCCGTCTAGCAGACCCATCGCTGTGAACTCATGGATGCCCGGAAGTCCGAGAGGTTTGGAGAAGCCGGTGTAGATGTACTTGAGGGAGTGTTTCTCTGAGAGTCACAGAGACAGAAAGACAGACAGACATGTTTACAGACAAGCAGATAAACTCCAGCAGATCTGTCTTAATGCTCTATCTATCTATCTATTTACATGTCCGACGCTGCCGTGTGCCCATGAACGCATCATGCTGACTGCTTACCTTTACCTGCAGAGTGAGACAGAGAGATAAGCTCACAATGTCTAAAGGACATTTCTTTTAGTGGTCTATAAATATGTGAGTTTAGAGTTAATAATTATGTCACCATGAGAGCTAGCTGCCAGGTTGTTATGGGCTGCAATAGTTAATGAATATTAAGTTATTGTATCATACTAGTGAATGCTTCTGTACAATCTTGTTTGTACGGAAGCGTATTGCGTTCACTATTGCATTCACTTGAATTCACTTGGTCTGTTTTTTCGAGATAATTTCTGTTTTTCTGAGTAATTTTTTTTCATGTTTTTTTGGAGTCATTTTTCCTGTTTTTCGTGGTAATTTCTATCTCTGAGATACTACGAAATCTCGCGAGAACATTCATCCTGTATCTTGTATCAATGGAGCATGCCATATACTGTATGTCCAGCTGATCCTGGAGAAACATTGTTATGTCCAGGAGATCCGAATGAGCTTTACTTCTGAACAACCGTAAAGTCTTCAGGTGCCTGAGCAAGGTCAACAAACCAATAGTAATTTCATCTATATGACTTAAAGACAATCTGCCAGTGTCTTAAACCCAGATCAAACTAAACAAGCAGGTCATGTTTGCCATGTTTCCATTACATTGAGCTCTTAATAAAGAGTGAATGTTTTGAATGTCATCGAAAAAAAATAGCTTATTAAAAAATTCAGAAAATCAGAAAAAAACAAGCATAAAAATAAATTAGTCAGAAAAAACAGATTTTTTTTTTATTCAAGTGAATGCATTACGCTTCCATACATTTGCCCTTTTTTGTTTAAACATTTTTTTAATCAGTAACGGATATGATTTCAAATGTAGCAAAGATTCAACAAAACATACTAAAGTAAAAGTAAAATTACAGAACAGGAGTAAATGTAATTAGTTACTTTCCACCTCTGATAATCAGCTAATAGTTTCTGTTTTCTTTTGAGGTACAAGTTATTTCTCTTTTTTAAGCTTTTGGACTGTTGACCATCACGTTGAGAACATCTTTTCGAAAATGGAGATCAGTATTTTTTCATGAAATGCTAAATAAAGAACAATTATGTAAAACATCACAAAATTATCTGCAGGTTAATCCATGCTTAAAATAATGATAATTTATAATATAATGATGTCCATATTATATATTTTCTGGTATTGGAAACTGAAAAACCTTGTTGCCACATTCAGGTCAAACCACCATGTTAAACACTGAAGATTACTATTTACTGAAGTTACTGAAGATTTTATAATAATTACTCATTTTTCTCATGCCTGTTTTAATGTAATATGTTATATGGAATAAGAGTAAATAACCAAAACTGAAAAACTATCAGACTGTATGAATAAATTAAACTCAAATATTCAACAGAAATCTGATCATTACAAAGACGCCACAACGGTGATTCTAGTTTCACTTTTAACCACGAGTCACATTCATGTGTAAAAACAACTCTCTCTTACCGCTGTTTACTGTCACTCCCGTCCCCAAAAGGACGAAAACTAAGATGAGACGCATCTTCATCAGAAAGTGGACTCCATTGACGTTTCTAAAACTTTATCCGAGTGTTGGACAATACTTTAACTTTATGGATACAAACTGTTTCCTGCTTCTTACTTGTCTTATCACCTTGCAGTATGATAGCTTCATACCTGTGGTGCTTCAGGTGCGGCTCGTAAATAAATTAATAATTATTATGCTGTGTTCAAGTCACGTAAAAGTTTCCTACTTTAAGCATGTTTTGTTGCATTACTTTGTTCAGATAACTGTCTTAAAACAACAGTCAGGAGCCCAAATGAACATGAAGTGTGTTTTTAGGTCTGTAATGATTCCTCCTGTTCATACTGAGCCTTAGATCCTTCATAATGTTTACAATGGAAGTGATGGAGGACTAAATCCACAGTCCTCCTTCTGTGTAAACATGGATTTAAAAGTTGATCTGAAGCTAATATGAAGCTTCAGCGTCCAAATGAGTCAAATATTCATCTTCTATGTTTCAACGTTACAGTGTTTTTAGTAGCAAAGTCTTTTTGTTACTATACTTCCACCACAGCTCAACAGGAAACACTAAGAGGGAATCTGATGCTAAAGAGACTGTAAATGTGTCAGATATCACTTGATATGACTAACTCACACTGATGAAGCTCAATAGAAGCTTCAGATATTATTTTAAACCTTATGCCTCACTAGAGACCTATAAAGGGAATTATCTTCTTTTTATTGTTGTTTTAGTTGTTTTGGAAAAGATGATTTATTCAGTTCAGTGTAACAACAAAAAAGAAAGTGTGTCCAAAAATGAAAAAGAATAAAAGTAATCAAAAATGAACTGGCTTAACTCAAGATACACAAACTAAGACATGACCACGTGCACACAGCTACACATTCATCCTCATATTCTGCCTCTAAATCTGCATCTCTCCCCTTAAATAGACCCTCCACTCTATCAGCAGAACCATTTCTACTGCAGGGTCCTTTATCTTTTACCAGCTGGCATTAAACAAAGCAGCTTCTATCAGTCAGCATGGTTTATCACACATCATTCACAGCATTATCCTCATGAGCCAAAACAACAAGAATAAATCATATAGATACTACACCAAACATTTAACTCAATAAAATAAATCCCCCCAAACGTACACTGATGATGTCACCAGTGTATAAATACAGGAAGTAGTTGGGTCTTCCTTTTGTTTGTTGAACACATGGTGGGTAAAAAAACAAATAAAATGCTTCATTTATAAAATTCAGAACTAAACTTAAAATACTTGTCTCTTATTTTAACCTAAATGTTTTCTGGTATGTAAATTATAATTAAATATAATGAAAAACACAAACAAACCTGGGATAGAAAGTGTCTGTAAGTTATTGATTACTGATAAACTAATGGATTAACAAACAATTAAAAGTTCAATTAATAAGATAACTGGTGTTCATGGTGAAAATGGGGACAAATGATGTTTTACCAATTTTGTCACAGTGTGTATTTATTTATTTTTGTAAGCACATATCCTATATTAAGTCTAATAAACTGTGTATAAACTATATTAACTTCCAGCATGTCATTAAAACCACATATTTTGATCCAATGGCTGCTACAGCATAAATTCATGCATTCTGCTTTATAAAGCTTTTAAACTGAAACTTCAAACTTTTACTTTTTTCCAGGTGATTTAATTACTTTCTTGGTTTCTACTGGGAGCATTAATCAAGAACTGCTACGAAGCAAACCTCAACATCAAACACCAGGTGACCTCACCCTAAAACCTCATTTGATGTTTTTCCTAAACACAGTAACATAGATATATATCAATATATTAGTGACCAAATAGTCCCAGGAAGAACAGCTCCAGAAATTAAACTCACTAATTAACTGAAGAGATAAAAGTTCCTTCAGTGTTTTATGTTTCCATCTGAAGGAACAGGAAGAATAGAAAATAAGATAACTGATTAAAATGGTCAGCTTTGTTTGAAAGTGACTGTTACACCGACTCTCACTCATTATCATTCATTTGGAGTCATGTTTCTGTCCACTTTTTGAATGTGAGTGTAATATTCACTTTGACCACATGATGGCAGTAGTGTTACATTTTAATGTTCAACAACTAACAGGAACTACAAGACCTTACTTCATTGACTTTATCTACATATTTATATACAGTCAGTGATAAGAATTGAGTGATTTTATGGATCCATAATTTACAAAATATTTTACTTTTAAAAAATACATGATTTTTTTACTAGTGATGTGCAAAGTGTTGAATTTGTACACTTAATAAACAGTTAATGTAACATAAAGAGTCTTTTAGTCCACTGCAGGTCAGCTGAACATGTGAAATGTGATATTAGTCTTCAGACACGGACACAGTTCAATACTGAAAATTAATCTGTTTATTTATAGAGCACATTTAAAAACAATATGTTTCTTTACAAAGAGATGAGAATTAAAATCAAATAAAAACACGGATGTAACTATGAGGATCAAATGTAAAAACAACTGCACAGACAACACAGAAATAGAAAACCTAAGTGTGTTTCTAAGGATACATACATAAAAAATTAATTCATATTTATTGAGTTTAAATGTTCTTAAACAGAACTTATTTCCTTCATAAATTACCTCGTTGTTTTCAGGAAACAAACATTTGAGCTCCTGATTGTTGATTTAAGACACTTTTAAAACGTGTCCTTTAATGATATTTAGGTTGAACAATGTTTAGATGATGTTATTTAGACACTTTTATGGGTAGAAACTCTCTTTAATGTGATAAAAAGCGACAGAAACAGTTAACATTACAACTTCCTCCAGGGACCAAACACTGACTCTTTATAACGTTTCATTCATGTGCAGGTTTAATGAATAAAGAGCAAAAAGTAGAAAGGAGGAAAAGTAGGATATCAAACTATAAACTCACCTGACAGCTTCACAAACACACACACACAGACACACAAAGAACTAGGGATGTCCCGATCCGATATTGATATCGGAAATCAGTCCGATATCAGCCAAAAAAGTGAATATAGGATTTTATCGGACTGAATCTAAAAACTCCGATATAAACGCTCCGATATAAGCCGTCCATTTACCGCTCCAGCACTTCTATAATAATAGGTGACTCTGGTTTGATCACACTCCAACACAGTAGGTAGCGGTAATGCCCCTTAATTAACGTTGGTGCCGGCCGCGGAAGAAGAGCGTCTCTGATCCAGCATGCACAGCCCACGTGATCACAACAACGACAACGTGTGTGCCTGCAGCAAGGTGTAGTGATGTCGGCTGTGTGGAAGTATTTTACTGTAAACTCGGACAAAGACGTTGCAGCTAAATGCAACATTTGTCAGGCGCAAGTGTCCCGTGGAGGGACAGAACCGGGAAGGTTCAATACATGTATATGCTCCCTGCACGAGTGTGGAGAGTGAAAGACTCTTCAGCACAGCGTCAATTATCATTGAGGAGCAGGCTGACAGCACAGTATGCTGAAATGCTTATCTTCTTAAAAAAAAATCTCCACATTATGCTCGGACTGCAGAAAGTGGAGGAGGAGGAGAAGTAAGGGTAGTCAGCACTGACTGATTATTATTTGTTTTATGCTCTTGTTATTAGAGTGATATGTTTATTGTGTTTACACTCTATTCTTCAGTGAAGACTAAGAGTAATTACTACATTGTTTTGTGCACAGTCAGTGAAACTGGAGCTGTGTGAACTCTTAACTTAGAGCAGTTGGACAGTGGACAATATTGTGTTGTTGTTGTTGTTTTTGTCCCTGCCCACAGTTGTTTCCAACATATGCTGACAGTAAAAAAAATAACTGGAGTGAACTTGAATTGTTTGCACTTTAAAATTTAATTTATTCTATTCAATTGTATAATGATGTTGGTAACCAGTGGTTATTTTGCACTTTAAATATAACATTTTGTTTTTATTGGATTTGTTGAGGTAATACTCTTATGTTGAAGGTTAAAATTTATGTAACCAATTGGTTAATAATAAATGGGTCAGTTTTTCCTATACCTACTGTTGCTGACTATTGTTTTCTGTTATATCACTACAACATCAGTAACAGTAACAGTAACATCACTTTATCAAGCCTTTTCTAACATTCCACACAACAAAATAAGGAATAAATATATGTATGATTCGTGCCTATATCGTATCGTATTGATATCGGTATCGGCCAATACTCAAGGCTACAATATCGGTATCGTATCGGAAGTGAAAAAGTCATATCGGGACATCCCTACAAAGAACTCCTCTTTAAAACCATAGACGTAGACGCCGCATTGACTGCTGCTGCCTACACGCTGGCCATCTTGGTACAGGGCCACTCGCTCCTACAGCGCACTATGTTTATAGAGGAATGACGTGTTTGTACTATTAAAAAGTGATTATACATCGCTCCATTGTAATAAAAATAAATAAATAAATAAATAATATTGCTCAATTGTCAACATATATTCACACGGGTTGTTTGTTACAAATGTCAGACAGATAGACTGACAGATAGATAGATAGACACGTTTTTAACAAATCAAACCGTTTGGAAATCGGTCGAGATTTCAGTGAATAATTCTACTTTGAAACTGTGGAGTAGCTCTTACCTCCATAGATATACATGCACTACTGTCTCTGCTAGCCCTGTACCAAGATGGCGGCGCTTAAGGCACGCCTCTCCACAGTCAATGCGGCGTCTACGTATATATGTCTATGTTTAAAACCCTCCAACAACACACACTGCTGCTTTTCTTCAGCCTCGGTCAATAAAGTGTCGGCTGAGTGATTTCCAGGTATTTCTGACGGTCGGTCGAAGAGAAATAAGAGGAAACAGAGCGAGAGCGCAACATTTTCCTCTCCCAGCAGCTTAGCTCACTTTAGCTGCAGCCATCTTTCTGCTTCTTCTCCCCGGAACAACTCGCCTCTTCCCCGGCTGCTGCTCGGCGGCAGCGACACTAGGCGGTCAAATGGTGAATTACAGCAGGACACCAGCGTTGTAGTTGTAAATTACATCAATGTTTTCAGGAAACTTTGTCAGAAATCATTAAACTTGCATACTTTTATAATAAATACTAAAACAAACAAACATAATATATTGTTATTATAATTTATATTATACTTTACTATACTGTATTCCTGTACTATATTACCTTATGCACTAAGCTCTATATTTTTTATAATACAAATACAAATATTGTGTATATTACTCTTACATTTACATATCAATATTGCATTACATTATACAGACACAATATATAGGATATAATGTATATAATATAGAGTTCAGAGAAGATACAGCAATATAGCATTGCTTTTAATGATTTATGTTTTATTCATATTATTTATTTCACCGTCCCACGCACCAAACTGTCCACCTTGGGAGGCCGGTCCTTCGTGCCATGGCCCACAAGCTCTAGACGTCTCTCCTTCAATCTCTCTGTGACTGACATTCCTTTTCTACATTCACATCTTACTTACTTTTCTTTACCATGAACATTTCTCTTCTTCCTCTGTTTTCTTTTTAGTTTCTGTATGTAAAGCGTCCTTGGGTCTGTGAAAGGCGCTGTATAAATAAAATGTATTATTACTAAAACTGTGGCCACATTGTGGAGCACAATATAGAACATTACAGCAGTAACAATGCTGGAAGACACATAATATTTTGTGTTTTCTTATTCAAGATAACTTCATCCAGGTTTAACAAATCATTCCTCAAACTGCCTTGAAAGAACCAAATTAGCTGAATAAGAATTAACAGGATAGCCTCAAACATTGCAGGACTTTGTTAACTGCATTTTATATTTCTGCTTCATAAACCTCTAATATCTCTACTGCAGGACAGTCAATAAAACACCACTTCAAATTAACAAAGCTTTAGATTCAGAACTTGATTTATTCAAGCACAAAAGTAAGAACAATTACATAGAAGATGTATAACATGAGTACAAATATGATTCAAACAGGATCACACAGGGAAAAAAAAGAATATCAACAACATGAGACAGAATAAAACTTTAATCAGTTATAAAGTAATTCAAAAATTTCAACTTTAAATGTAGAGTCTTTCCTAAATTGTTAATATTAGAGTTAAAATGAAAAATGTATGACAGACTTTTTAGACAAGCTGTCAGTGTTTTATATTTGTCACCACAGTCTGACAATCAGTGTTATCTTCAGGGGAATTCATCTTTTTATTGCAATTCTACAGTGACGCAGATTTTAGTACTGAGTGGAGATTTGATAGACTGATAAACTGATAATTTGTTTAATAGAGATATTTTAGTGCATTTTCAAAAATCAATACATCAATTCACCAGTACTACTCTTTCTATCACTGATACTACTAAAAAGAAAATAAATCTGTTTGATTACAATACATTCACAGCAGAGTTTAAAAGGCTTAAAATCAGAGTAAAACTATATATAATCATAACTATTTATCTAATACAGGATTTTAAAAATGATCAAAGATTTTTTATCTTATCAAATCAGATTTTTGGCATAAAGCTGAGCTGTGTTTGAAAATGTGTTGTATAAATACAATAAAATGAAAAACTGTTTGTACAACAAAAATAACTGATAATTTAGACAATTTCGTTTAGTTATTGTGTGAATGTTAGTGCGTGTTAGCCCTCATCATCAGAGTGGTTAAAAAAACTATAAAGTGCTATATTAGTATAGTCCATATAACTATTTTAAGCTGTAGTCTGTTTAATACAATCACCTACACTGTATATGAAGTACATGAACATATCTAGAGTGCAATATTTACAAGTTCTTTTACTAAATTTGAATAATTAATTTTTTGCTCAATATCTCATAATTCTGACTTTATTTCATGATCTGTCTTCAGGGTTTTCAAAATGTTTCATCACATCTAACCGTTACTAAATCTCACCAAATATGACTAAAGATTTTGATCACAAAGTAAAAAAACTTAATAAAAGTAAAAACATCATAAAGAAGAAACACTTATTCTTACCATCCTGCATAGATCTACTGTAGCATTTAACATTTGCTTGAGGAGTGTAGCTGTGATTAATCATCTCTAAACTTAAAGTACTTTCAGATTTCAAGGAGACTCCTTTTAAAGGTTAAATGTCACATTTGTTTAGTTTCTCACAGGTCACACTTTTCTACTCTCCTTCCTGAGTCTCCACATGACGTTTCCCAAATCTGCCCCCCTGATCAAAACACAGTCTCCTCAGTCACCCCTGCCCCAATTTCCCTGGTGAGCTGATTTCTCTCTCAGACTCCAGGTTGTTGATGAAGGAGAGACTCATTGGAGCCATCACTCGCCGTCTGAGCCTCGGTCTGCAACAATGAACAGAAGTGTTACTTTTCATACAAACACTAATGCTGCTTTTCTATGTATCTTGTGTGGCTAAGATGCATTTATGGTGTTTTCTCAGTCACCTCTAATAATATCTAGACATGAAGATACTGGATTTAAACATTTGTATTTATCTCTTGCTTGCTGAAACCCTGATATTAAATGATCAACAGAAGTGACCAGAATCATCAGATCCTGTGAAGAAAATAAAATGCATCAAGGTCTGTAATAACTGCTTATATCCTATCTGTGCTTTCTGCACTTCTTTCAGTTGATTTAATCACTAAGAGTACAACTGAAAAAAAGAGAAAAAACTTTCTTCATGTTTAAAATGATGATATATAGTAGATTAGTTTCAGATATTTACTAATTTACTATGACCTTCATGACCTTTACTATCACACCATTAACACCATTAACACCATTAACACCATTAACACCCTTATCACCATTAACACCAGCATCTACTAACATCACTGTCATCATCTTTAAATCTACACTCACACATAATGGTTTGATTTTTAATAAACGGTAAAAGTATTTAAGCTCTCATGCTGGGCCAGATTTAAATTATTCATTTAGATATAACAATTATCAACATTTTAAATAAATAATTAAAATCTTAAATCTGTGACAAAGTCAATCTTATGAACCATCTAAAGTTTGAGAGTTATGTTTCCTAAAACATCGTAACTGATGAAGACCTTCAAACAAATCAAAGAGGAACCAGTGATTCCTGAACACACAGGAAGAAAAAACAAAGTTTTAGTTTTAGGTAAGTTTTCATATTCATGAAAACCAAGACTTAAAAAATAAACACTGATGGTTTATTTTCAGGTTCTTTTCTTTTGATTAATGTGTATGTTTGTCTCACTTACATACAGCAGGTCTGATACACAATGATGAATATTCATCAAACTTCTTCTGCTTCATTTTAGTTGTAATCTGATCTTCAGAGTAACGTTTACGTCCAGCAGAAGCTAAATCAAAGTTAACTTTCTTAAAGATCCTCTCCAGACATGTACAGAGATGTGGGTCTGATATACATTTTCTACAAAAACAGTATAATTAGCACTTTAAAAGAAATGGCATCTACCTCACTTTTAAATACATATTTACACTAAATGACTGGACACTGTTATTTTAGCCTCCATCACTGACATTACAAACACATTTGAAGAGGATCTGTTAATAGTCAGTATGAACTGTTCATATGAACACCTGACTGCTGTTTGAAGACACTTGAACAACTGTGAACTATCCTTTAAAGACTCAGTACTGTGTTTATGGCATGTGCTCTAACCACTCATATATCGATTCTTTAACTGAGAACAGCATAGCACAGCACAGTTACTTAATTTATATTTTAATTCACTGACCACCTTTTAATATGAATCAATGTGTCTGATAAACATAGAGCTTTTTCTGTCATGACATCTTTTTAGGTTTTATTTTAATAATCAGGATTGTTTGGTGTGTGGTTGTCTGGTTTGGTTTTTGCTCTATAAGCCTACAGTATATTGTTAGTGTGTTTACAGACATTACTGATAGCAGAGACATTTCTGAAGGAGAACTGATGTGTGGCAGAGGTCTGTTATGTCCTGTGTGTTTCTGTGTGGAAGTCTCTGAATAACTGCACCTGTCCACTCAGTGGCACCTGGCCCACCTACAAGAGACCCTTCCTCCTTTCATTTATTAATACAGTTACATTTGGTTTATCCACACATTTGGGATTCCTCCCTCTGAGTCATTGTTGTAACATTAGAAACATCTTTAGCACCAAAACATTTAGCTTTTCACACTTTAAAAGAATCCAGAGAAGAAGAAATAAACACTTATAAGGGAACAACTTCAACAGCTGCTGTATCTGTGAATAAACACAAAGTTAACACACATAAAAACAGTTAAAGTAACTATAGTTAAGTTCATGTACAGAGTTTCCAGTCTGAGCAGGACTAACTAAAAGGATTAGGTTGGCACAAAAACAAAAACACAAACTGATGAAACTGAAAAGTATGAACCTGTGTGCTGCAGCTTTCAGTCAGTAAATGAAACATACTTACCAAATCTAACCCTTCTGATATGTTGTCTGAACCCTGTGAAGAAAACAAAAAGCATGAAGTTCTGTGTTATCTGCTTATATCCTATCTGTGCTTTCTGGACTCTTTTATTTATTATACTAACAAGTATTGTGTGATGTATCTTATTCCTCTGTTGATCTCTACAGCAGTGCAGCTCTGTGATTAATGACTGACATCTCTCTTCATCACTATGAACACACACTCTGTTTATTTGGACTCAATCCTGCACACACAGTCCTGCTGCCACAAATACTCACAAGAGCATCAAATGTGGATTCATCCTAGAGGTAAGATCGGGCCTAAAAAATCCAGCCCGACCCGACCCAGGCCCGAGGGTATTAAAGCCCGACCCGGCCCGAGCCCGATCAATTAACTTGATTTGCAGGCCCGAGCCCGAAAAAACCCGAAATGTTATATTTGCGTCAGTTAGAGCCGGACAGAGCACTGCTCCGGGAAAAGGGACTGGTTGCGATTTGTTTGATCCCATTTGTGACGATGCCTGTGCATAATGATAACAAATTAAAGCCTTTAAAGTCTTTTGTAACGAATTCTTCCAGTTAAACAAGACTGTAAGATGCATATTCTCTGACAAGGAGAGGAGCAGCAGCAGCAGCAGCAGCAGGTCTCTGGGGTAAAGCCTCCAGAGCGCAGCAGGTTCACTATAGTCTTCGTTACTAAAGGTGGAAACAAACAGACTTTAAAAATCCTCCGCTGGAGACTGCGCGCACGGATGAATCCATTCATACATGTTTCTGGACCAGCTGCTGTTTGAGAAGTCAGACCTGCTGAGGTAGGTGGTCCAGGGCGGTCATCTCGGTGTAAAGTGCGTATTGTGCGGGAGACCGGGAGTTCAGTCTCGGGTCTTGTCCTCTTGAACATCTGGCAATTACCGTACAGCGCCTTCTCTGTTTTATCCAAATTATTTATTTTATTATATTTTATAAGTATTCCTTAGTTTAATATCCATACATCGTTTTAATATACATAATACATAAATATATATTTATTTTAAAAAAAAGTTGGCGAGAGAGAAGCCCGACCCGACCCGACCCGAATGTAATCGTTGATATTTTGGGCCCGACCCGGCCCGAAAATCGGGCCGGGTCGGGTTCGGACTCGGGCTCGGGCTTAAGATCTTACCTCTAATTCATCCACCGCTGAAAATAGTCCCCAACAAATACACTATTTCCTCTGTTTACATCCTGCAGCTACATATTGACACTCCCTCTCTCACACACACACACACACACCAGCTCTACATCTATTCATGCTACACTGAGCAGTGATCAGTGTTAATCTGTCCTCATCGATGTCTCCGTACCTCCCCCAACCCCTACAGTCCACCTGTTCACTCCTCTGCTGCATCTTTAAATATGCTGGGATGGAGGGAGCAGCAGAGTTTCAGTGTGTACTTACTCTTTAAATCAGTTTAAAGAAATACAAAACAATGTTAAGTAAATAGAACATTTCATTTCTTTGCTAGGAAAAAAAAATTAAACATCAGTTTATTTTTGTAATAAACATATAATTTTAATTATTAAATGTTTGATGTATCTTCTTTTAAAAGGATATAAAATAAAATATGAGGTATAATATATCCACTTCACTGGTACCTTGTTGTTGAGAAAATACAATGATTATATAACTTACCAATTATCCCTTTTTTCTTCAACACCACCACCAGCACTACAGCCACGAGTACGACACCAACGATTAGGCCTACAGTCACCCCAGCAATAATCCCTCCATTGTTTTCTTCATCATAAACTTTATGATCTAAAACACAGAAAACATTTACATTAGTTTCACATTCAGTTCACTTTTAACATCATTAATATTTATCTTCATGTGACTCTCAGTGTTGATGCATAGTAATAAAATGTAGATAATCAGTGATAATGTGATCAAAGTGATAACATTTCACGAGCAAGGAACACATCACCAACGAGATACGTTTTAACAGATTTATTGACAGAATTTGAATGAATTGTGTATTCTTGATGCGGAGCTTTGAGGGTCAGGGCGATGTGAGGAGTTTGGTATCCTCAGCAAATGGTGTGTAAGCAAGTGGACAGCAGTTCGGCGGTAAGAGAAAGCCGTTTGGCTGGTTCTTGGCTGACGAGACCAGCGAGAAGTGACTTACTTGGAGATGGTTTATGGCTGGGCTGGGATTACCTGTGATTAGTTTAGAGAAAAACTAGTACCGCTGAGGTAGGATTTGATAGTAGGTGTTCTTATGTTCATGGCAGAATGAGCATAGGTGATGTAGCAGATGACGGTGGTGAGATAGAACGAGGGGGAAATGATGTTGTGTCGGTCATGAAAGTGTTGGAAATTATTCCAAGCTGTCCAGTAGGAGGAGTGTGTAGAAGATAAACTGTTAATATTGTAGTTTGGAATTCGAAGATCAGGAGTATTAAAGATGGATTTACAGATTGAAGTCAGTGCAGAATATGGAGGAACTGGAGTTGGCAGCGGTTTGGCGTGCAGAGCCAAGTTTCTGAACTTCTGGAACATAAAATGAGAGAAAGTCAGCGATGGTATTATGGTGGCCTGGGACGTGAGCGGCGCGGAGGATATATTGGTTAGTGATGGAGTGCCACGTGAGCGACGCATGAATGGCATGATTGAAAAGGAGCTGGAGCGACCTTGGTTAATGATTTCAACGACAAGATTATCCTAGTGTATAAGAATGGATTAACTAGACTATTCGTGTCCCCATAGAACAGCGGTGGCTACTACGGGGGTAGATTTCGAAGAGGCGGAGGAAGCGACCTGGCAATTGTCCATGAGTTCTGGGGGCCATTCTGATGCTAACCATCTACCGTTGTAGAAACCCCCAAAATCAGCAGAAGGAGCGGCATCAGTGTAGCTGGATGTCAAGGGAGTTAGTAGCTGATCATCATAAAAGAAGGAGATACCGTTCCAGCTAGAGAGGAGATGGAACCACAAGCGAAGCTCGGCGAGACAGGATTGGTTCCGTGACAAGGAAGACAGAAGCGACAAGACGATACGATAGACCGCAGGTGGCTCTAAGAGCGTCGATAATGAAATAGTTATGGTGGTGAAATAGGACGACATATATATGTTACTTTGAACATGTGACAGCGGCATTGATAATGAAATGGTAGAAGTGATGAGATAGGACAAAGTGTAGGTTACGTTAAAAATATGAAAGGGGCGTTGAATGAAATGGTCGAAGTGACGAGAGAGAACGACAGGTAGTTTACGTCAAACGTGTGAAAGGGGGTGGCCTCAGCTGGCCATTTGGCGGAGAACGATGCATCATTCTGTCTGATGAAGTTGCGGGAGTAGCACTTGGGGGCAATGACATCCCGGTGTCACTGCCTGGGAGAAATGAGCTGCAGGGATCAGTGTAGTCAAATATGGGTTATCCTGGTACCTTGATGATTAGACAGCGGGGCGCTGGAAGCCCAGGGGCAGATGTTCCGGTTGAAGCAGAGTGCTGGCAGCTCTCGGTGCCAGGAGCCTTGACTAGAGCAGGCTTCTGTGGCAACTAGAGCAGGATGTCCACGATAAAAGCTGCCTGCTGTCGAACTAGGCGAGCCAAGGTTGGGTTGAGTAAACAGCGGGGTCACTGACATCAAGCATCCTGGCCGAATTAAAGTGGTGCAGATGTAGTGAAAAACAGCAGGGGTCATTGGCATCCTAGTGCTGATGTTCTGGCCTAAGCCGAGTGCTGTGATTGGAATGAAGGAACGGCAAGGGTTGTAGGCATCCCGGTGCCCGATGTTCCCGTTGGAACTAAGTGCTGTGGTTGGACAAATAAAGAGCATGGGTTGCAGGCATCCCGGTGCCTGATGTCCATAACTAAGCAAAGTGCTGCTGTTAGATTTAAGGAAATAGCATGGGTCGTAGACATCCCGGTGCCTGATGTCCCTGTCTAAACAAGCGCTGTGCTGCTGTTGGATTTAATGAAACAGCATCGGTCGCAGGCATCTCGATACCTGAAGTACACGACTAAGTGAAGTGCTGCTGTTGGATTTAGAAAACAGCATGGTCGCAGACATCCCTGTGCCTGATGTCCCTGTCTAAGCGAAGCGCTGGGGTCGTAGTGAGGAAACGCCATGGTTGCTGGTATCACTGTGCCCGATGTTCCCGTCTAAGCGGAACACTGGTTGGAGTTAGAAAACCACATGGGTCACAGGCATACCTGTGCCTGATGTCCCCGTCTAAACAAAATGCTGTCTAAATGAAATGCTGTGGCTGGAGTAAAGAAAACCGCATGGGTCGTAGGCATCCCGGTGCCTGATGTCCCTGTCTAAACGAAATGCTGTGGCTGGAGTAAAGAAAACCGCATAGGTCGCAGGCATCCCGGTGCCTGATGTACACGACTAAGCGAAGTGCTGCTGTTGGATTTATAAAACAGCATGGTCGCAGGAATCCCGGTGCCTGATGTACACGACTAAGCGAAGTGCTGCTGTTGGATTTAGAAAACAGCATGGTCGCAGGCATCCCGGTGCCTGATGTCCCTGTCTAAACGAAGCGCTGCGGTCGTATAGAGGAATTGGCGTGGTTGCTGGTATCACTGTGACTGACTGATGTTCCGTCTAAGCAGAACACTGTGGCTGGAGTAAAGAAAACCGCATGGGTCGCAGGCATCCTGGTGCCTGATGACCCTGTCTAAACGAAATGCTGTGGCTGGAGTAAGAAACCGCATGGGTCGCAGGCATCCCGGTGCCTGATGTCCCTGTCTAGGAGTGGCGCTGCGGTTGGAGTGAGGAGACGGCAGGGGGTTTATGACTCAGACAATATAGAAGCAATTTCAGGTTAGTTGTATTTGTGATAAATTGTGTTAGTAGCTTGCGATCCAGCTTTTAACGTGGACGATACAGAGTGGTTTCGGTTAGTATTGTGATAACTGTGTTAGTAACGTGCAATACGATGCGTTTAATGGCAGATGATGCCTAAAATGACGATTGACTCGATATACTGGCAACGTGCAACCTGGTGTTTGTAATGTTCAAGCACGTGTAACAGTGTGCAATGGCAAAGTGACGTTAGAGTAGCTGCGCGAGAAGCTTCCAGCTGGTATATGGAAAAGACAATGTGGAAGTAACTTTAAATTAATTATGAATCTTTACTACAAAGTAGTGGAGATGGATAACGTATGATGCAGGACTGATGCCGTTGGTATAATGCCATAGACTGTATAGAAGAAATGGACGTAACAAGGTGACATCACCCACTGGTTTGTGGACTGCTGCTCGGGAGCCACTTTTATTTATTTATTTATTTATTTTTTTTTTTCCTTCTTCTTTTTCTTTTTCTTTTATGACACCAAAACGATAATACTGACAAGTCTGAGTAGAATTAGTAGCGCAATACTACCTGGCCCCTGCCGGGGGGGCGCAGTGGCCGTGGGGCTACGGGGCTCTGTGACGTCACGCGTGCCGAATCGGGCGCTGATTGGCTTAGACGAAAACCCGGAAGGCGGGAGCGCCGGTTGCTGTTGTTGACGCTGAGTAAACAATGAAGCTTTAGTTTAATGTGGCTGAGCTTGATAGGAAATGCATCCTATGCAGGAATCGTTGGCAGGCCGGACGATGAGTGCGAGTCCGGTGTGGTGGAGAGTTATCTGGACTGTTGAAGTGGCTGAGGAGGGGAGAGTTGAAGCTGCTGCTCCAGCGGCTTTGTGCGTTGCTTCCCTGGTTTTTGCCCTCGCTAGTGGAGGAGAGGAAGCCGGAGATCTACCGGGAGTGTCACATCGGGGGAGTGTGGGTTGAAGAGCCTGCGAGGCCGGCGTGTACCTGCGGGGCGCTCGGCTGCGGTCTGCTGCTGGGTGACGAGAGGAGAACCGGTTTCAAGTTTTGTTCAAGTTTTGTTGATGCAATGCGGGAAGTACGATCTGTTTCTGGGATGACCATGAAAGCCTGACTGAGACTGCCTGCACGTGAAACTCGAAAGCGAGAGTGAACGAGGGGGAAGCGGTTAGGTCTGTTTATATAGGAGCCGGAAGGGGTGTAATTGGTGTGTGTTCCCGCTCCTGAAACTGCGCTTATCAAGCTTCGATTAATTTAATAACACAAAATAACATGAAATTTTGAAAAATATGACAATCTGCAAACTGAAAAAAGAAAGTTTCTTACCCCAAACCTTCTTAACAGACATACTGGATGCTATGTGAATGACTTCACATGTGAATGAAGCATTGTCACTCTTTAAAATCTCCACACTGTCTCTTCTCTGGAAGGTGTCATCTCCATTTGGTCGAATGCCTGAGGAGACCAACCCGTCCTCTCTAGTCATAATGCTGTCGTTCCTTTTGATGTTAAGGATGACGTCTTCTGAGTAGAAACCTGTGGCCAGGCAGCTCAACATGACGTTTGACTCATTTCTGGTTTTCTTAGCAAACACGTACACATCTGGTGGAGCTGGAAAGAGAAAACATTAGGTTAGTTAATGTTTGAATGGTGACTATAATACATTATGATATAAACCAAATGTGATAATATTTGTACCATCCTGATAATAAACTTTTTATTGCTACAACTAACGACAACAAATAGTGACAATGCATCTCTTTAATTATAACTAAAGTAAAAACAGACTGGTGAAACAAGTTTTTATTATTTCTGGTCTTTTCTAAACAGTATTTATAACTGCCACAACACACACTTCATTTTACAGTTGTCTGAGATTTGTAGATCATGGTTGTTATTGAATATGATGTTTATGAGGGTTTGGTTCTAATAGCTGGTTCTCTTTTGTATTTGGTTCCAGGTTGGTGAAGTACCTGGATTTACTACAGGACTGAACTTTATTATGAAAGAACAGTGTTCAGAGCAGACAGAGAACAGGCTTCTTATTTACAGTTTATACTGTAGCTGATGTCTGTCTGTCTTCTATCAGCTGTAACTAATCAATATTAATGCTGTGAGTAATTTAACATATTAACAGTTAAATCAGCTTCAGTTGTCAAAATCCTCCTTAAACTACATAAATGTAATAGTTCAGACTCAGTACTTCCAGTATTTGAAACAAGCAGCTTGTGAAATATAAAGTGTTCCAAGTAGGCTACAGCAGATATTAAAATGTGTCAGATATTAATATATATCATCATCTGAACTAATTTTCCATAATAAATATTAAAATTCAGGAAACAAAAAAAGCAGATTTTTTGTGAATTACAATATTATCAAGATCAGCTGATTTCATGTTTGATATTTTAACCAATAAACATTTTATTATTATTTTTTGTCATACTTACGGGCAGGTTCCAGCTGTTTTTTCCTGTATACCATGAACTTGTTCAACCAATCTATACACTCGTTCTCCAGGTAGTCTTTGGTGTATTCTTTTAGGACCTGGACTTCCTCCCACTTTCTCTTGGTTGGGACTGCTATATCAGTGGCAGCAACCCAGACTGAGTTAGCGTCATCAAAGGACAGGAAGTCTTGTCCATTGTAGTTGTACTTGTCCACGCCACGGACAAACTTTAATGTGCCATTAGGCCCTGTTTCACCCTCACAGCCGTGTATCCACTGAAGAACATGGAGATCTAAAGAGGAGTGACAGTGAAATAAATGATAAAGAATGAGGACATGGAAAAATGCAGCAAGTAATTACAATTAAAACAGTTTCATTTAAACACATTAAAAGTTATAACAACTTGTTCCTCAAAATAAAACAGCTTTATTTATGTTGGAGCATTTATCTATACAAGCTATTACAGTTATTAATTACTGAGTCATCAAAAAGTCCCAGTCTGACACATTTCATGGATCTTACCATCGTTGGTCTGATTCATTCGTCTCTTCAGGATGTCGATGTTGACTTTGAACCACTGCTGCTTGCTTTGACGGGACTGTGTGCCTTTCTCCCAGTAGTCTGCAGGAAGTTGCTCTTTCATCCAGTCCTGCTTGGGAACTTTTCTCTGGATATCACTGTCATAGTAGTCGATCATCCTGCCGTCCAGCAGACCCATAGCTGTGAACTGATGGATGCCTGGAAGTCCAACAGGTTTAGAGAGGCCGGTGTAGATGTACATGAGGGAGTGTTTCTCTGAGAGTCACAGAGAGAGAAAGACAGACAGACATGTTTACAGACAAGCAGATAAACTCCAGCAGATCTGACTTAAAGCTCTGGACTCTTATCTATCTATTTACTGCTGTCAGTCAGAATATTTAGCCACATATAGGGGCACCATGAGTGGGGGGAAAGTGTCTAATGGCCTGTAACTGACAGAGGCCCTAAAAATGTATTATAACATAAGATATTTTTATTCACTTATCATTAGTCATCATTATTGTACAAACACCTCCCTCTGTTTATATAATATGGTTCAGTCCTGTCTCCAAACCAGGAGGGGGAGGGGAGAGAGTAGAAATTAACCTTTTAGTTAAGTTTAGTCCACAGTGAAACAGTTAATGTTACTTTTGCTCCTCTAACATTAGTTACTGATCATATCTTCACAGAAAATACAGAGTGTTTGTATTTAACTCATCTTTTACCTGACATTTAATACAGATAAACTTTTAGCATCTACTCATATTAAATCAAGATCAAAATAAACTTTATTGTCCCACCAGGTGGGAAACGACCCGTACTACAGCCAATAAAAATAAATAAAAACAACCATAAAAGCAATGAGCAACAATATTAACACATATATTACAATAGATATTAAATACATAATAAATAAATACTCAGTGCCAGATAGCAGCTCTAATATATAAATAAAAAAGAAAACACACAGACCAACACACCTACAGCCACAGTGCAAAGACAAAGTCTCATCAGCACCAGTTTTATCTGCTTCCATTTAAAACCTGATAGATGCAGGAATTAATACATTTTTTGAATCTGTCTAACTGTGAGCTGCTACCCTCCTACCAGAAGGTAGCAGCTCAAACTCTGTATACAGAACATGAGATGAGTTACTAATGATCTTACTGGCCTGACACACGGCGCCTGTTCATAAATACTCTGTAAGGATAAGTGCTCTTAAACACTAATGATTTTCCATGCAGTGTGAATTAAATAGAACAGTTTATTCTTTAGCTGCACAGAAAGGTTGCTGAACCAAACTGTGATGCTGTACCTGATCAGGCTCTCTACAACTACCTGATATAATATCAACATGAATTTATTGTCAACATCATGATGATGAAAAGATTACATTAGAGTGTAAAAGATGGCCTTTTGCATGTTTCTTATATAGAGCATCAATCATACATCATGAATTCCAGTGTATGCAGAATGCTGCATTCATGTCTGCACAGTGATATTTACACAGCTCAATGTCAGTATGTACTGTACAGTTAGTATTAGACTACAGGAGAGTTACAAGCCTGCACAGGAAGATATTTAAAGCTTTGAATGGTTCAGTTTGGTTCTGGAGGTTTTGTTACAGTAACAGCCTGTGATGAGAAAGATCACATGACTTGGCAAAGGACTTTTATTTTGAAATGAACAAAGGAGGGGGAGAGGAGTGAAAGTGAGATGCATCACAGGTCTGTGAACGCAACACGAGTTATCATCAGTGACATAATCTGTTTGATTGCTTTGTTTCCTATTGGACGCTGTGTTTCTGTTTACTTCTTGTTGCTCTTAATGAAACTGTGTCATGGACGAGAAACAGCCGATTCATTTAGTTAAAATGAAGAGTTATGTCTAATAATCTCTTCTTTTCACTCTAAAAAGATAAATGAGGTAGCAGCTGTCTGGAGAGAAAAGCACATTGTAGTGTACTCTGGGTCAACCATCTATCTTTTTAAATTTATTTGCACTGCACATTGCTGCATCATTTTGTTCAGATAACAGGAGCCTAAATGAACATCGTCTTTTTGTTACTATACTTCCACCACAGCTCAACAGGAAACACTAAGAGGGAATCTGATGCTAAAAAGACTGTAAATGTGTCAGATATCACAGACACTTTCTATCCCGTGTTTGTTTGTGTTTTGCATTGTATTTAATTATAATTATAATTTACGTACCAGAAAACTATCAAGTAAGTTATTGATTACTGTTAAACTAATGGATTAACAAACAATTAAAAGCATAGTTCAATTAATAAGCTAACTAGTGTTGATGGTGAAAAATGGGGACAAATGGTGTGTTTCACCCAATTTGTCACAGTGAGTTGGTTTTTTTTTGTATTGAATTTGGAAATTGAATAAAACACATATCCTATATAATAAACTATGTAGAAACAATATTAACTGTCAGAATGTCATTAAAACCACATATTTCGATCCCATGGCTGCTATAGCATAAATTAATATGTTCTGTTTTATAAAGCTTTTAAATTGAAGTACTGACTGTCATCTGGCAGAAAATTGCCGACTCTGTTAATGCGTAAATTCATGAGATCATAAATCATGAGATCATACAATATTAATTTATCAGACAATATAAACGGACAGCTCTCTGATCACACAATGCCACTTTATTACGGCACAGACGTTTGGGGCAGATCGCTTCCTCAGTGCCCTTCCTTTCATAGAGACATTAAGTTAGTTTAATATTCAACATTCAAAATACAAACCTATTATGCGCTTCAACCATTTGAGTGAATGATGTCAAACCAACTGTATAATATACTAATATCCCTCATGTGCCTCAAGGATTGTTTTTTTAATATATATTTTGTCTATCTATCCCTAAAAACTCTTTCTCTCCTAAGCGCTCCTCCTGCGCACCAATGTTGACAGGATCTTTTAAGAATGGGCAGGTCATTTTCTAAGAGAGCTGATTGGTCAGGAGGTGGTGCTTTTGTACTCATTGATCGCTTATCCAGAACATAACCTGCTCCGGAGCAGGTTAGCCGTTCAGCATCAGTTACCATGGTGATTTACCCCGGTAAGAAGTGAACCAGCTTCGTAGTACGGAAAACCCAGGGTTAACCCTGAAGTTACCTCGATAAGAGAAAATCCAGCTTCGTAGTACAGGCCTCTGGTGACCTCACCCTAAAACCTCATTGGATGTTTTTCATAAACACAGTAACATAAATTATGTCCTATTTTCAGCCACTGTAGACGACAAACAATCAATATATTAGTGACCAAATAGTCCCAGGAAGAACAGCTCCAGAAATTAAACTCACTAATAAACTGAAGAGCTAAAAGTTCCTTCAGTGTTTTATGTTTCCATCTGAAGAAACAGGAAGAAAATTTAGAAAATAAGATGAATGATTAAAATGGTCAGCTTTGTTTGAAAGTGACACCGACTCTCACTCATTATCATTCATTTGAACAGCTTCAGTGCTTCTTGTTTAAGAGCTTTCTCGGTTAATAAATAATTTTGTTTAAACCTTTAACATCTGTTTTTTATGTTACATTTCCTTTAACGAGCTGGGTTGTAACATTGTACATTAAATATATTTGGGTTTTGAACTGTTGGTTAAACTAAATAAAGCAAAGGTTTCACTTGCAAACATTATTTACAATTTTCAAACATTTTAAACTGAGAATCTGGAAACACAGAAAAGAAAGTTAAAAAATGGACTAAAACGACTGAACTAGAGAGAAAAGTAGAAAATCAACTTTGTGTCCGTGAATAGTTTCAGTTCCTATCAGCAGCAGCTTCAGTCCTCAGTCAGTGACACTCTGCAGCAAACCAGCAACAACCTCAGCACTACCTCTGTACTGAAAAAATGACCTTTTGGAGCAGTAAACTCTATTAGAGTAACTGTCATAATTTCTACCTTGTATTTATCTATATATAGAACTAGAGTTTCTTAAGGGAAATTAAACATTTTATTAACGTAATACATGAATTATGGGGGAAGAGTAAGTTTTACTTCAGTTTCAGAAATTATTTAAATGTTTAATAGTTACATAAACCTAGACATACTACATAAACTTTACTCTGAAAGTGTAGTGTTTTGAAACGCATGCACGACGCATGCGCACAGTACAACAGGACTGACTCTGCTCCGGACGTTACAGGATCACAGAGCAAGGTGTAGCACGTACAACGGTCATTTCGCAGGTAAGTTATTACCGTTCTGTTTTAAATTTGTGATAATATATAAGTCTCCATAAAAATAACTAAAGTTAGGATATTACCAACGTAACGGTATAACGTCTGCGTCTGCACTAATTTGGGTTAACAACTTTTTTACTATTATTTTACTCAGGATTCATGTTTTTGTAGAATCAATTGTTCATTACAAGTTCTATAAATCTGTCATGTGTTAATTGTTTTATTTAACTAGACAAAACAAAATGTTCATTTGTGTTCATGATACAGTTTATTTCTTATGAAGTCTTATTAAAATATTTTTCTATCTATCAACAGGAAGCAAATCAGAACCGAACATTATTCTCATCATTCAGGCAAGTAGAAAATAATGTATGCATGACATAATATTGTTTTGTTATTTTCCCTTATTCATCCATTATAATGTAATATTAAAATTGTGACTGAATATTTTAGACCATTGTTTTAATACCACAAATTGTGTCTCTTCATTTTCAGGGTGCCCTTTGGAGGAGCCAGTGGACTTTGTGGACAGTTGGAGTTGAGGTCTAGGGAGAGGAGGTCGAGGAGAAATTCATCAGGGAGAAAGAGTAGACCTCTTGTGATATGAGATGGTCGTGCAAAAGATGCAATTTTAGGTCATCAAAACGTTTAGAGCTCATAAAACATTCTAGGTTGAAGCATCCACACACTGGTCAAGGCCGGTCACTACCCTGCTTGTACTCAGATTGTCCTTGTTTATTTAAAAGTTGGGGGGCACTTCATGCACATTTGTCTAGAAATCATACACAGACTCAACAGTCAGGGCAGATAGTTTCATTTTCATGTCTTGTATGTAATTCATGTAGTTTTAACACAGAAGCAATATTTTGAACACCTCGGGACTCATCTGAAAAAGCATGAAACTGTTAATTGTGTTTTTAAAGATTGTGACTACAGTACGAATATATATTCAACTTTTGCTTCACATGAAAGTAGGAAGTACAATCCTCACTGTATTGAAGATTTTAAAAATAAGGCAAGTGAGGTAACAGAGGATAGTAGTTTGATTGAAAGTGAAGTTAAACGTTAAATGTTCTTGAATATCTGAGTATTATATTTCTGTAATGAACATTTTTCACTGCATATTTGAAAAGCACTATTCCAGATCTGCACTGCATGTACAGAAGTATTGGGACACCTGCACAATCTAATGCAATATTTATTTCCAGTACAACAGCTCTGCCAGCTTCTACTTTTGTTAAGCTTCTACATGCTCACTTTTTATTTCCATTGTCAGTAAGGTGATCATTCCACTTTATGTTTATTACTGAAGTTGTGGTGGATGGTGCTGCTCTACCATTATAGTGCATTATATTGACAGTGTTCCTAATATTTTGCCCCAGTAGTGTATATTGGATGTGTATACTGTGTGATACTGTCTGTTTGTTCTTTTTATGTCAGTCATGCCAATGTTACATTTAAAAGATTGGACAATTCAGTCCACAATAGTAGTGGATTTACTTTGACTGTTCTTGTTTGTTAAACTGTTTAAAATGAAAAATAAACAGTTTAATTGCATTGTAATATAGTTGTGTGATATGTGATAAATATATATTAAATGCATTAAATGTATTGGTTACATTTATTTGGTAACATTTATCAAAAGAAAGCTGGCAATGATTACTTCATTTTAGTGAGTAATGTAACGTAATGTAACCAAGTAAATTAAAATGTCAAGCACAAGAAAATCATTAAGATCTACTAAATTACTTCATAACAGTAAATACTACAGATATATAATATTTACTTAAAATTTAGAGTAAAATGATGTTGAAAAACAAGTAGACTTTACTTCATTTGTTTAAATAAATATAACTTCAAACTTGGATGTAATTAAGTAAATGTTACTTAATATCTTCATAACTGTTATGTTTTATGGTAAGTCAAATTTACTTGATACTGGCAAGTGAGTGTTACATTACATTTTACTTAAATCATTTGCGTGCAAATACTTACGATATATTTTTTAAGTAAATCTTATGAATTATTTTTTTCAGTGTGTGTTGTCAACCACATTTTAGCAGCTGAAGATTTATGTTTTTAATTATATGTTCGTATTCATATATGTGTGTAAGAACTGTGAGTGGAAATTATCACTCCAACACACACACACACATATATATATATCTTTGAGTCTGTTTGTTAGGATTCAAAGAGTGTGTGTGTTTTATACTGTCATCCTCACACACACATATACAAACACACACACACACACACACACACACACACACACACACACACACACAGAGAGAGACACATACACACACACACACACACACACACACACATATATGTATATATATATATATATATGTGTGTATATATAGATATATATATATATCTATATATACACACACACACACATATGTATACTGTATTCTTAGTGACTATAGATTAAATCAGACTTATGTGCAGAAATTTAGATTTTAACTCCATGATGAAATACTATCAGAGTCGCCATGACGACGAGCCTAAACATGCAGCAGTATAGTGAGTCTCAGCTCATCGACAGAGAAGATGCTGCATAAATGTACGTTATAGGTTCATCACACACTTTACACACTAACAGATCATTATGAAACTATTGATTATAACCTTTTATTAGAAATGGAGAAAGCTCCGGGAAAAGATTAGTAAGTGAATCTTTAGTTCATGACAAGAATCTGCTAAAAGTGTCTTTCATATATTTAACTCATGCTGCATTCAAGGCCTGATTAAACTTCACTGTGCTGCCTTCACTGTCGCTTGCAGCCAAAAACTATATAATAATAATGATATAAATATGATGATTGAACATCCCCATTCAAACTGAAACAAGCAGAATATTTAACATAAGCACATAAATAATCAACTCTTACCTTCTTTAGCAGGAGGAGTTGTGGTCGGGGGTCTGGCGGGCGACGGGGACGGGACCGGTACTGCATGTAGAAAAAAATAAGAAACACATATGCATTAAAAAAAATTACATTACAAAGGACTGTCATTAATATACTGATTATTTTTACTTTAATTAACCTTCATGTCGTTCTCCCGGCTCAAATTGACCCAGTCTGTTTTGACTGTTCCTTCCTTCCTTCCTTCCTTCCTTCCTTCTGTCCTTCCTCCCTTCCTCTCTCTTTCCTCCCTTCTTTCTTCCCTCATCCCCCTTTCTTCCATCCTACTGTCCTCCTTCCTTCCTTCCTTTCCTTCCTTCCTTCCTTTCCTTCCTTCTTCCTCCCTTCCTTTCCTTCTTTCCTCCATCCTTCCTTCCTTCCTTCCCTCCCTTCCTTCCTCCTTTCCTCCCTTCCTCCCTCCTTTCTTTCCTTCCTTCCTTGAATCGAGGACAACAGGAGGATTAATAAGTTGACTGGTTGGTTTATGTATAATAATCAGAAAATAATGATAATAATGATAAATAACAAATATAATAACACTCAGATCTAATTTAACACCTTATTCCTGATATTTTAACACATTTTTACATCTTGAATATCAGACTTTTTAAGGATCTGCAGGATCATCAAACACTCTCCACACATACTCACACACTTTATGACCCCAAAATTAAATCTCACCTCTTAAAATAACCCACAAAAAACTCCAAAACCGATAGATAGATAGATAGATAGATGGATAGATAGATAGATAGATAGATAGATAGATAGATAGATAGATAGATAGATAGATAGATAGATAGATAGATAAATTCCAGTCAGAGAAAGACATCATAACATTGTGAACACTGAGTTACATGTTCATGAATAAAGCAGTAATGTCTCTGAATGTGTCAGAACAATCATTGAGGAGACACATTTACTTTTGTCAGTCCCATAGGTCACATGTTGGCAGGACAGTGCTGAAGCCCTGATACACATTTCCAGAGGAATCAGTGTTACTAATGATAATTAGTGGATGAAATGTTCTGTAGCTACAAATAAACTTGACTTGCCATATGCATCATCACAAATAATAAAGTAGCTTCCCTCTATGGATCAGTGACCTGATGTTTGTGAACTTACTAAAAATAAAAATCCCACTGAGAGTCTCAATAGACTATATTCAGTGTAAAGAAGTGACTTAAGAAACTTTTCAGTAACAATCATTTTTTGCATTTTTTAAAAAGCAAACAAAAGAAGATACAAGCTGATCCCAGATGGTCTGTAGGTCAAATATGACAAGATCTGTTCACACACAGACACATACACACACATATATATATATGTATACTGTATTCTTAGTGACTATAGATTAAATCAGACTTATGTGCATAAATTTAGATTTTAACTCCATGATGAAATACTATCAGTCGCCATGACAACGAGCCTAAACATGCAGCAGTATAGTGAGTCTCAGCTCATCGACAGAGAAGATGCTGCATAAATGTACGTTATAGGTTCATCACACACTTTACACACTAACAGATCATTATGAAACTATTGATTATAACCTTTTATTAGAAATGGAGAAAGCTCTGGGAAAAGATTAGTAAGTGAATCTTTAGTTCATGACAAGAATCTGCTAAAAGTGTCTTTCATATATTTAACTCATGCTGCATTCAAGGCCTGATTAAACTTCACTGTGCTGCCTTCACTGTCGCTTGCAGCCAAAAACTATATAATAATAATGATATAAATATGATGATTGAACATCCCCATTCAAACTGAAACAAGCAGAATATTTAACATAAGCACATAAATAATCAGCTCTTACCTTCTTTAGCAGGAGGAGTTGTGGTCGGGGGTCTGGCGGGCGACGGGGACGGGGACGGGGACGGGACCCGTACTGCACGTAGAAAAAAATAAGAAACACACATATGCATTATAAAAAATTACATTACAAAGGACTGTCATTAATATACTGATTATTTTTACTTTAATTAACCTTCATGTCGTTCTCCCGGGTCAAATTGACCCAGTCTGTTTTGACTGTTCCTTCCTTCCTTCTGTCCTTCCTCCCTTCCTCTCTCTTTCCTCCCTTCCTTCTTTCCTCCCTCATCCCCCTTTCTTCCATCCTACTGTCCTCCTTCCTTCCTTCCTTCCTCTGTCCTTCTTTCCTTCCTTCCTCTTTTCCTTTCTCCCTCCCTCCTACCTTCCTGTCCTTCCTTCCTTCTTCCTCCCTCCTTTCCTTTCCTTCTTTCCTCCATCCTTCCTTCCTTCCTTCCCTCCCTTCCTCCTTTCCTTTCCTTTCCTTCTTTCCTCCATCCTTCCTTCCTTCCTTCCCTCCCTTCCTTCCTCCTTTCCTCCCTTCCTTCCTCCTTTCCTCCCTTCCTTCCTCCTTTCCTCCCTTCCTTCCTCCTTTCTTTCCTTCCTTCCTTGAATCGAGGACAACAGGAGGATTAATAAGTTGACTGGTTGGTTTATGTATAATAATCAGAAAATAATGATAATAATGATAAATAACAAATATAATAACACTCAGATCTAATTTAACACCTTATTCCTGATATTTTAACACATTTTTACATCTTGAATATCAGACTTTTTAAGGATCTGCAGGATCATCAAACACTCACCACACATACTCACACACTTTATGACCCCAAAATTAAATCTCACCTCTTAAAATAACCCACAAAAAAACTCCAAAACCGATAGATAGATAGATAGATAGATAGATAGATAGATAGATAGATAGATAGATAGATAGATAGATAGATAGATAGATAGATAGATAGATAGATAGATAGATAGATAGATAGATAGATAGATAGATAGATAGATAGATAGATAGATAGATAGATAGATAGATAGATAGATAGAAAGATATACTTTTATTGATCCCAAGCTGGGAAATTACAGTGCAGCAGCAGCATTACACACAGTGATGATAACAACATATAGTATAAGAATATAATGAACAAACTATACATAATAAAATAGCAAATGAGATAAAATGTAATGTACAAAAGTACATACAACTAATTGACAGTGTTGATTTTAGTGCAAAGTAAAAAGTGTGCGGTGTGTGTAGAAAATAAAGTGCATAGTGACGGTAAGTTATAACCAGCGATGTTTAGCTGTTATTATACAGTGTGATGGCATGTGGCAGGAAAGAGTTCTTGTATCTGTCCCTTCGACAGCAGAGCTGTAGCAGCCTGTGTTAGAAGCTGCTCTGCTGTCCGTCCACTGTGTGATGGAGAGGATGCTGCTCATTGTCCATGATGGATAACAGTTTGTTCAACGACCTCCTCTCCACCATGGTCTCAAGAGACTCCTGCCTGAGACCCAGTACAGAGTCAGCCTTCTTGATGATCTTATCAAGTCTGTTAGTGTCGCTGGCTCTGATGCTGCCCCAACACACAACAGCAAAGAAAATGGCGCTGGCAACAACAGACTGGTTGTCGTGTGCCCCTCCTACCAGAGGGTAGCAGCTCAAACTCTGTATACAGAGCATGAGATGAGTCACTAATGATCTTATTGGCCTGACACACGGTACCTGTTCATAAATACTCTGCAAGGATAAGTGCTCTTAAACACTAATGATTTTCCATGCAGTGTGAATTAAATGGAACAGTTTATTCTTTAGCTGCACAGAAAGGTTGATGAACCAAACTGTGATGCTGTACCTGATCAGGCTCTTTAAAAAATGCCTGATATAATATCAACATGAATTTATTGTCAACACCATGATGATGATAAGATTACATTAGAGTGTAAAAGATGGTCTTTGGCATGTTTCTTATATAGAGCATCAATCATACATCATGAATTCCAGTGTATGCAGAATGCTGCATTCATGTCTGCACAGTGATATTTACACAGCTCAATGTCAGTATGTACTGTACAGTTAGTATTAGACTACAGGAGAGTTACAAGCCGCAGAATTTGCAGATGATAAATTGAGTTTTATATCATTGTACATTAAATATCTTTGGGTTTGAACTGTTGGTCAAACAAAATAAAACAAAGGTTTCTCTTGCAAACATTATTCACAATTTTAAAACATTGTATAAATA
>JAJDFG010000179.1:457500-480000 GCA_021039105.1 Scomber colias
CTTTAGCTGCAGCCATCTTTCTGCTTCTTCTCCCCGGAACAACTCGCCTCTTCCCCGGCTGCTGCTCGGCGGCAGCGACACTAGGCGGTCAAATGGTGAATTACAGCAGGACACCAGCGTTGTAGTTGTAAATTACATCAATGTTTTCAGGAAACTTTGTCAGAAATCATTAAACTTGCATACTTTTATAATAAATACTAAAACAAACAAACATAATATATTGTTATTATAATTTATATTATACTTAACTATACTGTAGTCCTGTACTATATTACCTTATGCACTAAGCTCTATATTTTTTATAATACAAATACAAATATTGTGTATATTACTCTTACATTTACATATCAATATTGCATTACATTATACAGACACAATATATAGGATATAATGTATATAATATAGAGTTCAGAGAAGATACAGCAATATAGCATTGCTTTTAATGATTTATGTTTTATTTATATTATTTATTTCACCGTCCCACGCACCAAACTGTCCACCTTGGGAGGCTGGTCCTTCAGTGCCATGGCCCACAAGCTCTAGACGTCTCTCCTTCAATCTCTCTGTGACTGACCTTCCTTTTCTACATTCACATCTTACTTACTTTTCTTTTCCATGAACATTTCTCTTCTTCCTCTGTTTTCTTTTTAGTTTCTGTATGTAAAGCGTCCTTGGGTCTGTGAAAGGCGCTGTATAAATAAAATGTATTATTACTAAAACTGTGGCCACATTGTGGAGCACAATATAGGACATTACAGCAGTAACAATGCTGGAAGACACATAATATTTTGTGTTTTCTTATTCAAGATAACTTCATCCAGGTTTAATAAATCATTCCTCAAACTGCCTTGAAAGAACCAAATTAGCTGAATAAGAATTAACAGGATAGCCTCAAACATTGCAGGACTTTGTTAACTGCATTTTATATTTCTGCTTCATAAACCTCTAATATCTCTACTGCAGGACAGCCAATAAAACACCACTTCAAATTAACAAAGCTTTAGATTCAGAACTTGATTTATTCAAGCACAAAAGTAAGAACAATTACATAGAAGATGTATAACATGAGTACAAATATGATTCAAACAGGTCCACATAGAAAAAAAAGAATATCAACAACATGACAACATGAGACAGAATAAAACTTTAATCAGTTTTAAAGTAATTCAAAAATTTCAACTTTAAATGTAGAGTCTTTCCTAAATTGTTAATATTAGAGTTAAAATGAAAAATGTATGACAGACTTTTTAGACATGCTGTCAGTGTTTTATATTTGTCACCACAGTCTGACAATCAGTGTTATCTTCGGGGGAATTCATCTTTTTATTGCAATTCTACATTGACGCAGATTTTAGTACTGAGTGGAGATTTGATAGACTGATAAACTGATAATTTGTTTAATAGAGATATTTTAGTGCATTTTCAAAAATCAATATATCAATTCATCAGTACTACTCTTTCTATCACTGATACTACTAAAAAGAAAATAAATCTGTTTGATTACAATACATTCACAGCAGAGTTTAAAAGGCTTAAAATCACAGAGTAAAACTATATATAATCATAATTATTTATCTAATACAGGATTTAAAAAATGATCAAAAATGTTTTATCTTATCAAATCAGATTTTTGGCATAAAGCTGAGCTGTGATTTTTTAATGCTTTTTATGAATGCAATAAAATGAAAAACCTTATGTACAACAAAAATAACTGATAAACCATTTTTTTAGTTATTGTGTGAATGTTAGTGTCCACCTGATGAGTAGCTTGGCACTCTGTGTGTTAGCTAGTGCTATATAAGTGCTATATTAGTATAGTCCATATAACTATTTTAAGCTGTAGTCTGTTTAATACAATCACCTACACTGTATATGAAGTACATGAACATATCTAGAGTGCAATATTTACAAGTTCTTTTACTAAATTTGAATAATAAATTTTTTGCTCAATATCTCATAATTCTGACTTTATTTCATGATCTGTCTTCAGGGTTTTCAAAATGTCTCATCACATCTAACCGTTACTAAATCTCATCAAATATGACTAAAGATTTAGTTTGAAACATGATATCAACAGATTCATCACAAAGTAAAAAAAATTCATAAAGTAAAAACATCATAAAGAAGAAACACTTATTCGTACCATCCTGCATAGATCTGTAACATTTAACATTTGCTTGAGGAGTGTAACTGTGATTAATCATCTCTAAACTTAAAGTACTTTCAGATTTCAAGGAGATTCCTTTTAAAGGTTAAATGTCATATTTGTTTAGTTTCTCACAGGTCACACTTTTCTACTCTCCTTCCTGAGTCTCCACATGACGTTTCCCAAATCTGCCTCCTCAGTCAACCCCACCCCAATTTCCCTGGTGAGCTGGTTTCCCTCTCAGACTTCAGGTTGTTGATTAAGGAGAGACTCATTGGAGCCATCAGTCCCAGTCTGAGTCGCTGTCTGCAACAATGAACAGAAGTGTTACTTTCCATACAAACACTAATGCTGCTTTTCTATGTATCTTGTGTGGCTAAGATGCATTTATGGTATTTTCTCAGTCACCTCTAGTAATATCTAGCATGAAGATACTAGATTTTAAAATGTTAATTTATCTCTTGCTTGCAGAAACCCTGATATTAAATGATAAACAGCAGAAACTTACCAGAGCCAGCAGCGACCACAGTCACTTCTATTCACAGACTCATCAGACCCTGTAAAGAAAAAAAATACATCAATGTCTGTAATAAAGAAAGAGAAAAAAACTTTCTTCATGTTTAAAATGATGATAAATAGTAGATTAGTTTCAGATATTTACTAAATGTTTTTATGGTTTCCCATCACACCATTAACACCATTAATACCATGAACACCATTAATACCATTAACTCCATTAACACCGTTAACACTATTAACTCCATTAACTCCATTAACACCATTAACACCATTAACACCATTAACACCATTAACTCCATTAACACCATTAATACCATGAACACCATTAATACCATTAACTCCATTAACACCGTTAACACTATTAACTCCATTAACACCATTAACACCATTAACACCATTAACTCCATTAACTCCATTAACACCATTAATACCATGAACACCATTAATACCATTAACTCCATTAACACTATTAACACTATTAACTCCATTAACACCATTAACACCATTAATACCATGAACACCATTAATACCGTTAACTCCATTAACACCGTTAACACTATTAACTTCATTAACTCCATTAACACCATTAATACCATTAACTCCATTAACACCATTAACACCATTAACACCATTAACACCATTAACATCATTAATACCATTAACTCCATTAACTCCATTAACTCCATTAACACCACTAACTCCATTAACTCCATTAACACCATTAACACCAGCATCTCCTAACATCACTGTCATCATCTTTAAATCTACACTCACACATAATGGTTTGATTTTTAATAAACAGTTAAAGTATTTAAGCTCTCATGCTGGGCCAGATTTATATTATTCATTTAGATATAACAACTATCAACATTTTTATATTAATTACAAGGTGAGACAATCAAGAATAAAATAAAATATCTGGTTATTAATACAGTATTTCATTATCTAACACTGCTCATCAGAATCTAACATCATGTCTGCCAAGAGGAAAACTTTTACCTTTCCGGTTCCTCTCAATGTCTAGGAAAGGTTCGGCCACAACTTCGTCATTAGAGATTTATGGGAAGATATAATTGACAACACACACACACACAGACACACAGACACACAGACACACACACACACACACACACACACACACACACACACACACAATTAGTTAATTGAATGTGTGTGTTTGCCTCACTTACATACAGCAGGTCTGATACACAATGATGAATATTCATCAAACTTCTTCTGCTTCATTTTAGTTTTAATCTGATCTTCAGAGTAATGTTTGCCTCCAGCAGAAGCTAAATCAAAGTTAGCTTTCTTAAAGATCCTCTCCAGACATGTACAGAGATGTGGGTCTGATATACATTTTCTACTAAAACAGTATAATTAGCATTTTAACAGAAATGGCATCTACCTCACTTTTAAATACATATTTACACTAAATGACTGGACACTGTTATTTTAACCTCCATCACTGACATTAAAACACATTTGAAGAGGATCTGTTAATAGTCAGTATGAACTGTTCATATGAACACCTGACTGCTGTTTGAAGACACTTGAACAACTGTGAACTATCCTTTAAAGACTCAGTCACTGTTTTTCTGATGGGAAAGAAAGAAAGTAGTTACCTGTGACATCACCTTTAGCTGGCTGAGGAGGGTCTGTAAATAAAGACAATATTATTATAAATAATTCACAACTGGACTTATTAAAATTCTAAATGTACATATCTATTCTTTAACTGAGGACAGCATGAAGTTAATAATTAAGTTAATATAATAATTCAGAGTTTACAGACAGAACTGATTTAACTTGTTTGGTGTGTGGTTGTCTGGTTTGGTTTTTGCTCTATAAGCCTACAGTATATTGTTAGTGTGTTTACAGACATTACTGATAGCAGAGAGACTTCTGAAGGAGAACTGATGTGTGGCAGAGGTCTGTTATGTCCTGTGTGTTTCTGTGTGGAAGTCTCTGAATAACTGCACCTGTCCTCTCAGTGGCACCTGGCCCACCTACAAGAGACCCTTCCTCCTTTCATTTATTAATACAGTTACATTTGGTTTATCCACACATTTGGGATTCCTCCATCATGCTGCCTCCCTCTGAGTCATTGTTGTAACATTAGAAACATCTTTAGCACCAAAACATTTCAAACTTTAAAATAATCCATAGAAGAAAAATTAAAACACTTACTTGAGGAAACACCTTCATCAGCTACTGTATGTGTGAATAAACACAAAATTAACACACATAAAAACAGTTAAAGTAACTATAGTTAAGTTCATGTACAGAGTTTCCAGTCTCAGCAGGACTAACTAAAAGGATTAGGTTGGCACAAAAACAAAAACACAACAAACTGATGAAACTGGAAAGTATGAACCTGTGTGCTGCAGCTTTCAGTCAGTAAATGAAACATACTTACTAGAAAAGAAAATGCATGAAGTTCTGTGTTATCTGCTTATATCATATCTGTGCTTTCTGGACTCTTTTATTTATTATATTAATAGGTATCGTATCGTATTCCTCTGTAGACTGACAAACTTTATACATTTATATGGAAAAAACTCCTTTAACACATTTTTAATAGGAACAAGTTATTTAAAAAGCTTGCTTAAGTTTGGGATAGCTACCTAATGCTTCTAGTGCTTCTATAACTTGGCCCTCAGTGATTCATGGTGTAAAACTGTTTAGTCCCTCCATTGGATAAACCTTTTGTCCTTTAAATGACAGTGTTAGAATACAGTTTGAACACTGATTCAATTTGAGGACAATCCCAGAGCGGTCTGACTTCTATTGAATGAAATTCAATAATGGAAATAAAACTTGATCACATTTTATTCTCTCAGCTTTGAGGTGATGAGAGGAAGTCGCACTTTATGAATGTATAATAATCATATTGCTCCAACATGGTAACAACCTGTGTGCACTGCATGGATGTTTTTCACATAATATATAAACTAAATAAATACAACAATCTGTTTGGGACTTAAGATGCACAAATTAAATCCCTATAAATAACTGAAGGTTTTACTTTAAGGTGAAATATCAGCATCATGTGTTCTTCCACTGATCAACTACAACATACAAACCAACTGTACATGTTAACATGTTGCATGCTAATGTTTACCATGTTAGTAACACAAGTGATATGATTCAAATCCTCTTTCACAATACTGAGTGGTTTACTCTTTTCAGGCAGATAAATGATACAGTTCATGTTCCTAATGTTAGTTAATTATGAAACCTCTTGTACATCATTTAAATGTTTTTTTTTTTCATTTTGGCTAATCCAGCAATTAAACAAAACTCATCTTCAAATAAAGTATTACCATTTAAAAACTCATTAATTTTCAACATAATCAACAATGTCTGACTGCAGTCTGCTCTGATGGGACAGACACCTTGGTTCAACCTAATTCTCTATTTGTGACATAAAAGACAAGACTCTGAGGTAAGTTTCATTTCAGCTGCTTCATCAAGTCTAAATATCAGCACTGTGCTAACTGCAGCCTCAGTTTGTGTCTCTCACACAGAGCTGCTGGAGGTGTGAGCAGGTCTGATGAGAGAGAAGCAGAGGTGATGTTGTTCTGCTCAGAGAACCCTAGTTATACAAGTAACCCTCTTTAAATCACTTTAACCTTTGTACCCTAATATTGGTCACTTTTACCACATTGGGTTAAAAGTCTGAAATTAATTAAATCAATGGTTTGGATCAAAAAAGGAGGAGTGGATTGGAAGATGCATGCATAAAAAACTGAAAAAATCCTCAAATATGCCTTTTTTATGGCATCAAACACATTGGACACTTTTGTCCAAAGTATTAAATGTGCCGGAAAGTAGATTTTCTCAGAGTTGGAAGGAGTCACACAGGATTGGGTTTGGAATTCAAAAGTATGTGAAAAATGATTAACCTGTACCAATTTTCAAGGCTCTTGCTAAAAACCACTATGAAATAGTCGCAAAATGAAAAATCGTATTTAGACAAAAGTGTCCATATCAGACACAACGGTTAAAGAAATAAAAAACAACTGTTAATAGAACATTTAATTTCTTTACTACAAAAACTGCAGAAATCAGTTTATTTTTGTAACAAACAAATATTGTTAGGATTTAAATGTTTTATGTATTTCCTTTCAAAGTATATTAAATAAAATATGAGGAAAATATATCCACTTCACTGGTACCTTGTTGTTGAGAAAATATAATGGTTATATCTTATACTTACCAAATCTCACTTTTTTCTTCAACATCATCAGCAGCACCTGGGCTACGAATAGGACAACAACGATCAGGCCTACAATCGCCCCAGCAATAAACCATCCATTGATTCCTTCATCAGTAACTTCATGAACTAAAACACAGAAAACATTTACATTAGTATCGGTCTAATCTGCGGCAACACAAAGGACGCTTTGCTCTCACGTGCTGCATTTATAGTCACACAAACACAAACACACACACACGCTGCATTTATCCTCTCTACCTCACTCACCGCTCCCTCCCTCTTCATCCTCTCTACCTCACTCACCGCTCTCTTCCTCTTCATCCTCTCTACCTCACTCACCGCTCCCTCCCTCTTCATCCTCTCTACCTCACTCACCGCTCCCTCTTCATCCTCTCTACCTCACTCACCGCTCCCTCTTCATCCTCTCTACCTCACTCACTGTTCCCTCTTCAATCCTCTCTACCTCACTCACCGCTCCCTCTTCATCCTCTTTACCTCACTCACTGTTCCCTCTTCATCCTCTCCACCTCATTCACCACTCCCTCCCTCTTCATCCTCTTTACCTCACTCACTGTTCCCTCTTCATCCTCTCTACCTCACTCACCGCTACCTCCCTCATCATCCTCTCTACCTCCCTCTTCATCCTCTCTACCTCACTCACTGCTCCCTCCCTCTTCATCCTCTCTAGCTCCCTCTTCATCCTCTCTACCTCACTCACGGCTCCCTCTTCATCCTCTCTACCTCACTCACTGTTCCCTCTTCATCCTCTCTACCTCACTCACCGCTCCCTCCCTCTTCATCCTCTCTACCTCACTCACCGCTACCTCCCTCATCATCATCTCTACCTCACTCACCGCCCCCTCCCTCTTCATCCTCTCTACCTCACTCACTGCTCCCTCCCTCTTCATCCTCTCTACCTCACTCACTGCTCCCTCTTCATCCTCTCTACCTCACTCACTGCTCCCTCTTCATCCTCTCTACCTCACTCACCGCTCCCTCCCTCGGAATTAAGTTTAGTATCCCGCATTGAACACTGTCTATCTGAGAGCAGAGGAGAGCGTCACCATCACTAACACACATACAGTGAGTTAGCTCCTCCTCTCCTCCGTATCAGCGGGTGCAGCTGAGTGCTGTATGACGCTGTAACCGTCTCCATGTTTCAAAGGCATCTCCTATACATACCCTTGTTTTGTTTCTCAAATTGTCACAACGTATTTGAGTCATAATGTGTTTTTGGTTTTGTAACATCAGACATTATCTGCAGTGTTCCTAGCTGCAGCTCAGTGTCACCTGGCAACCTGGATGCTGAAACACTACTGACTTGGTGATTGGTAGCTAGGTGGTGGGTGGAGCATCAGTACTGACTTGGTGATTGGTAGCTAGGTGGTGAGTCGAGCATCAGTACTGACTTGGTGATTGGTAGCTAGGTGGTGAGTGGAGCATCAGTACTGACTTGGTGATTGGTAGCTAGGTGGTGAGTCGAGCATCAGTACTGACTTGGTGATTGGTAGCTAGGTGGTGGGTGGAGCATCAGTACTGACTTGGTGATTGGTAGCTAGGTGGTGGGTGGAGCATCAGGCCAAAACACAGAATGATGTAAGTTGCAGCCCTCAAGTAATAAACATTACTTGAGGGCTGCAACTGAGCTTTTCATATGTGAATATTCTGGCTGGACTACTACTGTCAGTGATATCAGTGTTTGAAATGAACATGATTCCTTAATGTCTGGTGATATTTAAGGCAATTTTATGATTACTTGGAATATATTTGTTACATACAGCTACTTTAACCCTGAGATAATAGAAAAGGTCTGCTCCAATATGACACATAACTGATGAAATAAAGATTTAATAAAACTTGGATATCATTTTCTGATGTTTGGTTTGGTTATAAACTGTCTGACCGTCTGACTGTTTGATCAACTTTGTTACACTGTGACAATCTGCAAACTGAAATAAGAACGTTTCTTACCCCAAGGCTTCTCAACAGACATACTGGATGCTCTGTGAATGACTTCACATTTGAATGTATCAGTGTCACTCCTTAAAATCTCCACACTGTCTCTTCTCTGGTAGGTATCGTCTTCATTTGGTCGAACGCCTGAGGAGATCAACCCATCCTCTTTAGTCAGAATGCGGCCGTTCCTTCTGATGTTAAGGATGATGTCTTTTGTATAGAAACCTGTGGCCAGGCAGCTCAACATGAGGTTTGACCCTTTGTTCTTAGCAAACACGTACACATCTGGTGGAGCTGGAAAGAGAAAACATTAAGTTAGTTAAATTTTGCATGGTGACTATAAAACATTATGATATAAACCAAATGTGATCATGTTTGTACCATCCTCATAATAAACTGAACAAATAGAATCTGTTGCTACAACTACTACAACAAATAGTGACAATGCATCTCTTTAATTATAACTAAAGTAAAAACAGACTGGTGAAACTTTGCTGCTATGAAACACTTCATTTTATAGTTTCTGTTTTTTTCTAAACAGTTTTCTGAGATTTGTAGATCATGGTTGTTATTGAATATGATGTTTATGATGGGTTGGTTCTAATAGCTGGTTCTCTTTGGTATTTGGTTCCAGGTTGGTAAAGTACCTGGATTTACTACAGGACTGAACTTTATTATGAAAGAACAGTGTTCAGAGCAGACAGAGAACAGGCTTCTTATTTATAGTTTATACTGTAGCTGAAGCTGTCTGTCTTCTATCAGCTGTAACTAATCAATATTAATGCTGTGAGTAATTTAACATATTAACAGTTAAATCAGCTTCAGTTGTCAAAATCTCCTCAAACTTTAATTAATATTATATTAATTATTTAAACTAATCAACTTAATAGTTCAGACTCAGTACGTCAAGTATTTGAAACAAACAACTTGTGAAATATAAAGTGAACAAGTAGGCTGCAGCACTTATTAAAAGGTTTCAGATATATATATATATATATATATATATATATATATATATATATATATATGTACATATATATATATATATCATCCTAACTTTTTCTAACTAATTCAGGAAACAAAAAAGTAGATTTTGTGTGCATTACATTATCAAAATCAGCTGATTTCATGTTTGATATTTTAACCAATAATCCTTCTATTAATAAAGTCACTTCTATAATCTCTAATAATAAAAATACAGAAATGATTTTATGTCATACATACAGACAGCTTTCAGCTGTTTTTCCCCGTATACCATGAACCTGTCCAACCAAGCGATACACTCTATCTCCAGGTAGACTTTGGTGTAATCTTTTAGGTCCTGGTCATGATCCCACTTTCTCTTGGTCTGGACTGCTATATCAGTGGCAGCAACCCAGTCTGAGTAGGCGTCATCAAAGTACAGGAAGTCTTGTCCATTGTAGTTGAATGTGTATACACCACGGACAAACTTTATTATGCCTTCAGGCCCTGTTGTTTCACCCTCACAGCCGACCATCCACTGAAGAACATGGAGATCTAAAGAGGAGTGACAGTGAAATAAATGATAAAGAATAAGGACATGGACAAATGCAGCAAGTAATTACAATTAAAACAGTTTCATTTAAACACATTAGAAGTTATCACTTGTTCCTCAAAATAAAACAGCTTCATTTATGTTGGAGCATTTATCTATAAAAGCTATTACAGTTATTAATTACTGAGTCATCAAAAAGTCCCAGTCTGACACATTTCATGGAACTTACCATCGTCGGTCTGATTCATTCGTTTCTTCAGGATGTTGATGCTGTCTTTGAACCACTGCTGCTTGCTTTGGCGGGACTGTGTACCTTTCTCCCAGTAGTCTGGCTGAAGCTTATTTTTCATCCAGTCCTGCTTGGGAACTTTTCTCTGGATATCACTGTCATAGTAGTCGATCATCCTGCCGTCCATCTGACCCATAGCTGTGAACTCATGGATGCCTGGAAGTCCGACAGGTTTGGAGAAGCCGGTGTAGATGTACATGAGGGAGTGTTTCTCTGAGAGTCACAGAGAGAGAAAGATAGACAGACATGTTTACAGACAAGCAGATAAACTCCAGCAGATCTGACTTAAAGCTCTGGACTCTTATCTAGTGTATCTATTTACTGCTGTCAATCAGAATAAAAAATCTAAAAATCTATTAGAACATTACGTATTTTCATTCACATATCATCATTCATCATTATTGTACATTACAATATGTCAGCCAATTTTTAAAAAAAAGCTGGGTTTAGTTCATGAGTGGATATTAAACAGTTAGTAAAGTTTAGTCCACAGTGAAACAATTAATGTTACTTTAGCTCCTCTAATATTAGATATTGCTACTGTTCACAGTAAATACTAAGTGTAGTATATTTCACTCCTCTTTTATCTGACATTTAATCAATACAGGTAAACTTTTAGCAGATAATCACATTAAATCAATTGACCCAGCTCGCGGTGTTAGACTCAGCAGTCCCGCCCCGCTCCAGCATTGTGTTGAATGACATGACACTTAACATTACTGAATGGGGTGGGTTAGAAGATAAATACTGATACAAGCTGAAATCTGTGTAGTGCAAAAAGGACAAGGGGATCAACTATAAATGTCAAAGTAGTTGTTTGAATTAAAATGTATACCTTTACAAATAAAGTTAAATGACAAAATACTTGTTGCCACATTCAGGTCAAACCACCATGTTAAACATCGATCACTGATGATAAGTTACTGATAACTGATAAGTACAGTAACAATTCATCAATGTTTTCAAATCTGTTTTAATGTCATATGTTTATGGAATAACAGTAGCTTAAATAACCAAAACTGAAAAACTATCAGTCTATATGAATAAATTAAACTTAAATAATCCTCAGAAATCTGATCATTACAAAGACGTAACAACGGTGATAGTGGTTTCAATTTTAACCGGAGTCACATTCATGTGTAAAAAAAACTTTCTCTTACCGCTGTTTACTGTCAGTCCCGTCCACAAAAGGAGTAAAACTGCGATGAGACGCATCTTCATCAGAAAGCGTACTCCATTGACGTTTGTAAAACTTTATCCGAGTATTGGACAATGCTTTAACTTTGCGGAAACAAACTATTTACGGCTTCTTACTTCTCTAACCTGTCAAACCGGCTCCACACCTCTATGCTCCACACCTGTGGTGCTTCAGGTGCGGCTCGTAAATATGGTTATTATGCTGCGTTCAAGTCGCGTAAAGGTTTCCTACTTTTAGCACGTTTTGTTGCATTACTTTGTTCAGATAACTGTATTAAAACAACAGTCAGGAGCCCAAATGAACATTAAGTGTGTTTTTCTGTCATTAATGATTCCTCCTGTTCACACTGAGCATTAGATCCTTCATCATGTTTACAATGGAAGTGATGGAGGACTAAATCCACAGTCCTCCTTCTGTGTAAACATGAATTTAAAAGTTGATCTGAAGCTAATATGAAGCGTCAGCGTCCCAATGAGTCAAATCTTCATCGTCTATGTTTCAACGTTACAGTGTTTTTAGTAGCAAAGTCTTTTTGTTACTATACTTCCACCACAGCTCAACAGGAAACACTAAGAGGGAATCTGATGCTAAGGAGACTGTAAACGTGTCAGATATCACTTGATATGACTAACTCACACTGTTACCATAGTAACTATAATAACTATAGTAACTCACACTGATGAAGCTCAATAGAAGCTTCAGATAATATTTTAAACCTTATTCCTCACTAGACACCTAAAAATCATTTTATCTGTGATTATGCTGTAGCTATTCATTTTGGCAAAGATGTGTGAGGATGTAGACTGACCTGAGTAGTTAGGAAGGTGTTAGGAAGCAGACTCAGACTCTTGTTTGAATGAGTAAAAAGTTCAGTTCAGTTCAGTGTAACAACAAAAAAGAAAGTGTGTCCCAAAAGAGGGATCAAAAATGAACTGGCTTAACTCAAGATACACAAACTAAGACATGATCACGTGCATACAGCTACACCTTCATCCTCTGATTCTGCCTCTAAATCTACATCTCTCCCCTTAAATAGACCCTCCACTCTATCAGCAGAACCATTTCTACTGCAGGGTCCTTTATCTTTTACCAGCTGGCATTAAACAAAGCAGCTTCTATCAGTCAGCATGGTTTATCACACATCATTCACAGCATTATCCTCATGAGCCAAAACAACAAGAATAAATCATATAGATACTACACCAAACATTTAACTCAATAAAATAAATCCCCCCAAACTTACACTGATGATGTCACCAGTGTATAAATACAGGAAGTAGTTGGGTTTTCCTTTTGATTGTTGAACACATGGTGGGTAAAAAAACTAATAAAATGCTTCATTTATAAAATTCAGAACTAAACTTAAAATACTTGTCTTTTATTTTAACCTAAATGTTTTCTGGTTATAAATTATAATTAAATATAATGCAAAACACAAACAAACCCAGGATAGAAAGTGTCTGTAAGTTATTGATTACTGATAAACTAATGGATTAACAAACAATTAAAAGTTCAATTTATAAGATAACTGGTGTTGATGGTGAAAATGGGGACAAATGGTGTTTTACCAATTTTGTCACAGTGTGTATTTATTTATTTTTGTAAGCACATATCCTATATTAAGTCTAATAAACTGTGTATAAACTATATTAACTTCCAGCATGTCATTAAAACCACATATTTTGATCCAATGGCTGCTACAGCATAAATTCATGCATTCTGCTTTATAAAGCTTTTAAACTGAAATATTGACTTCAAACTTTTACTTTTTACTATTTTCCAGGTGATTTAATTACTTTCTTGGTTTCTACTAGGAGCATTAATCAAGAACTGCTAAGAAGTAAACCTCAACATCAAACACCAGGTGACCTCACCCTAAAACCTCATTGGATGTTTTTCATAAACACAGTAACATAAATTATGTCCTATTTTCAGTCACTGTAGATGACAAACAATCAATATATTAGTGACCAAATAGTCCCAAGAAGAACAGCTCCAGAAATTAAACTCACTAATTAACTGAAGAGCTAAAAGTTCCTTCAGTGTTTTATGTTTCCATCTGAAGGAACAGGAAGAATAGAAAATGATTGTGTGAGTTGTGAGTGATAATGATTAAAATGGTCAGCTTTGTTTGAAAGTGACTGTTACACCGACTCTCACTCATTATCATTCATTTGGAGTCATGTTTCTGTCCACCTGCTGAATGTAAGTGTAATATTCACTTTGACCACATGATGGCAGCAGTGTTACATTTTAATGTTTAACAACCAAAAGAGGAACTGGAAGACCTTACTTCATTGACTTTGGCTGTGTCCCAATCTGGTCCCAATTGCGAGGCTGCATCCTTCGAAGTACGCGGCCTCTGCGGCCTTCGAATGATGCAGCCTTCTGAGGAACCTCCGAAGGACGCATCAACCGTTGTTAAATGAGACGGTCTAGCCTTCGAGGCATTTCCTGGTTGCGTCACCAGCTGTTCCCGCCCATAAGACGAGAAAGACGTCTCGACCGAAAAGACGGTGAAAAAGCTGACAAAATTATAAGAGAGAAGAAGGAGAAGAATAAAGGAAAGGAGAAGAAAGAAGGAAAACACACAAGAGAAAGAATAATAAAATAATAATAATCTGTAAATAGTTATTTCTGATGTAATTTTTGTAAATAGTTAAATGTTTCATCACTTGATAATAAAAGAAAATATTTAATCCCTTGTTCTTCCTGAACAGTAGCACTTTATGCCGTTTGTTAACCCTGTTATAAATTGTACTGAAGTTGTAAATACTAAATGGAATAGACAACGTGTAACAATTGACAATATTTTTTATTTTATAACATTAACATAAAATCACCACTTTTTCGCCTGGTAGTAGCGTATGTATGTATGTATGTATGTATGTATGTATGTATGTATGTATGTATGTAGCCTTCGCGCGGCGTTGTGACGTAATCGTCCTCTAAATGCGTACTTCGAGGATGCAGCTTCGCAATTGGGACACAGCCTCAGTTACTCCTCTCTGCTCAGTTACTCCTCACATCTACTCCTCTCTGCTCAGTTACTCCTCACATCTACTCCTCTCTGCTCAGTTACTCCTCACATCTACTCCTCTCTGCTCAGTTACTCCTCACATCTCCAACCATCTGACGTCCCAACCCCAGAGTGCATTGTGAGGTTTACAATTGTGACATAGTGAAAGCCCCCCCACACACCTGTTTTATGAAAAATGAAGACACCAAGAGTGTTTTTACATCACATTTATATAAGTGATGACAACATTAATCTAATAATGCCAACAAGTCTTAATAGTTGAGGTTCCTTTAACAAAAATAAACTAGCATTAAATTGTGTATAAAGTAATATCACCTCTTAACTAAAGTAGAGTATACCTGAGTAAAAAGATCAGTGGAAATAAAGAAAAGCTAGTGGATTAGAAGGTTATTAATCTGTGAAAGCTTCCTGTAGATTGATTTGACTTGTGTCCATGTCACAGGTTTGAACCCAGCCTGTCTCCCTGTGATACACAAACACTTGTATGTCTGAGTCTCACTCATTAACTCATTGTGTTTACACAGAGATCTGTAAAATACCAAATATGCTTTTTCAAATGTAATGTTGATTAGTCATATGTGTGAGATCATTCCTTTAATGTACATAAGTCAACATTGTATTTTACTGTTATATTCTCTTTATTTTATCCTTAGCTTTGACACACCTTTGTCACAAACCGGGCCAGTTAGTGGCAAAAAGGGAGTCCACACAAGAGATAACAAATCAAAATTAATTTATTAGTAAATCATGTTAACTTGAAATTAAACTAACAGGTAAATTAGTCAAATGGAAATCAGATTGTACCAAACAAATAAGAAACTTATATCAAAATAAAACAAAAGGATGTGTGATAGGTGATGTTTAAAAGTCAGTCATGTGTGCAGTGTATGGATGAGTGAAGTATGTTGTGTGAAGTGTTGAATGCAGGAGGTAGCGATACTTAGGTCTTCACGAGCAAGGAACACATCACCAATGAGATACGATTTAACAGATTTATTGACAGAATAGATGAATGAATGAATGAATGAATGAATGTGCATGGTTGATGATGCGTGGTCTTCGTACGGAGATCTGGATGCGGTGTGGGGAGGTCGAATGGAGGATCCGCCGCTGCGCCCGGGCAGCGACGAACCCCCCTAGGAACCTGTGAGAGAAGATAGGAGAACAGAAAAAGAGGGAGGGAGGGTGGGGGAGAAACACGAATGCAAGCGAACGAGGGGGCAGCTGGTTAGGTCTGTTTATATAGGAGCCGGAAGGGTTGTGATTGGTGTGTGTTCCCGCTCCTGAAACTGCGCTTGTCAAGCTTCGACACATGGCGGATGGAAGCCTGAACCCAAGTCTCAGTCTGGAGGCAGCAAGAGAGACTGAACAAACATTTAGACAGCCCTTAAATCCCCAGTGCTCCAAACATCACAGGTGAGACAAATTGGGCTGACGACCTGTCCCCACCTCCACCCAGGGAAGTCACACAGCCAATGAACAGCTAGGGGCAGGCCGTCACACCTTGCACCGTGGCTTTAGATATCATCTACAAACTAATCATTGACTACATTTCTGTGATATCACTGCTGATGATGGTTTACAGATCTATGATTCATTTATGATATGGAAGCTATAAAGAGGCAAGGCAGCTTTATTTATATTATAGAGCATTTCATACACAATGGCAACTCAGTGTGCTTTACATAAAACAAACATTTAACAGTAAGAATTGGAAACAAAAAACATAAAAACATGCAATTTGAGAAATAAAAATAAAACCCAAACATTAAAACATACAATTAAACACCCCCACCTCACTAATAGTAGTTTTATAAATCTGGCCTCTAGACTTGAGCTGAAGCAGGAATAACTGTAATTGTGATATTATGACGTCATCATTAATATTACTAATTAATTAGTAGTTTACTAATAATTACTTCATTCTCTGGTCTCTCCTGATTGACATTCAGTCATCTTACAGAGGTTTCATTAATTAAAGAGTCAAACAGGAAACATTTTCAATCTTATGTTATTCATTTACAGAACAGTTAGAAGCCTTAAAAAAAAATCTGAGGCAGAATAAAAAACATTTTTATATCAAAGTAGAATCAACTGGAGTTAATTAATGGGTACAAACACAGGCTTTATTTGATGCATGTTTCATATTTGTCTTGATTTCATAGAAGCACAGAGCTGTGAGTTTTAGATTCTTATAAAATGTTAAACAATAGAAACACCTGAGAGCTGAAGATGTGTTGGTGTGAGACTTTCTGCTACTGTAGGTTCAGGTGTCTTGAAAGAACTGGATCCACCTCACAGAGAGCAGCGATCAGAACTGAACTGGCTGCTGATCCTTTTCTTTGCACCATGTCGATCAATGCTGCTGCTTTCTCTGCTCTGTTCTGAACTCTGAGAGAATCCATTTCACCATCATTAATGATCTCTTCCTCCAGGAGTTTATCCAGCAGCTGATTTAGATTAGGTTCAGTGATTCTGTCAATAAACTCTGTCCGAACAGACAACAGCTTTTCATCTGCAAGACAAGAACAAGAACAGGACCAAAATAAAAATGCTGTAAGATTGAAGCTGCACCCACAGAGCAGCAGCAGGAGCTCTGATTTAGAGCTTCAACCAACTATTATTTTTAATTACTATTTATTTTCTCAATAAACTGATTGTTTAGTCTATAAATGCCAAACATCACTCTTCCTAGCCTAAAGCCGCATCTTCTAAAATATGTTCACAACTATTAGATTGTCTCAGAGGATAACTCTTACTGACTTCAGTGGTCATCAAACCTTTCCTCTAGCGCCACCATCAGGTTTGTGAACCAGACTGGGGCCGATCAATATGCTACAAAAACATATTTTCCAGCTTGGGGACTATCCACAGTTTTAATAATTTTTTTTCTTGATGAATTAAAATGACTTTTTCTCAAAAAGATGAAACAAAAAAGAGATTACTGGTGAAATCTGACTTTGCTGCCATGAAACAGTAACACAGGTCTCAGTGATGTCTATCATTAAATGTAAAATCAGTCCTCTGTCTACATGCATGTAACTGAGTCAATGTTTATTACATTAGTTTTTCTATCTTATTATCTGGTGAACTTAGTCCAAACCTGAGTTTAATATTCCACTATTATAAAGTTGATATTGTGCATTGTTTTATATTAGTTATGACTTGTTGAGAGTTTTTAAAGTTGTGGTTCACCTGTTGCAGCATGAGGGGGGATTAATTAGTGAAACACACAAAGGATGCATGAGTGATGTCGGTCCAAACTCCCGACAAAACTACTACAGCTACTGTGCTGATAAGACTCTCTGTCCATCTGTTAAGCGTGTGTGTGTGTGTATGCGTGTGTGCATGTGTGTGTGTGTGTGTGGGTGTGTGCGTGTGTGTGTGTGTGTGTGTGGGTGTGTGTGGGTGTGTGGGTGTGTGCGTGTGTGCGTGTGTGTGTGTGTGTGGGTGTGTGCGTGTGCGTGTGTGTGTGTGGGTGTGTGCGTGTGTGTGCGTACGGGTGTGCGTGTGAGTGTGTGTGTGTGTGTGTGTGTGTGTGTGGGTGTGCGTGCGTGTGTGTGAGTGTGTGGATGTGTGTGTGTGCGTGCGTGCGTGTGCGTGGGGGTGTGTGTGTGTGTGTGTGCGTGTGTGGGCATGTGTGGGTGTGTGTGTGTGTTTGTGTGTGTGGGCACGTGTGTGTGCGTGCGGGCGTGTGTGTGGGTGCGTGTGTGTGTGTGTGCGTATGCGTGTGTGTGTGTGTATGAGTGTGTGTGTGGATGTGTGTGAGTGTGTGGGTGTGCGTGTGAGTGTGTCTGTGTGCGTGTGTGTGGGTGTGCGTGTGAGTCTGTCTGTGTGCGTGTGTGTGTGTGTGTGTGGGTGTGTGTGTGGATGTGTGTGAGTGTGTGGATGTGTGTGTGTGTGTACGGGTGGGTGTGTATGCGTGTGTGTGTGTGTCTGTGGGTGTGTGTGTGTGTGGGTGCGTGTGGGTGTGTGTGTGGGTGTGTGTGTGCGTGGGTGGGTGTGTGCGTGTGTGCGCATGCGTGTGTGTGCGTATGTGTGTGGGTGTGCGTGTGGGTGTGTGGGTATGTGTGTCTGTGTGTGCGTGTGGGTGGATGTGTGTGGATGGGTGTGTGCGTGCGTGCGTGTGGATGTGTGTGTGTTTGTGTGTGTGGGCACGTGTGTGTGTGTGTGTGCGTGTGTGTGTATGCGTCTGGGTGTGTTTGGGTGTGGGTGTGTGTGGGTGTGCGTGCGTGTGTGTGTGCGTGTGTGGATGGGTGTGTGCGTGCGTGGATGTGTGTGTGTGTGCCTGGGTGCGTGTGGATGTGTGTGTGTGCGTGCGTGTGTGTGGATGGGTGTGTGCGTGCGTGCATGTGGATGTGTGTGTGTGTGTGTGTGTGTGTTTGTGTGTGTGTGGGTGCGTGTGGGTGTGTGTGTGTGTGTGCGTATGCGTGTGCGTGTGTGTGTGTGTGGGCGTGTGGGTGGGTGTGTGTGTGTGTGTGTGTGTGTGCGTATGCGTGTGTGTGGGTGTGGGCGTGTGTGTGCGTATGCGTGTGTGTGGGTGTGGGCGTGTGTGTGCGTGTGCGTATTGTGTGCGTGTGTGTGTATGTGTGTGTGGGTGTGCGCGTGTGTATGTGTGTGTGGGTGTGTGTGTGTGCGTATGCGTGTGTGTGTGTTTGTGTGTGTGTGTGTGTGTGTGTGCGTGGGTGTGTGTGTGCGTGGGTGTGTGTGTGCGTGTGTGTGTGTGTGCGTATGCGTGTGCGTGTGTGTGTGTGTGGGCGTGTGGGTGGGTGTGTGGGTGTGTGTGTGTGTGTGCGTATGCGTGTGTGTGGGTGTGGGCGTGTGTGTGCGTATGCGTGTGTGTGGGTGTGGGCGTGTGTATGTGTGTGTGGGTGTGTGTGTGTGCGTATGCGTGTGTGTGTGTTTGTGTGTGTGTGTGTGTGTGTGTATGTGTGTGTGTGTGTGCCCTGTGCTCCTGGTTCCTGGTGTGATTGGTGTTCTTCAACCTGTGAGCAACCATCGTACAGCTGCTGCATGCAGACAGGCTGAAATATGTCAAACTGATATAAAAACATTTCTCTGTCTAGATAGTGACATCATGTCTGTCTCTTCCTGTGACTGACCTGCTGCTCCTGAGCTGATGTTTGGCAACTTCTTCGCCAGATCCTTCCTGTGGATCTTCTTTAAAACGCTCCTCATCACTTCCACAGCTCCAACAACTTCACATTTCAGCACCATCAGATCCACAACGTCCCACCTGTCTGCCTGCTCCAGCTGGGCCCATAGAATGGGTTCGATGTCGCCCAACTTTTCATTCTTCAGGTACCACTTGAAGTTGTCAAAGTCATCCTTTCTTAAATCTTCCAGAATGTTGAGGAGGTCCACCTTCATCATCGTGGTTCTCTGGTAAAATCAAAGAACATTGATGAGAGCACAGTTGTGTTTCTGTGTGTCTGCCAACAGAAACTCATTCAGTGTTTTTACTGATTTGACAAACAGAACAGTTTGTCTGCAGTGGTTTCAGTGTCAGAGAAACTCAAGAGGATCTTCAGTAAAAATGTCTCTCAAGTCTACTCAGTATTCATTGTGGAACTTTAGTAGTAGTTGTTTGTAGTACAAACAAATACACATACGTGTTCTCTGCTTAACTATTTCTGTTTTATGCTGTTATGGTAGTAACTTGGTATAGAAACTAAAAGGCCCATTTCTCTCACAAACATCTAAACTGTGTTTCTTCTTACAGAACACAGACAGAATATATGTCTGAAACTTTTCATCAACAGTACCACATGTGTTTGATTGAAGTGTTTTGGTAAACCAGATGTGTTTCCAGGTAATAACTGTGCCTCTTGGTTTAATCGAATATCGAATATCAATATGAAATTAAATAGTTCTGGTAGTGAGACATTTTATACAGAAGCTACCAGATGTGTTTGTCAGGTAATAAATCACAGCATTAAAAGTCTGGCAATCACAAACCTCCAAATGTTGTCATGTACTTTGAAAGGTATTACACTGATAGCAGCCAATAATATTTAAAATATGAATATATGATATATGAGCCATATAACATTATTATTATCTTCAGGAAATGATTTTGTTAATGTCACCATATTACCATTTTAAATAAGAGTACAACCTTATTATTAGAACATGTAACCTTATTATTGTAACTGAAATGTTATATGTACTATTATGAAATACTTCTGTTAATTGTTCTTTATACGTGTTTCTGCATTATCTTTTGTTTTTGGCTCCTTATTACAAAACTTTGACTTTAATATTATCTAGTTAGTTATTACCAAGCAATTGCTTGTCATTTACCTTTATATTATATCATTATCATAGTATTACCCAATTATTACCTTGTTATTACTCAGCTGGAAACTAAAGTACGACATAGACAAAAATGACTCTAAAGTTTGTCACTTTTATTTTATTTGAAGTTCATTAGATCTGATAGATATTTAATCAGGTTATACTTGGTTCAGAAACTAAAAGCTGCTCTAATTAATATTCAATTCATATTAAATTAATGATGGATCAAAGGTTTCTGCAATAACACAATTGTTTGACATTTCACATCACTGACAATGATAATTAAGTTTGCACTCTATATTTTATATTCATGTTTTTCTTATTTTTAATGTAAAACATGAAATTATTAAACCTTCTTGGTAAAAAATGATCTGTTGTCAAGCTTCAATCTAAAAAAAATGGTTTTATCTTCTTGTTTCTGTTCAATATTCATCTATTAAACTACTGTATGAGTAAAGTCTGGTATCAATCTGGTCATTTGTTGGTAATAAATTAACTTTAAAGAGGAAACTTTATACATGCAGGCTGGATGCTGCTTTTTATTTATTTATTTATTTTTAAAGATTTTCTCTGGTAAAGAGGCCTTTATTTGAAAGTATAGAGACAGGAAATTATGGGACAGAGAGGGGGGGGGGTGACATGTAGAAAGGTCTGCCGGCTGGGACTCAAACCAGAACCAGATGGCTCTTATAATAATAATAATAATAATAATAATAATAATAATAATAATAATAATAATAATAATAATAATAATAATAGGTGTGATTTATATAGCGCCTTTCACTAACCCAAGGACGCTTTACAAAATATATAACCAACAAACAAATAAACAAAACAAGAAAGAAAAACCAGATGGAAGCCACCTTTGGGAGGTAGTTTCAAATCCCATTTGGACACTTTGCTAAAAACAGTGTGAACAGTCAAAACTAAAAACCAGATTTGAATCAGATTTGCTGCAGTCTGAACGCAGCATTTACCACTCGACCACCTGAGCACCAGGATGCTGCTTTTTAATGTCGACTTCCAACTCACCTTTGGTGGGAACATTTTCTTTGTTGGAGCTGGAAGATAAACAGAGGACAGTCACTTTTAAACAGAAACGTTAGAAATGATGAACATTTAAACAAGCTGGTCACTCAGAAACAACTTCTTTACATTTAACATCAGACCATCATCATCATGTTCACAATGAATTGATGTAAATGTGTCTCAGATGTTCAGAGCAGCTCTGAATCATCAGCAGTCTGTATGTTACTTTGTGATTTGCTGTGAACATAAAGTTTCTCTGAGCTCAGGGAGAAAAGTCAACAACTATTA
>JAJDFG010000179.1:485000-615000 GCA_021039105.1 Scomber colias
AGTAAAGTCTGGTATCAATCTGGTCATTTGTTGGTAATAAATTAACTTTAAAGAGGAAACTTTATACATGCAGGCTGGATGCTGCTTTTTATTTATTTATTTATTTTTAAAGATTTTCTCTGGTAAAGAGGCCTTTATTTATAAGTATAGAGACAGGAAATTATGGGACAGAGAGGGGGGGGGGTGACATGTAGAAAGGTCTGCCGGCTGGGACTCAAACCAGAACCAGATGGCTCTTATAATAATAATAATAATAATAATAATAATAATAATAATAATAATAATAATAATAATAATAATAGGTGTGATTTATATAGCGCCTTTCACTAACCCAAGGACGCTTTACAAAATATATAACCAACAAACAAATAAACAAAACAAGAAAGAAACACCAGATGGAAGCCACCTTTGGGAGGTAGTTTCAAATCCCATTTGGACACTTTGCTAAAAACAGTGTGAACAGTCAAAACTAAAAACCAGATTGAATCAGATTTGCTGCAGTCTGAACGCAGCATTTACCACTCGACCACCTGAGCACCAGGATGCTGCTTTTTAATGTCGACTTCCAACTCACCTTTGGTGGGAACATTTTCTTTGTTGGAGCTGGAAGATAAACAGAGGACAGTCACTTTTAAACAGAAACGTTAGAAATGATGAACATTTAAACAAGCCGGTCACTCAGAAACAACTTCTTTACATTTAACATCAGACCATCATCATCATGTTCACAATGAATTGATGTAAATGTGTCTCAGATGTTCAGAGCAGCTCTGAATCATCAGCAGTCTGTATGTTACTTTGTGATTTGCTGTGAACATAAAGTTTCTCTGAGCTCAGGGAAAAAAGTCAACAACTATTAGATCAGAGGATAACTCTTACTGACTTCAGTGGTCATCAAACCTTTCCTCTAGCGCCACCATCAGGTTTGTGAACCAGACTGGGGCCGATCAATATGCTACAAAAACATATTTTCCAGCTTGGGGACTATCTACAGTTTTAATAATTTTTTTTCTTGATGAATTAAAATGACTTTTTCTCAAAAAGATGAAACAAAAAAGAGATTACTGGTGAAATCTGACTTTGCTGCCATGAAACAGTAACACAGGTCTCAGTGATGTCTATCATTAAATGTAAAATCAGTCCTCTGTCTACATGCATGTAACTGAGTCAATGTTTATTACATTAGTTTTTCTATCTTATTATCTGGTGAACTTAGTCCAAACCTGAGTTTAATATTCCACTATTATAAAGTTGATATTGTGCATTGTTTTATATTAGTTATGACTTGTTGAGAGTTTTTAAAGTTGTGGTTCACCTGTTGCAGCATGAGGGGGGATTAATTAGTGAAACACACAAAGGATGCATGAGTGATGTCGGTCCAAACTCCCGACAAAACTACTACAGCTACTGTGCTGATAAGACTCTCTGTCCATCTGTTAAGCGTGTGTGTGTGTGTATGCGTGTGTGCATGTGTGTGTGTGTGTGTGGGTGTGTGCGTGTGTGTGTGTGTGTGTGGGTGTGTGCGTGTGTGTGTGTGGGTGTGTGCGTGTGTGTGCGTACGGGTGTGCGTGTGAGTGTGTGCGTGTGTGGGTGTGCGTGCGTGTGTGTGTGAGTGTGTGGATGTGTGTGTGTGCGTGCGTGTGCGTGCGTGGGGGTGTGTGTGTGTGTGTGTGAGTGTGTGTGTATGCGTGTGTATGCGTGTGTGGGTGTGTGTGCGTGCGTGTGTGGGCGTGCGCGTGTGTGTGCGTGCGTGTGTGGGTGTGTGTGTGAGTGTTTGTGTATGTGTGTGTGTCTGTGTGTGTGTGCGTGTGTGTGTGTGTGGGTGCGTGCGTGTGTGGGTGTGTGTGTGTGGGTGTGTGCGGATGTGTGTGTGGGCACGTGTGTGTGCGTGTGTGTGTGTGTGCACGCGTGTGTGTATGCGTGTGGGTGTGTGGGCGTGTGTGGGCGCGTGTGGGCGTGTGTGTGGGTGCGTGTGTGTGTGTGTGTGTGGGCGTGGGTGCGTGTGGGTGTGTGTGGATGTGTGTGTGTGCGTGCGTGTGTGTGTGTGGGTGTGTTTGTGCGTGTGTGGGCATGTGTTTGTGTGTGTGGGCACGTGTGTGTGCGTGTGTGGGCGTGTGTGTGGGTGCGTGTGGGTGTGTGTGTGTGTGTGTGTGTGCGTATGCGTGCGTGTGTGTGTGTGTGGGCGTGTGTGTGTGCGTGCGTGTGTGTGTGCGTATGCGTGTGGGTGTGCGTATGCGTGTGTGTGTATGGGTGTGCGCGTGTGTATGTGTGTGTGTCTGTGTGTGTGTGTGGGTCCGTGCGTGTGGGTGTGTGTGGATGTGTGTGGATGGGTGTGTGCGTGTGTGTGTGGGTGCGTGTGGGTGTGTGTGTGTGGGCGTGCGTGTGTGTGGATGGGTGTGTGCGTGCGTGCGTGTGCCTGTGTGTGTGGGCGTGTGTGTGGGTGCATGTGGGTGTGTGTGTGTGTGTGTGGGTGTGTGTGCGTATGCGTGCGTGTGTGTGGGCGTGTGGGTGTGTGTGCGTGGGTGTGTGTGTGGGCATACTTTAATGAATTCCTCCTAATCCAACCAACTTTATATTGACTCTGTATGCGTCACAGCAAGTCTCGCTCAGTAGTGGCAGGGCGGGGGAGCTTGGGCCCGATCATCGCTTCTTGCAGCTTTAATTAGGGCCCGAGCGCTGACCAGCGCGAAGCCCTATTGTTTTTGCTGCGATTATTATAGTTCCTATAAAGTAAACGCGTTTTTGACAGCCTAAACGTGCCCAAAAAGTCACCAAAATGTGCAATCATGTCCAACCCGGTGAAAAATTTCATATTTTAAGGTTGAAATAAATAAGGTTGAAAATGGCTAATTAATAATTTCTACAGATACAATAGGGCCTTCGCACCGTAGTGCTTGGGCCCTAATTAAAGCTGCAAGCAGCGATGATCGGGCCCAAGCCCCCCCACGCACCGCCCCGTACGCGCATGTCGGTGCGTGCTGCAGTCACACGGCAGACACAGCGGGCATGTAGACTTCTTGGCACCGGGGCTTGTAATGTATATTGTGTGATGGGGCTAAGTCACATTGCATGTGTCCATTTGGTGGCGCTAGAGATCACCCACCAATTACATGTCATGTTGCAGTGTGTGATGTGGAGAACACATCCTGTAAATTTCATGTAAATAGGATAATGTTTGTCATATGAGGCTGACTTCCTGTGTCCAGTAGGTGGCGCTGTGTATATGAAGCAGTATTGATGCATAGATGTGTTCAGGGCGGGACCCTCTACATGCGTGAGCAATTTGGTGTAGGTGGGACAATGTCTGTAGGAGTTATAAGGACTTCCTGCTTTATGGCGAAGCATCAAAATTGTTTGCACAGCCACGCCCAACAGGAAGAAGTCATAAAAAAGCTTTTGATAACTTGTCATCTCCAGTGTCTCAAGATGATTGTGTGTTAATTTGAAATGGATGGTGTTAGTATGTATTTTCTCTTAACATACCCCACTCAGCATGGCACCACAATGTCTGAGGAAACATGTCAAAGAATGACTGATAGAGTCCAGAATAACTTCCGGTGCCTTACATGGACATCACATTCTGCTCAAACTGCATACTGAAGATATTTGACCCTCTCTGTAACTGTATAAGACCCCTGTGTTCTGGAGGGAATCCTTGTCAGTGTCTCAGGCATGTAGACGTGAACCGAGCTCGTAATTAAAACATGTATTAAGAGAAGAACTTCTGACTTGATTCATCTTTGCCGTCTATCTACACAGTTTCTGAATAACAATGGCGTCTACACGAACAGGATATGTGCCAAGGTAAGCAAATTAACTATACATCTTGATGCATAGATTTTCTGCTTACTCTTACAGTGCACAAGAAAGAACCTGGAAAGGGTGAACTGTGTATGATTTTACAATTGACCTCTATATGGATTGAGGAACTTGATTTAAAGTTCAAATAATTTGGCATTCTCTAACTGCTGTGTTTTAAAAGTTGCCACACACTATATGAGCATGCTCACTTGATAGGCAGACAGTAGTAGTTGATGTACTGAAGTGATTGATGTAATTGGTTATGTTGTAAGTAATATATGTCTGAAATAATGAAAAGGCCTAATTGTACGCTACGGGCGGGACAATGATAAAAAAGCGGTTGGAAGAACGCGCTATTTATGTCTGAAAAAGTACTTTGCAGGCAAAGGGACTTAAAAACGCTCACCATTGAGAGTGAGGCGTAAAACACTGTTACGCTGGGATGAACCCAGGTAAGCAGGTGTTGTCTAGTGTATGTTGTGTCTTGAAAAAGTACTTTGGAGACAAAGGGACTTTAAAAACGCTCACTATTGAGAGTGAGGCGTGAACACTGCTATTCCTGGACGGACTGACCGCTTGACGGCCCCGATCCTCGATAAGCAGGGGTTAGTCAATTGTTTCGTGTTATTTGTAAAATAGACACTGTCTCTCAAAAAAACGGACTGACCGCTCAGACGGCCCCGATTTTTGGTGACAGGTGTTGACATGTTGTGAGAAAGATAGAATGGTTGTCTAGTGGTAATTAATAGAATAACTATTATTGATTATATAAACAAAGGCAAGTGTAAGTCTCGATCGATCGAGCAGCATTTGAAACACAGCAGAATAAAATACAATCCATAAAAAAAATTAAACGGCACAATTCTACGAATAATTCTTGCTTAATACATGGATGCATGTGTATTTATGTTGTAAGTATATAACATTTAACAATGGGGAAGAAATTCAGTAAAACCTCACAATGTGAATCTACATATATAAAAAATAGGTCAGAGAATGACTTACCAAAAAAAGAGCGAAAGGCTATGAAAAAATTGCTAAAGACAAATCCGCATTTGAAAAATATTCCTATCAAGACACTTGAGCAAATGACACCTAGAGAGTGGATGCAAACCAAACTAGGATTTTATTATGTTGAACCATTTCTAACAGATATCTCTGAATGGACAGATGATCGATACCCTAGAGATGGTAGTTTTGATAAATCCAAGTTGGATATAATAAGGGGGTATTTACTTGACAACACGGCAGTCCCGAGTCCAAAGTGGGATAAGGATTACATGGTTGATGTATTCAAAGCTTGGGAATTGATGAGTAAACAATGGCCTGAAAATATTCAGAAAGCTAAGAAACGGAAACCCAAGACATTGACCTTTATGACTCAAGACTCAGAGAAACTTGATCCAACACACCCTGTTGTCAATCATACCGTCCCGATATATCCAAATCTTCATAACTTTATGCAACCTCCTGCATATGAATCAGATGATGATTATGACCTGATATTTGCCTGTTCAGGCACATCACATACAAAGACAAAATCTAGCAAAGACAGTACTAAAGTTATTCCCACAATCATTTTCCCTGTTGTCAATAACCTTACTACGCAAATCAAGACTTGGCAAGCACAGTGCATTGATGAATGGCTAAACAATTGCCAGGGAGCTTTTGAATCTATGAAAAGAAAGTATGCATCAGATAAATACCAACTTTTTGATGAACAAATAAAATATGTCAAGGAATGCATGGCAAAAGAATTCAGAAGAATAATGACTGTGATAAAAAAGGGACATGATATTGAATTGAATGAGGTGTCCAAAGGCTTACTTGATAGCTTTCATTCAGTAATTAAACGTTATCAAGAAGAAACAGACTTAAAGCTTGATTTTAGTAAACCAATAGATACTAAACACATACAAGCTATAATTTCAAGAATATCTGAAACCGATGCAAAACTGGTATATGAAATGATTAACTACTTTAAGAGCAAACAGACACAAAAGGATCAAAGCGACTATTCAAAAGAAGATGAAGTGAAATTGATAACACCATTGGTGACTTTTGATGATAGAGTACTAGACAAACCATTAACTCTTGTAGAAATATCACGTATTACACAAGATGCTCCTTCACCATTGAATAATCCACATGGGTTTATAAACTGGTGGAGAACTGCTTTGATGCATAGTTCATTGTCCGGTAAAGATGTACGTTATATTCTAACCACTCTAATGCCTAATATCAAAATTGAAACATTAATGACAGAATGTTTGACTTTGGGCTTTGACTATGATGGACCAATAGATGGAGAAATGCAATTGGAAAATAAATATCCATGGTTAAAGAGACAACATCGAGAAGAGCATTTATTAGAACTGACTGCATTTTTAAAGAAAAATGCAGCACATGATAGAGATGTATCCCAAGTTCTAAACTGTAAACGTAAACCGAATGAACCAATGTATGAATATGCATCCAGATTTCAGAGATGTTGGAAGGAGCAAGCTAAATTGGAAATGAAGGAAAAAGAAGATCCATTTTTCATATCAATGTTCTTGAACGGGTTAGATCAAACTGCTGCCTACACTCTGAAATTATCCACACCAGACATTTATTCACTTAGCCCGAGTGAGTTGTTAAAGAAAATAAGAGAATTAGATGCTGTGGGATTATTTACAACTGTCAAACCTAAGATACAAGGATCACAAATGCTTTCAGAATTCGATGAAAATAACACTGTGCTTTTCCAACAGATTCCACCAAGAGGCAGGTGGGGAAATACGATATATGGAGGCCCAGGTCAAATGGGGCCCTCCACACCCAAAATAGGCTATGACTACTCTTTCCAAAGAGGTAGAGGTTTTAACAGGGGAAGAAGAAATCGCAGACCCATGACAGACACTAACACATGTCATTATTGTTTGAAAACAGGTCATTGGGCCAGAGATTGTAGAATTAAGAGACAGGATGAATATCAAATGACGGGAGAATCTCAAACACAACCCTATACTCCTGTCCAGCATAGAGCTTTGTTTTCCCCGCAGACTAACACCAACTTTCAGCCACAACAACAGGTTACATCAAGTAATCATCAACAACCTCAGGTATCCTCTGAAAATAGACCAGTACATTTATTATGGAATAAATAGGACAACCGACAGGGGGACACGGATGGTAACTTTAAACTCATAATCAATGCTCCGCAATTCCATATTTCTAATAAACCATCAGAAATACCACAATTAAGTTTACAAATATCAGGAAAGAGAATTCCATTCTTAGTGGACACAGGAGCAACTATTTCTTGTCTAAGACAAAAGGATTTAAAATGTCCTTTGAGTAAAGAATCCGTCCAGTCTGTTGGTATCAGTGGTGTCCCACAAACTGAATTTTTATCTAAGCCATTACAAGTAGATCTAGATGAAATAAAACTGCAACATTCATTTGTGGTGAGTGCAACAACTCCTATGTCCTTAATGGGACGGGATTTGTTAAGCAAATTAAATGCAACCATTTCATGCTCACCCAATGGCATTGAAGTTCTTATTCCTGCAAATAAAATGTACCAACTATTTTCTCATAAGTTAGGAATATCTTATAAGGCTGCCTCCACTTTGACAAATGTTGACTTTTTATCCAAATTATTTACAATGGAAGGACTTAATAAACTGGCCTCATGTCAAGCTGCTGTTGCTGCTAAAATTTTAAACATGAAACCAGTTGATCCACCATTTTCAGATAAAAAAGTTGAACAAAGTGAAATGCAAGAAATCCCACAATGTCTTTACGTATCACCACATGGACTCTTGCTATTATGGAAAAATACTTCTGAAAATATTGAACTCTTTGTGTGTGCTGTACGCACAGATTTTACTGATATTGATCTTTTAAAGGAATCGTGTAAAGTTCACCTTAATAAAACCCCAGATAATGAGGATCAAAACAAAAACTACATCATCTGGTCGTATGGAGTTGAACCATCACATTTTTTTATTAAGATTTTACAAAATAGTAGTAAACCACATCTTCACATCAAAAATGTCACTGAGATTTCATTAAAACCACCTTCAATATTAGCTTCAGTTCCCGCAGACTTATGGGCACTACATGCCAATCATGTGGGTTTATTGAATGTGGCGCCTTATCAAGCCAAAGTTAATCCTAATAAGTATCCGGTATACGTAAAACAATACCCATTGTCAAAGGAAAAAGAAGAGGGAATTAAACCAGTTATTGAGAGTTTATTACAACAAGGTGTAATTGTCAAAAGACAATCACAAAATAACACTCCTATAAACCCAATCTTAAAGCCTGGAACAAATAAATATCGATTTACACAGGATTTAAGGAAGGTTAACGAAGCAGTATATCCTATAGCTCCAATTGTACCTGATACGAATTCCATTCTAGCAGCACTGCCGGCAAACTCAAAATATTATACAGTAGTGGACCTTTGTTCGGCATATTTTTCAATTCCAGTACATGAAAATACACAGGATTTGTTTGCCTTTACCTACAAAAATGAACAATATGTTTGGCGCAGATTACCAATGGGCTTTGTTGATTCTGCCGCTGTGTATTCTGCTGCAGTTAATATGCACCTGGCTCAATTAACCTTACCCGGCCCGTCTACGCTATTACAGTATGTTGACGACATCCTAGTGGCCTCACCGACAGAGTCTGATTGTGTTCAAGACTCTCTTGCTCTCCTCACACACCTTGCTATGGGCGGACATAGAGCATCCCTTGCTAAGCTCCAATTCTGTCAACCAGATGTCAACTACTTGGGATATGTATTAAGAAACGGATGCCGGTACCTCTCACCTGACAGAGTGAAAGCAATCCAAAACATCAAAAGACCTCAGACAAAAACAGAACTTTTATCATTTCTGGGTCTTGTAAATTATTGTCGAGCCTGGCTTGCAGAATATGCAACGTATGACTCCATCTTGCGGAAGGCAACAATTAAAGATTCTATGGACAATGTTCAATGGTCTGATGAAATGAAGCAAGCCTTCCGCCACATCAAATACCTCCTCTGTACCGCTCCAGCTCTGGGCCTGCCGGACTACAAACTGCCGTTTCATCTATACATCGCAGAAAATGGACTTGTTGCCTCTGCTGTTTTGGCTCAGACGCATGGTGACAGGTTAAGACCAGTGGCATATTACTCGAAAACTTTACCTTTAATTGTTCAAGGAATGGTCCCATGTTTAAGAGCTGTCGCTGCAGCTGCTATAATGGTAGAAAAATCACAAACCATAGTTTTAGGACATCCATTAACGCTTCATACGACACATGCAGTTAACATCATTCTTCTTAATATAACCACCCAACACATGACTAGTCAACGGCGTAGTAATTACGAACATATTTTAACAGGAACCCAAAACCTCACTATATCCACAACTACCCATACAAATCCAACTATACATTTAAAAACATTGCTGCATGGTAAAGACCAAGAAAATGAGGATTATACTCATGACTGTATGGAATTAATTAATTCTACTTCAAGCATAAGAGCCGATTTACAACAAACGCCCTTAGAAAATTGTGACTTCATTTTATATTGTGATGGATCCTCCATGCGCCCCAACGATAAGACCACGTTATCAGGTTATGCTATCGTAAATGACAACGATCAATGTGTAGAGGCATACAGGTTACCAGTATCATCAGCACAAGCTGCAGAACTGATAGCCTTGACAAGAGCATGTTTAATCGCAGAAAATAAAGCTGTCACCATTTATACGGACTCAAAATATGCTTTTTCAGTTGCGCATGATTTTAGCAAAATATGGGAAAATCGTGGTTTTGTCACAACTGCAGGAAAACCAATTCAACATGCTGAGTTAGTCAAAGAATTATTGTCAGCCTTGATGTTACCAGCCCAAATTGCTATAGTAAAATGCGCAGGACATTCAAAAGCAGATTCAGATGTAGCAAAAGGTAATAATTTGGCTGATAAATATGCTAAGGATGCAGCTATAAATGCTCCCTTCCCTCCTTGGCTAAATACTGTTGTGATCGCTGCACAGATTTCGGATCCACCTTTTACCATTGACGATCTGATTACCTTTCAGAAACAAGCCCTAGATGCTGAAATAAAATTGTGGCAGAAAAAAGGATGTCACCAAGACATTGACGATCTATGGAAATTTAAAGATAATCGCATAGTTTTACCCAAACTAGCATATGATTCTCTTATTTCCTATGTACATGGTGTAACGCATGTTAATTACAAGGCAGTAACAGACTACATTTCTAAATTGTTTTTTACAATAGGATTGGAAGAACACGTTAGAAGATTTATTCAAAGATGCTTGATCTGTGCCCGATGTAATCCACATGTAAATCGACCAAAACATGACCACCTGCCTAAACCAGAAGGACCTTTCCAATCATTGCAAATTGATTTTACACATATGCCAAAATGCAGAGGATATCCGTATCTTTTGGTAATAGTGGATAGATTTTCAAAATGGCCAGAAGCATTTCCTACTAGAAAAGAAAATGCACAAACAGTAGTTAAGTGCTTAATGGAACATATCATTCCACGATACGGGATACCTGCAGGCATTGATTCAGATAATGGCACACCTTTTACATCGCGTGTAACTAAGCAATTAGCACTAGCATTGGGAATCAAATGGACCTTCCATATTCCATACCATCCACAAAGTTCAGGACAGGTGGAACGAACAAATAGAACCATAAAGGTCAAATTGATAAAGATTCATCAATCAAGACAAATGAATTGGATTGAAGCTTTACCTCTTACACTTTTGTCCATTAGAGCAATGCCTAACAAAACTACTGGTTTGTCACCACACGAAGTACTAATGGCCCGCCCTTTTCCTTTAGGTGTTCAGATGAATGCGAGACCAGCAGAAGACCTAACACAATTACAGGAATTGCAACAAAACTATGTTAAACATTTATTCTCTTTTGTCTCTAAATATTCTCAGCAGGTGATAGATTCTCTTCCCTCTCCAGCTGACACACCCACACATACTTTCCAACCAGGAGATTACGTCCTGGTCCGCAGTCTGAAACCTACAGAAGGAGAACCACGTTACGGCCCACCAACACAAGTTCTGTTGGTAACGCGGACAGCGGTCAAAGTCAAAGGCCAACCGCAATGGATCCATGCCACCAGAATCAAGGCTGCGCCCCTTCCGAGCATAGCATCAACATAAGTGGCAAACTAACAGAAGTTCAACAGACATGCAAAATTAATAAGATGCATGATACGAGTGTAAAATACAACTTACCTCAAGTATATCTATACATAAATCTTATAATTGCTTGTTGTATACTTGCCTGTTGCGTAACGATCCCTTATGTACTCATCGCTTGCAATGCTAACACGGATACCATTGTTACATGTGAAAATAACAATACAAGTAAAGATAATTGGAAGTTAAAACCGGATAATAACACACTGACACGTAAGGAGGAATTGTTGAATAATGATCCTTATAAACGCATGAAAAGAGCAATCCCAGCAAGAATTGCTAAGCCTAAACCATACTTAGAAGTAGGCATGCTACAACATGTTCCAATAACTGAATTGGAAATGCAGTGTTTGTATTATCCATTAACTCCTAACGCAACTCGATCCTATTACATTCATAATGTTACCTATGTTACATTAGAACCATACACTGTAGATGTACGAGTCGAATATCAGTCAGTAACAAATGAAGTAATTACTACTCGAGTTATAGTACTAAGTGTTGTAACTGAAAGACCAACTGTTGAATTTTGTAAGGCAGTATGGAAAAATCTTATTCCAATTTTTTTCGTACACTGAGATCAAGACGCTTATGTAGATTTTCAACCGATTGTGCTCAAGGCCACACAAATAACATCACCCCAAGCATGTGTCAACGCCATAACGGGAATTATACAACATAGTATGGGTGTCACTCTCAATTGTCCTAAATCTTAGAGAGATCCAAGAAGGAATTGTACGAACCAATAAAGATGCACGAGCCACAGGAGGCTACTTGATTCAAAAGCCATGGGATAACATTTTTAGATTCTTTGGAGGACACCCTACCACTGCATGGATTTTGAGCATATTTGCACCTATCATTGGGATTCTTCTCATCGTAACCGTACTGATGGGATGTTGCTTTCCTATTTTTCGAGCACTAATCATGAAATCTCTTAATTCTGTTACAAATATGACTGTGATACAGAATCCGGTTAGGAACGTGACCATCTACGCTCCACCAGACGACAAAAGTGAATCCACTTCTATCTCATCCGAGTCTTCTGAGGACTCCAACGACCATGACCATTGATGGACGAATCACCTTAAGGACCGGCATATTGGAACACGCTCGGGACGGATCCCAAACTTCTCGACGGCGGTGGTGCAAAGACTGGGGGAACGGGGGGGTCGGGTAACAATAGGTCCCTCGTCCCCGAAGTCCAGCAGGAAGGATAAGCTTGCCGCCATTAGAAGAGGAGGAGAGGAAGAACCGGACGTGTCCTGAAGGAACTATGCCAAAGATCTATTATTTGTGATAGGATAATTTTTTCAATATAAGTGATTAGATATAGCCTCAAGCCTTATATTTATTGAATATATCTATGATACAAAGTTTGAAGTGGTAATATTAAGTAGATTCAATTGTTTGCAGTGTGAGCATCATAAAATACAAAAAAATAATAAAATATAAAAAGAAGAAAAAAAAGAAATCAAATAGAAAAAGGGGGAATTGTTAGTATGTATTTTCTCTTAACATACCCCACTCAGCATGGCACCACAATGTCTGAGGAAACATGTCAAAGAATGACTGATAGAGTCCAGAATAACTTCCGGTGCCTTACATGGACATCACATTCTGCTCAAACTGCATACTGAAGATATTTGACCCTCTCTGTAACTGTATAAGACCCCTGTGTTCTGGAGGGAATCCTTGTCAGTGTCTCAGGCATGTAGACGTGAACCGAGCTCGTAATTAAAACATGTATTAAGAGAAGAACTTCTGACTTGATTCATCTTTGCCGTCTATCTACACAGTTTCTGAATAACAGATGGGAAGAAATCTCTAGGACTAGTTTGTTCAAATATGATGCGTGGAAATGACCAAAAAATGCACCAAAATTGAGCATTTTTCCCAAGATGGCCGACTTCCTGTTGGACTTAGGGTATGGGTCCAAATGGCGTTTTTGTGCATCTGGAGATGATACATAAACCTACCGAGTGTCATTCTTCTATGTCAATCGGGAAGGCTGAGGTTCAATTTTGAAATATTCAAGGGGGCGCTATTGTGCCGTTTAGTCACGCCCATCCCTTTGAAGTATATAGGATGTTAAATGAACGCACTCCAGACGTGTGTGTTGAGTTTCGTTACCGTGGATGCATCCTTTGCCCCTAAAAACTGTAATCGTATTATCATGGCGTTGAATGTGTTGTCATGGCAACGGTATTTGATGATGGGTCATGAGTTGCAGAATGTAGCATCACCAAGGTCTTATGTCCTGGTTGCCGTGGTGACGCGGCGAATTTCGATGCTTCGCCATAAAATTTCAAACCCTCATAACTTGACTCCACATGGTCTCAGCTTTTCCAAATTTCAGATGCTTGTTCAGTGTCCTGGTCTGAACACATGTACAGTCTCATATTTAGTGACAGTCATAGTGCCACCTACTGGCAACAGGAAGTCACTTGCTTCATTCTTTCAATGATTATTTCCATAATCATTGAAAGAGCCGAGCCGCAGCCCAACATGCGTGGGGGCGCGAGGGCCCGTTCATCACTGCTTGCAGTTTTAATTAAGTTTATTCATCTGAGTTAGAACATGTTTGGTGCACTGCTTACCTCAGATAAGTTAAAGGACACATAGTTAATTTCTGAATAATTAATTTGTCAGAAGTAAAAACTGTCACTCTGAAGCAGGTCTCAAATGGCAGAGCAGGAGCAGATAGATGAGCTTGATGATATACAACAAGCTGTACAGTCTGAAGAGCCTCGTAGAAGCGAAAGAGCCCGCACATTAACAGAGAAAGGAAAGGAATTTCAAAAGGAAAGGACTAAAGGGCTACTTCTACGTTTTAACAGCATTTATGACCGCTGGAAAGCTCTCACCAAGGTTGCTAAAAAGTCTGTAATAAAACAGGATCCCAGCAACATTCTTGAAGAACACATCAGCACTATTAAGAAGGAGTTGTCTGAGCTGAGCAATGTTTATGATGAATATCGAAGGATTGACAGCCCAGATCATGAAATGCGCCGCAAGATGGATAACTGTGTATCTGTCACAGGTGGTGTGGTTCAGAATGCTCAATCAAAATTCAAGGAGCAGTGGAGAAGATTATTTGGCCTGATGCTGGTTCTGTATTTGCTTCCTCTGTATCCAGTGTCTCTCATCCAGACTCTAAGTACTCTAACATCAATTCTATTCTCTCTAATGTATCCTCAGTCAAAAGACAAGAAGCTGCAGCAGAATATGCCGCCACACAAGCTGTATTGAAGATTATGGCTGAGCAAGAGCTTCACCAAGAGAAACTGCAAAGACTTGAGGACGAGAACAAGCTGATAGCTGCAGACCAAGAAGCAGCTGCAGTGTCTCGCCGTCTATAAGCAGAAAAGGAAGAAACTGAACGCAAAATAGAAAGAGAGAGAAAAGAAGTTGCACTTTTAAAGCAACAGCAAGAAGAAAGTGCAGCAAGAAATAAGTCAGTCAAAGACTTAAAAAGAGAACTTGAGCATTTGGAGGAGTTGAAAAGCTTTAGTTTATTTAGTTTATGATGAAGGTGAGTTTCCAAAGAACACAGAACTGTCTACAGCCATGCAAGCAACCAGTCAGATGAATCCTGTGTATCAACACACACAAAAGGATGCAGCTCCAAGACATGTTGTTCAAGATGGTTCAGGAGAGCTTGTCAAAGTTTTAGCTGAGGCTATATCAGCAAATAGGCTACCTATTCCAGAGCCTACCATCTTTAGTGGTGACCCACTCAAGTTCAACCACTGGAAGTCATCCTTTCATACACTGATTGAGAACAAATATATTCCAGCAACAGAAAAAATCTTCTTCCTTCAGAAATATGTAGGAGGAGCAGCTAAAGAGGCTTTAGAAGGCTTTTTTCTGACTGATTCGGAAGATTCATATTATGTAGTGTGGGACTTGCTTAATGAATGATATGGTGAGCCTTTTGTAATTGCCAAAGCCTTCCGAGACAAACTACACGCTTGGCCAAAAATAGGCTCAAGAGAGAGTGCTGAACTGAGAAAGTTTGTGGACTTTTTACGTAGCTGTAAATCTGCCATGGCTCATAATGAGAGTTTAAATGTTCTTAATGATGGAATTGAGAATCAGAAACTCACTGCTAAGCTACCTGACTGGCTAAGTACCAGATGGAACCGAAAAGCCACACAGTATCAGCTGGAACACAGAAGGTTCCCAAGCTTTGATTATTTTGTGACTTTCTTAAACATGGAAGCCAGTATCGCATGTAGTCCCATAACCTCTTACCATGCTTTACAGCAAAGTGAATCTGACAGACCAAAGATCAAGAACCAAACAACAGGGGTTTTCAAAAATAGAACTGTGGGTGCAAAGATCTTCACAACCAACACTAGTGAGAAGAGCATAGTCACATGTGTGTTTTGTCAGAAAACAGGACATAGCTTGTACAAGTGCAGAAGATTCATTGAAAAGCCAATTGCTGACAGAGTAAAGTTTATTCAAGTCGAGAAACTGTGTTTTGGCTGCTTAAGTCCTGGCCATCAATCCAAAAGCTGCAATAAGCGAATGGTGTGTGACACCTGCTCAAAACGTCACCCCACATGTCTTCATGAAGATCGCTTAAAACAAGAATCAAAGAGAGAACATTCAACATTATGAAGACATAAGTAACACTAAGGAAAGGAAAATACAGTTAACACAACCACAAAACGTAACCAAGGAAATTACATCTAACAGAGTTGTCCAAGACAGCAATAACACCCAGACTTCAACAATTATGCCTGTCTATGTATCATCACCAAGTGAGTCAAAGAAAGAAGTTCTCGTCAATGCTCTACTCGATTCACAGAGTGACTCATCATTCATTCTTAAAGATGTAGCAGATGTTTTAGATATGGACACAGAGCAAGTGAAATTGAGACTCTCTACTATGACATCAAAAAAGACTGTTGTAACCTGTAAAAGACTGAAAGGCCTACAAATAAGAGGGCTATTCTCCTCTAAGAAAATCACAGTGCCAACAACTTACACTCGGGAGTTCATTCCTGCTAATCGCACACACATTCCAACTCCGGAGACTGCCAAGGCATGGCCTCATCTGGTGCATTTAGCAGAGCACATCGCTCCACAAATGGAATGTGAGATTGGTTTACTTATCGGTTACAACTGCCCACAAGCTCTAATGCCCAGAGAAGTTGTAATTGGGGAGGAGAACCAACCCTTTGCTCAGAAAACTGATTTAGGTTGGAGCATAGTGAGTTATGGTGAACCAAAAGAAAATGAAGGTGATGCAATTGGTGTAAGTCACCGCATCCTTGTAAGGCAGGTAACACCAGTACACAAACCAACAGTCAAGCTGAAGAGTGAAGTTCACTACGTCTGTAACACTCGCATCAAAGAAGTGGTTACTCCAGATGATGTAATCAAGGTGCTGGAATCAGACTTCAGTGAACGAGTTGAAGAAGAAACGGTCATCTCTCAGGAAGATCTCCAGTTCTTGAACAAGTTGAAAGACGGAATCAAACATAAACAAGATGGTCATTATGAAATGCCCTTACCCTTTAAACAAGACAAGCCAGACTTACCCAATAACATGTCATGTGCTGTCCAGCGTTTGAAGTGTCTGGAACGAAACTCAAGAGAGACAAGCAATACTGCACAGATTATATTAACTTTATGCAAGACATCATCACACGTGGTGATACAGAGAAGGTCCCAGAAGAGGAACTCAACAATCATCCAGCTTGGTATATTCCCCACCACGGGGTATATCACCCTCAAAAGCCTGGGAAAATTCGTGTAGTCTTTGATTGCTCAGCGAGGTTCCAAGACACATCATTGAATGATCACCTTCTTACTGGACCAGATCTCACAAACAGCCTGGTGGGTGTCCTTTGCAGGTTCCGTAAAGGCCCTGTTGCTGTTATGTGTGATGTGGAACGAATGTTTCATCAGTTCCATGTAAGGCCTGAGGACCAAGACCACTTGAGGTTCTTATGGTGGGAGAATGGTGATCTTGAGTCTCCACCATCAATTTTTCGGATGAAAGTTCATCTCTTCGGTGCAGCTTCCTCACCTGGTTGTGCCAATTTCGGTCTCAAACATATAGCTGTTGAGGGTCAAGACCAGGTTAGCCAAGACACTGTGAAGTTTGTACAGCAAAATTTTTATGTGGATGATGGGCTTGTTAGTGTGATGTCTGACGCTGAGGCAATCCAGCTTGTTGAAGAAGCCAGAAAGCTCTGTAATGTAGGTTGAGGCTACACAAGTTCATCTCTAACAGCAACAAAGTATTGAAATCAATACCCAAGGAAGAGTGTGCAGAAAGTGTGAAAGACCTGGATATGGCTTTGGGAGAGCCACTGATGGAGCGTGCACTTGACGTGCAGTGGTGCGTCTTTTCTGATGACTTTCAGTTCAGAGTTACTGTGAAGGAAAGCCCACTAACCAGAAGAGGAGTGTTATCCACTGTAGCCTCCATCTATGACCCGCTGGGGTTCGTTTCACCATTCATCCTCCGGGGAAAACTGCTTTTACAACAGATGTGTCGTGACAAAGTCGGCTGGGATGAGCCACTCCCTGAAGAGCTCAGAATACAGTGGGAATTGTGGCTACAAGATCTTCAGAACCTATCTACTGTAAAGATCAAGAGATGCTATATTCTAGAAAGGTTCACAGATGTTAAGAAGTACGAACTACATCACTTTTCAGACGCTAGCGTCACTGGTTATGGTGAGTGTAGTTATCTCAGAGCAATCAGTGCTAATGGAGAAGTCCATTGCTCGTTAGTGATGGGAAAAGCACGTGTTGCTCCGACCAAGGTAATTACTATACCACGCCTTGAGTTGTCTGCAGCAGTGGTGGCAGCAAGGACAAGTGTCATGCTCAGAAATGAGCTTGAGATAGACAATCTTCAAGAATATTTGGACTGACTCTAAGGTCGTTCTTGGATATATTAACAATGATGCCAAACGGTTTCATGTGTTTGTAGCAAACAGAATCCAAAGAATTAAGTCCACTACAGATCCTAACTAATGGCAGTATGTGAAATCCGAGGATAACCCTGCGGATCACGCTTCCAGGGGCCTGATGGCACATCAGCTTGTCAGTTCAAATTGGTTCACTGGCCCAGATTTTCTATGGGAACAAGACCTACCTGCAGGAAATGTCAAGGTGGGAGAAGTCAGTGATGATGATCCAGAACTACGTAAAGTTCAGGTTCTTCACACCAAAGCAAAGGAAGAGAGGACTTTGCTAGATCACCTCTCCAAGTTTTCTGACTGGAAAAGAGCTGTCAAAGCCATTGCTTGTCTGAAGCGACATGTGAAACAAAGAAAGGGTCTCAAATCTAAAACAAGTGAAACTACAAGTGTTGAGGAAAGACAGGAAGCAGAGCTTTTCATCATCAAATTGGTTCAAGAGGAAGCATTCAGCTCTGAGATCAAAAGTATAAAGCAATGCAAGGAAGTAAGACCTAAAGATAAAACAAACAAGCTACACAAGCTAAATCCATTCATGGATGAGTATGGTGTGCTCAGGGTTGGAGGACGTTTGACAAGGTCTAGTCTTCACCCACATGTCAAGCATCCTGCCATTCTGCCCAAGACAAGTCATGTGTCTTCTTTACTCATCAAGCATTACCACCAGAGCGTGCATCATCAAGGAAGAGGCATAACTGTAAATGAATTAAGGTCCAGTGGAATATGGATCTTAGGTTGCAGCAGTGCAGTTGCCTCACACATCTACAAGTGCATGATGTGCAGAAAGTACAGAAGAAGCACACAAGATCCAAAGATGGCAGACTTGCCAGAAGACAGGATGGAAAGTACACCTCCATTTACATATTGTGGCCTAGATTGCTTCGGACCATTCTATGTGAAGGAAGCAAGAAAGGAACTGAAGAAGTATGGTCTTCTTTTTACATGCATGTGTTCAAGAGCTGTACACATAGAAATGTTAGATGATGTCACCACAGATGCTTTCATCAATGCATTGCGCACATTCATTGCAATCCGTGGGAATGTGAGACAGCTGAGATGTGATCATGGCACCAACTTTGTAGGGGCGACAAGAGAGTTCATGAATGCAATGAAAGATCTGGACCATGAACAAATGAAGGAATATGGATGTGAGTTCATAATGAACACCCCATCATCAAGCCACATGGGAGGTGTGTGGGAAAGACACATCAAAACAATCAGAAGTGTTCTCACTGCAATCCTGGATCAGTCTGCTAAAAGACTTGACACTGCTTCACTTCGAACATTTCTGTATGAGGTGATGGCTATTATAAACAGCAGACCTCTGACAATTGAACACTTAAATGATCCCACAAGTCTGGAGCCTTTGACTCCCAACCACATTCTCATGATGAAGTCCAGCATAATATTCCCCCCTCCTGGTCAGTTTGTGAAGCAGGACCTGTATTTGCGTAGGAGATGGCGACAAGTGCAGTTTCTGTCAAATGAATTCTGGGTTAGGTGGAGGAAGGAATATCTCCTTAATCTTCAGCAGAGACAAATCTGGCAAGCAGATAAGAGAGATACAAAGGTTAACGACATAGTTATCATTTGTGAGGACAGTTTACCACGAAATCAGTGGAAATTGGCAAGAGTGACAGAAGTGTATCCCAGTGCAGATGGAAAAGTCAGAAAGGTGAAACTCTTAGTTAGTGACTCAACCTTAGACAAACAAGGGAAACGTACTACTAAGCCAGTGTATCTTGACCGGCCTGTGCAAAAGATTGTTGTACTGCTTGAAGCAGAGTAAGTGTAATAGTTCACCTTGTAGATAATAAGTTCAGCATGTAAGGTTGAAACAAAGGTGTAAAATGTAAGTGTGTATTGAAATCACAACAACTGTGATTTGGTGGGAGTTTAACTGCCATAAACATTATTTATGTTGTCATTTATGTTTTGTAGAATATTTTATTTAACACTGTTTATTTTTATGCATATTTAATTTCTTTATTCCACACTTCAGCCTAAGAGGAAATAATGTTTATTCCCTGTTGAGTGACGGACTTAGTTTGATGTGACACTTCACGCCAAGATTTTGTTTTTGATTGTAACACTCCAAGAAGAAGAAGAAGAAGAAGAAAAATAAATGTTTTGTCGCATGGTGGACTCATTCCCTCAGGGGTGCAGCCAGCGAGGTATTTTATTTTCTTATACTGTGTTGTATTCGTCTGTATATGTGTGAAACATGTTTAATTGCGTGTTGTATGTTAACAGTTCGACGGTGATGGTCACAATAAAATCATCTGTAATAAAGAACTGTGGTCCGTGCCTACCTGACGGGAGTGATAATTTGAATGAGTGATTAATTCATGTTTACTGAGGACAAAATAAATAGTCTTATTGTTTTGTATGGTAGTTTTATGATTTGTGGTATATAAAAAGATTCAACATTTATCAATAGAAGATGAACAAAATGTACATAATATAATTTCATACAACCAAGTAATTTAAAATATAAATGATTTGAAGATTTACTTAATAATTTCATAACAGTGATGTTCCTGTCTGTGGAAAAAATGAAGTAGACTTTAATTAATAAGTTTAAATAAATATTATTTATGCTTAAATATGATTAACATTCACTTAATATCCTCAGGGATGTTAAGTTGAGAATAAAGTACATTCATAAGGAAAAAATAAATTGTGTACTCATCCCGGCAGTAGCCCCGTGGCACTCAAAATTTCCCTAGAATTTTCTAGTTAGTTCTAATTCATTGAGATGAAAAAACACAAAAAACACCTAATTTACTATTCTAATACGAATTTATGTGTACTTTACATTCTTAATGTTTGAACTAGTGCAATATATATTCCCATTTTTATTATTTTAAAATTGACCTGTTGAAAATCCTCATATGTCATTGACCCACTGATTAAAATTCTAAATGTACATATCTATTCTTTAACTGAGGACAGTATGAAGTTAATAATTAAGTTAATATAATAATTCAGAGTTTACAGACAGAACTGATTTAACTGGTTTGGTGTGTGGTTGTGTGGTTTGGTTTTTGCTCTATAAGCCTACAGTATATTGTTAGTGTGTTTACAGACATTACTGATAGCAGAGAGACTTCTGAAGGAGAACTGATGTGTGGCAGAGGTCTGTTATGTCCTGTGTGTTTCTGTGTGGAAGTCTCTGAATAACTGCACCTGTCCACTCAGTGGCACCTGGCCCACCTACAAGAGACCCTTCCTCCTTTCATTTATTAATACAGTTACATTTGGTTTATCCACACATTTGGGATTCCTCCATCATGCTGCCTCCCTCTGAGTCATTGTTGTAACATTAGAAACATCTTTAGCACCACAACATTTAGCTTTTCACACTTTAAAAGAATCCATAGAAGAAAAATTAAACACTTACTTAAGGGACCAACTTCATCATCTGCTATATCTGTGAATAAACAAAGTTAACACACATAAAAACAGTTAAAGTAACTATAGTTAAGTTCATGTACAGAGTTTCCAGTCTGAGCAGGACTAACTAAAAGGATTAGGTTGGCACAAAAACAAAAACACAACAAACTGATGAAACTGGAAAGTATGAACCTGTGTGCTGCAGCTTTCAATCAGTAAATGAAACATACTTACCAGATTCCTCAGCGCTGGTGAGAGATTGTCTGGACCCTGTGAAGAAAAGAAAATGCATGAAGTTATGTGTTAACATGTTCAGACACCTGCTTATATCCTATCTGTGCTTTCTGGACTTCTTTCAATTAATTTAATCACCGACAGTAAAACAGAAAAGAAATAGAAAAAACTTTCTTCATGTTTAAAATGATGATAAATAGTAGATTAGTTTGAGATATTTACTAAATGTTTTTATGGTTTCCTATCACACCATTAACACCATGAACACCATTAATACCATTAACACCAATAACTCCATTAACACCATTAACTCTATTAACACCATTAACACCATTAATACCATTAACACCATTAACACCATTAACTCCATTAACACCATTACCACCATTAACACCAATAACTCCATTAACACCATTAACACCATGAATACCATTAATACCATTAACTCCATTAACACCATGAACACCATTAACTCCATTAACTCAATGAACACCATTAACACCATTAACACCATTAACTCCATTAACGCCATTAACGCCATTAACACCATTAATACCATTAACACCATTAACACCATTAACATCATTAACACCATTAACACCATTAACACCATTTACACCATTAACACCATTAACACCATTAACTCTATTAACACCATTAACACCATTAACTCCATTAACACCAGCATCTCCTAACATCACTGTCATCATCTTTAAATCTCCACTCACACATAATGGTTTGATTTTTAATAAACAGTTAAAGTATTTAAGCTCTCATGCTGGGCCAGATTTATATTATTCATTTAGATATAACTATTAGCCATGAAGGCCTGCTGCACTTATGTTTTAAAAAATGTTCATGAAATGTTTGAGTTTATAAAAATTCTGTGAAATTGTAATTAAACGGCTTCCGGTTTGACGCATGGCGGAGTAGGTCGCAAACTGGGAACGCTCTGTTGAAATCCTGATAAAATCCTTTTCATATCCGTCTGATACTACACAAATAGTTGTGCAAACGCTACTTAATTCAGAACATGAAGAAGGCGACTAAAAAACAAACTCAACTGGCGGATCAACACATTACTAAAGTAATTCAGGACGATGCAGCTAAGCTAGCTGAACCTGCGGATTCTGAAGCTAGCATGACCCACACACCGTTAACACTGCCTGATATGGAGAGACTGCTGACTTCAATGGAAGAACGCATCGTTACCAAACTCTCTGCTCAACTTTCTGCTAACCGTTAGATCATTGACCAACATCATGAAACCATTCAGCATATGGAAGTCTCACTCAATGATACGCAGACGAGACTTGAGAGACTTGACTTCAAAGTTGCAGCTCTTTCCAGCGATAACGAAGCACTGAAAGCTAAAATAGAGGACCTGGAAAATCGATCCAGGCGCAATAACATCCGTTTAATAGGTCTGCCTGAGAAAGTCGAAGGATCACAGCCCACCGCTTTCATCGACACACTGCTGAGGGAGACCTTTGGAAGCGAGGCTTTCCCTACATCTACAATCGCTGATAGGGCTCATCGGACGGCCATGGCTAGAAAGAACCCAACCGACTCGAGACCTCGTCCATTCCTCGTACAAATTCATCACTACCAGACCAGGGAACGCATTCTAAAGTTGGCAAGAGAGGCAAGCTCTCTATCCTTCCGCGGATCGGAGATTCATTTTTTCCCGGATTTTGGTGCCGACGTTTCTAAGAAGAGGGCAGCATTTGTTTCAGTTAAGTCTCAGCTAAAAAACGCCGGACTCCCCTACAGAATGCTATTCCACGCCAAGCTCCAAGTCACCGACAAGAGCGGGCAGAAGCGGATTTTCCTTTCACCAGACGAGGCTTCTTTGTTTCTGGAGAGAAATGTGGACGAACCGGACCAGGATATCCCCAGACAGACAGAAACCGTATAATTTTGTTTGAGTGGCCTATGGGGTGAGTAGCCTAAGCTAGCTGCAGTCTATGGACTCATGTTGATAAGCGAACTCTGTTGGCCATAGCAGCCCACCCCATGGAACTGTTAGCATCACTGGCATATCAGTCGTAATGGTGTCTTTGTTTTTTTTATTATTATTATTTATTATTCATGCTAATGAATGCTTTAAAAGAGTCCAGACGGTCCTATTCATTTGAAGGCTCTAGAGGCCTGTATTTTTAGTTGAACTACTTTTCCTTATTATTACTTTTTTGTATGGTAATCTGGGACTGACTGATGGATCAATCTCAGTTTTGCTCTTCAGGCTAGCTTAGCCCAAACTTCACAATCATTTATGGTTCTGCGATGTGCGCAACTGTTTTTACTAGGAAATATTTTTTCACATTAACAGAGTGTAGAGTTTAAGGAACGTTAGCACGTGTTCTTTGTGCTGTTTGCTGGAAGGAAAGTTTACCAGCCACCCTGCAATTGCAATTGTTTTTTTGTTTTTTTCAGTTTGTTCTTCCTCTCTCTCAGAAAATAGTCTCTTATCTCCAACAATTACAGGCAGATATTGCTTTTATACAGGAAACTCATCTAAAAAATGATTCTGTTAATTATCTTAAACGAAACTGGGTGGGACAGCTGTACCATTCACGGTTTAATGCCAAGGCCAGAGGGACAGCAATCCTTATACACAAAAATGTTGTATTTCAAGCAGAGGATGTGATTGCCGATACTAATGGGAGATTTATTATTGTAACTGGGCATTTGTTCTCCCTCCCTGCCATCCTTGTCAACATCTATGCCCCAAATTTTGATGATCACGTTTTCTTCAAGAAACTATTTTCCTCCATACCCGACCATAACACATACAACCTAATAATAGGTGGTGACTTAAACTGTGTACTCAACACTACATTGGATAGATCCTCAAATAAACCCCAGCCTCTTAGTAAATCTGCCAAACTTATTAATGAATTCTGTGCACAGGCTGGTCTTTCAGATATCTGGAGATATAAATATCCTAACAAAAAAGGATTCTCTTTTTTCTCTGGGGTCCATCATACTTATACCCGTATTGATTATTTTCTTTTAGATAAAAGATTACTGGGAAATATAGAGACTTGCCAATATCATACTATTTCTATCTCAGACCATGGTGCACTCTCCTTCCAATTGGCGTTGCCTAACTGTTTCAGACCATCACGCCACTGGAGACTCAACCCACTCCTATTAGCCGATGAAGAATTTATACATTTCATCTCCTCCCAGATTCAGTTCTTCTTAGAAACCAATGCCACCCCAGAGATTTTTCATTCAATCCTATGAGAGACACTTAAAGCTTTTCTTAGAGGGCAAATAATTGGATATTCCTCTAGAATGAAAAAAATAAGAATGGCCAAACTTGACAACATCTCTCAAGCTTTGGCTAGTATTGATGAACGTTACTCCTCATTCCCATCTCCAGCTCTCTATAAGGAAAGACTACGCCTACAAACAGAATATGAGTCACTCACCACAGACAAGGCCACATATCTACTCACAAGGGCACGATATGATATTTATGATTCAGGTGACAAGGCTGGCAAGCTTTTAGCCCAACAAGCCCGCCAGACCGCCTCCTCTCGCCTTATACCTAAAGTTTATAATAAAAATGACGAAATTGTGACCGATCATCTGGAAATTAACAGCACCTTTAAACAATATTACAATGACCTCTATACCTCTGAATGTGATAAAAACTTTCCACAAATAGACAGCTTTTTCAACAACCTCACATTTCCTTCTATCCAATCTGAACACAATTCATTCTTGGGGGAAAATATTTCATCTGGAGAGATCTTAGATGCTATTAAATCCTTAAAAAGCAATAAAACGCCTGGACCGGACGGTTTTACCTCAGACTTCTATAAAAAATTTGCACCTCAACTTTCTCCTCTGCTTCAAGCTATGTTCAATGAGTCGCTATCATCTGGTCAACTCCCACCAACTTTACGACAAGCTGCGATAACACTGATTCCAAAAAAAGGTAAAGATCCCCTCCAATGTCCTTCATACCGCCCAATCTCCTTACTAAATAATGATTATAAAATTCTGTCCAAAATTTTAGCTGGTCGACTGGAGAAGTTCCTGCCACAGATAATATCAGCAGACTATTTAAAATGGTTTCATTTTAAATAGACATTCTAGCTCAAATCTAAAACGACTCCTGAACATTTTGTATTCCCCTTCAACTCCTGCTTCTGAAATGGTGATTTCACTTGATGCTGAAAAAGCACTCGACCGAGTCGAATGGCATAGTGCGACATGGGCTTACTCATAAATTATCCCTCTATGCTGATGACTTGCTTCTTTATACATCCAACCCTGTAGCCTCAGTCCCCTATATTGTTAGTATTTTAAATCAGTTTGGGAAACTGTCTGGTTACAAAATTAATCAGAAAAGTGAGATGTTCCCCCTCAATCAGGCTGCAACCCAAATTCCCCCAATTCATTTTCCATTCAAAGTAGTTAATATAGGATTTAAATACCTTGGGGTGGAGATCACGCCCACCTTTTCATCTCTGTTTGTTAAGAACTTTGGTGTTCTTTTTGATAAATGTAAACAAGATATGGTGAGGTGGTCGAATCTACCACTTTCCATAATTGGTCGTGTTAATCTCATTAAAATTATTGTATTACCAAAATTTCTTTATTTTTTCCAAAACATTCCCATTTTAATAAGGAAAAAGTTTTTCAGAACTTTGGACCAGAGCATAACATCATTTATTTGGAATGGTAAACCACACAGGATCAAAAGGCAATCTCTCGAAAGACCCAAAGGGCTTGCTGGCCTGGCACTACCCAACTTTATTTATTATTACTGGGCTTGTAACATTCAGAAAATGTTGTTTTGGACAGAGGAATACCATCCTGACAGGAGTGAACCCTGGGTACACCTGGAGTGCACACACAGCGCGGTCCACTTAGGCTCTGTATTATGTGCCCCTTCTCCTCCTACTCCACAAAGCCAATTCTCCCCAAATCCCATTGTTCTCAATTCAATTCGAATTTGGTCACAGTTTAAAAGACATTTTAATTTGTCAAAAATGTCAATATGTTCCCCTATCATGAACAATTATAATTTTCCACCCTCTTCCCTAGACTCAGCCTTTGGCATATGGCGGGCAAAAGGCATTACATCTATTTCCAATCTCTTTATTAAGGGCTGCTTTGGATCATTTGCTCAACTTTCTGAGAAGTTTGACCTGCCCAAATCTCACTTCTTTAGATATCTCCAAGTAAGACACTTCGTACAGAGAAACATTGCCTCCTTCCCAAATCTCCCAACAGATAATACACTAGACAATTTTCTTTCTTTATCTCCACATTGGAAAGGTTTAATTTCAATTCTCTATAATGATATTTGTAACATCACTCCCCTTTCACTGCAAGGAATAAGACAACTTTGGGAGGATGACTTTGGGGAAGCAATGAGAGAGGATCAATGAGAAACAGCACTTGACTTAGTACACACCTCCTCTCCATGCGCCAGACACAGCCTAATTCAACTTAAAATCCTCCTAAGAGTACACTGGACCAGGGCTAAACTGGCTGAGATTTTTCCTAGTGCTGACCCTGCATGTCCCCGCTGCAAAGGTCTGCCAGCAGACCACATACATATGTTCTGGTCTTGCCCACATCTTAGGACATTCTGGGCAGACATATTTCAGGCCTACTCCAGAATGTTTGGTATAGACATCCCTCCAAACCCAGTATGTGCCATATTTGGCTTTACAGACGAAACAAAATCTCTTAAAGGCAGGGCCTATGCTGTCATAGCATTCACTTCTCTACTTGCTAGACGTCAGATTTTACTTATGTGGAAGGAACAAACACCACCCACATTCACTAGATGGATAAGAGATATTATGTTTTTCCTGAAACTGGAGAAAATTAGATACACACTGAAGGGCTCTATACAGAATTTTGAGAGAACTTGGAGTCCTTTCTTGACATACTTTGAGAGCCTACAAATCCCTCTACAGGAGACAGACTAGATGGTGACCCCCCCTCCCCCCTTCTTTTTGTTTTGTTTTGTTTTGTTTTGTATGTGTTGGTTTGTCTTTTTTGTGGTTCTGGTATGTATTTATGTTTATATGTACCTAATACTGTACATTGTATAGTAACATACTGTACTGTATTACAGCTTTTGAAATGTCTGTTTCTTAAGAAAGACTGTAGGGTGTGACTGGATGGGGTTGAGGTTGGGATGAGTGGGTTGGATGAGGGTGGGGTGGGAGGTTAGGTGGGTGGGTGGTTTGACTAATACTACTATGTTATATTAATTATGCTACACATTTGTACAACCAAGATTTGAACTTGTTGCTCATAATTGTGTTTTATTGACAAAAATCAATAAAATGTGTGAAATGAAATTGTAATAAAACCACTGGTTTAATTCTATTTTGTATTAAAGTCATTTTTAAAAATTTCTTTCAATAGATTTTTAATGACATGAGGTCTTTATGTCATTTGGTGCGACCATTCATCATGTGGTGCGACCAATAATACCAATAACTGTATTAAATTCAGAGTAAAATATCACTTTTCTATGGCAGTAATATTAATCACTGATACAGTATATTTAACTGAATTGTATTAATTGCAATAATTAATTATTTATTTGTAAACAATTTACAGGAAAAATAAGTCTTACATACATTTAAGAAGGCAACTGTGACATTATAGAACATAAATATGAGATTATTATTTACAAAAACACAAAAGACATGCAAATAGTTTGTTTCTAGACACTTTATATTACTCAAAACTTGTACAAAAATATTTAAGCATGTTAAGGAAATTCATTTATTTTAAGATAGATCACGGTCGCACCACATGACTTTTTTAAGATCAGTTCTAATTCATTGAGATGAAAAAACACATAAAACACCTAATTTACTATTCTAATATGAATTTATGTGTACTTTACATTCTTAATGTTTGAACTAGTGCAATATATATTCCCATTTTTATTATTTTAAAATTGACCTGTTGAAATTCCTCATACGTCATTGACCCACTGATTAAAATTCTAAATATACATATCTATTCTTTAACTGAGGACAGCATGAAGTTAATAATTTATTTAATATAATAATTCAGAGTTTACAGACAGAACTGATTTAACTTGTTTGGTGTGTGGTTGTCTGGTTTGGTTTTTGCTCTATAAGCCTACAGTATATTGTTAGTGTGTTTACAGACATTACTGATAGCAGAGAGACTTCTGAAGGAGAACTGATGTGTGGCAGAGGTCTGTTATGTCCTGTGTGTTTCTGTGTGGAAGTCTCTGAATAACTGCACCTGTCCACTCAGTGGCACCTGGCCCACCTACAAGAGACCCTTCCTCCTTTCATTTATTAATACAGTTACATTTGGTTTATCCACACATTTGGGATTCCTCCATCATGCTGCCTCCCTCTGAGTCATTGTTGTAACATTAGAAACATCTTTAGCACCAAAACATTTAGCTTTTCACACTTTAACAGAATCCAGAGAAGAAAAATTAAACACTTACTTAAGGGACCAACTTCATCATCTGCTATATCTGTGAATAAACAAAGTTAACACACATAAAAACAGTTAAAGTAACTATAGTTAAGTTCATGTACAGAGTTTCCAGTCTGAGCAGGACTAACTAAAAGGATTAGGTTGGCACAAAAACAAAAACACAACAAACTGATGAAACTGAAAAGTATGAACCTGTGTGCTGCAGCTTTCAATCAGTAAATGAAACATACTTACCAGAATATGGTCTGGACCCTGTGAAGAAAAGAAAATGCATCAAGTTATGTGTTAACATGTTCAGACACCTGCTTATATCCTATCTGTGCTTTCTGGACTTCTTTCAATTATTTTAATCACCGACAGTAAAACAGGAAAGAAATATAAACAACTTTCTTCATGTTTACAATGATGATAAATAGATTAGTTTCAGATATTTACTAAATGGTTTTATGGTTTCCTATCACACCATTAACACCATTAACACCATTAACCCCATTAACCCCATTAACTCCATTAACACCATTAATACCATTAACACCATTAACGCCATTAACACCATTAACACCATTAATACCATTAACACCATTAACACCATTAACTCCATTAACACCATTAACACCATTAACACCATTAACTCCATTAACACCATTAACCACTTAACACACGCCCCTGTTTTTTATGCTGTTAGCCTAAACGACATGCCCAAGTTGTGAGCAGCACAGATCCCACATAGTTTGAGACTCAGAGATGTGTCTGGTATCATTGGAAAGGAAACACTCTCAGGATTCTTGTAAACGTGTCTGTGTGATTCTGTGACTTACTGACAAAGAGTGGCAGAGGTTACAATGATGGGGTTGTTTACTCGCCCATAGGTTTGCCTTTACAATGACATGTGTACAGACATTCAGGGACCTCTCAGCAGGATATAGACACAATGAGGCCACAGCCACAGGTCTTGGCTTCATGCAGTCCAAATTCGGAGTCAAAAGAATTATTTTTCAACAGGTATGTCCATGCGTTTTCCTCAGGTCCTGTTTGGAGACTCCAAATGGACACTTGGTTACCAAAGCTGTATAACCACAATCAAACACCTATAACTTCACATCCCCTTTGCCTACAATCAAAATCCTGGTCTCTAATGAAAGCTGACGCCATATTATTATTATTATTATTAATATTAATATTATTATTATTATTACATATAACCATATTTTTTTGTTTGGCCATATCTATCTATCTATCTATCTGTTTATTTTGGTATAAGTCATATGTTAAGTCGAAGAAGAACCAACCGTGTACCAAAATGCAGAGTGCGTAATGATATATGGTTCAACTCTTTTACGCACAGGGCGCACGCCGGTTACGCTTGGAGTTTGTTTATGGACAGCCAAACCTGATAGCTTAGTGTCATACACTGTTGGAAACCTCTGACTATTGGCTAAAAGGTTATCAACTTCATTTCACTGAATATTTCCATAGGCTAGAACAGCAGTCAATCAAAGCCATGTCGTCATTGTTGTCGGTCACATGTCCTCATTGGCTTTGGAGACATGTACTGCCTAATCCTAAACACCGATTGGCTTGTGTGTGGTGTCGTCAGAAGCAGGAGAGGCTCACGGTCGTAAACATCTAGTCACATGTACTCTGAGATGGACGCGCAGGTCAGGAAATGACGTAAACGGACCGGATATGGTTTGTTCCGCGTGTATTACGTTACGTGTTGGACTAAATACATGTTGACATATTGAGGAAAGTATTCCGGTTTTATGGAAACGGATTTCATATTTCACAAGAATGGATATTTGGCGAGCTATACAGAAAGTGCTGAGTCATAAGATGATCGTTGTGGATAAAGGGAAGACTTTGAAGGTATGTAGGCATTATAGCTTTTCTTACTTAGCTCAGGGGCTAGCCGAGCTAATCGCTAATACTATTACGGCTGTGAGCAACCATATAAGTCGTGAGAGGTCTTGAATGAATCAGGACAATCTAAGCTTTCCAACGATGTATGGCATGAATATATATGTTTAAGGGTTGGTGTTTAAAACATTCAGAATAACATGTGGCTACCTCCTAACATCCGTCCTGTCCCGTAGACGGAACAGCGTGCGTTAAGTGGTTAACACCATTAACTCCATTAACACCATTAACACCATTAACACCATTAATACCATTAACACCATTAATACCATTAACTCCATTAACACCATTAACACCATTAACACCATTAACACCATTAGTACCATTAACACCATTAATACCATTAACTCCATTAACACCATTAACACCATTAACACCATTAAAACCATTAACACCATTAACACCATTAACACCAGCATCTCCTAACATCACTGTCATCATCTTTAAATCTACACTCACACATAATGGTTTGATTTTTAATAAACAGTAAAGTATTTAAGCTCTCATGCTGGGCCAGATTTATATTATTCATTTAGATATAACAATTATCAACATTTTTATATTAATAACAAGGTGAGATAATCAAAAATAAAATATCTAGTTATTAATACAGTATTTCATTATCTAACACTGCTCATCAGAATCTGTACAAAGTCATGTAGCTCAACATCATATCACACCTATAATCTACTTTAATGTAATATGTTAATGTTTTATATCATGTTATAATATTCTCATGTCTGTCAACATCATGTGTATGAGAGGAAGAAATGATCCAATAACCAATTTCTTTCTCAAAAAAATCTTAAATCTGTGACAAAGTCAATCTTATGAACCATCTAAAGTTTGAGAGTTGTGTTTCCTAAAACATCGTAACTGCACCTGTCCACTCAGTGGCACCTGGCCCACCTACAAGAGACCCTTCCTCCTTTCATTTATTAATACAGTTACATTTGGTTTATCCAGACATTTGGGATTCCTCCATCATGCTGCCTCCCTCTGAGTCATTGTTGTAACATTAGAAACATCTTTAGCACCAAAACATTTAGCTTTTCACACTAAAAGAATCCAGAGAAGAAAAATTAAACACTTACTTAAGGGAACAACTTCATCATCTGCTATATCTGTGAATAAACAAAGTTAATACACATACAAACAGTTAAAGTAACTATAGTTAAGTTCATGTACAGAGTTTCCAGTCTGAGCAGGACTAACTAAAAGGATTAGGTTGGCACAAAAACAAAAACACAACAAACTGATGAAACTGGAAAGTATGAACCTGTGTGCTGCAGCTTTCAATCAGTAAATGAAACATACTTACCAGAATATGGTCTGGACCCTGTGAAGAAAAGAAAATGCATCAAGTTATGTGTTAACATGTTCAGACACCTGCTTATATCCTATCTGTGCTTTCTGGACTTCTTTCAATTAATTTAATCACTAAGAGTAAAACAGAAAAGAAAGAGAAACAACTTTCTACATGTTTAAAATGATGATAAATAGATTAGTTTCAGATATTTACTAAATGTTTTTATGGTTTTCTATCACACCATTAACACCATTAACATCATTAACACCATTAACACCATTAATACCATTAACACCATTAACGCCATTAACTCCATTAACACCATTAACTCCATTAACACCATTAACACCATTAATACCATTAACTCCATTAACTCCATTAATACCATTAACTCCATTAACTCCATTAACACCATTAATACCATTAACACCATTAATACCATTAACATCATTAATACCATTAATACCATTAACTCCATTAACTCCATTAACACCATTAACACCATTAACTCCATTAACACCATTAACGCCATTAACACCATTAACTCCATTAACACCATTAACTCCATTAACTCCATTAACACCATTAATACCATTAACACCATTAATACCATTAACACCATTAACACCATTAACTCCATTAACTCCATTAATACCATTAATACCATTAACTCCATTAACTCCATTAACACCATTAATACCATTAACACCATTAACATCATTAACTCCATTAACACCATTAACACCATTAACACCATTAACATCATTAACTCCATTAACACCATTAACACCATTAACTCCATTAACACCAGCATCTCCTAACATCACTGTCATCATCTTTAAATCTACACTCACACATAATGGTTTGATTTTTAATAACCAGTTAAAGTATTTAAGCTCTCATGCTGGGCCAGATTTATATTATTCATTTAGATATAACAATTATCAACATTTTTATATTAATAACAAGGTGAGACAATCAAGAATAAAATATCTGGTTATTAATACAGTATTTCATTATCTAACACGGCTCATCAGAATCTGTACAAAGTCATGTAGCTCAACATCATATCACACCTATAATCTACTTTAATGTAATATGTTAATGTTTTATATCATGTTATAATATTCTCAGGTCTGTCAACATCATGTGTATGAGAGGAAGAAATGATCCAACAACCAATTTCTTTCTCAAAAAAATCTTAAATCAGTGACAAAGTCAATCTTATTCATTGTATTTGTTCATGAAAACCAAGATTTAAAAATAAACACTGATGGTTTATTTTCAGGTTCTTTTATTTTAATAATGTGTATGTTTGTCTCGCTTACATACAGCAGGTCTGATACACAATGATGAATATTCATCAAACTTCTTCTGCTTCATTTTAGTTTTAATCTGATCTTCAGAGTAACGTTTACCTCCAGCAGAAGCTAAATCAAAGTTAACTTTCTTAAAGATCCTCTCCAGACATGTACAGAGATGTGGGTCTGATATACATTTTCTACAAAAACAGTATAATTAGCACTTTAACAGAAATGGCATCTACCTCACTTTTAAATACATATTTACACTAAATGACTGGACACTGTTATTTTAGCCTCCATCACTGACATTACAAACACATTTGAAGAGGATCTGTTAATAGTCAGTATGAACTGTTCATATGAACACCTGACTGCTGTTTGAAGACACTTGAACAACTGTGAACTATCCTTTAAAGACTCAGTCACTGTTTTTCTGATGGGAAAGAAAGAAAGTAGTTACCTTTCATAGTGATGACTGTGGCTGGTTGAGCAGTGTCTGTAAATAAAGAGAACATTATTATAAATAATTCACAGCTGGACTTATTAAAATTCTAAATGTACATATCTATTCTTTAACAGAGGACAGCATGAAGGTAATAATTTATTTAATATAATAATTCAGAGTTTACAGACAGAACTGATTTAACTTGTTTGGTGTGTGGTTGTCTGGTTTGGGTTTTGCTCTATAAGCCTACAGTATATTGTTAGTGTGTTTACAGACATTACTGATAGCAGAGAGACTTCTGAAGGAGAACTGATGTGTGGCAGAGGTCTGTTATGTCCTGTGTGTTTCTGTGTGGAAGTCTCTGAATAACTGCACCTGTCCACTCAGTGGCACCTGGCCCACCTACAAGAGACCCTTCCTCCTTTCATTTATTAATACAGTTACATTTGGTTTATCCACACATTTGGGATTCCTCCATCATGCTGCCTCCCTCTGAGTCATTGTTGTAACATTAGAAACATCTTTAGCACCAAAACATTTAGCTTTTCACACTTTAAAAGAATCCATAGAAGAAAAATTAAACACTTACTTAAGGGAACTTCAAGAAGTGCTATATCTGTGAATAAACAAAGTTAACACACATAAAAACAGTTAAAGTAACTATAGTTAAGTTCATGTACAGAGTTTCCAGTCTGAGCAGGACTAACTAAAAGGATTAGGTTGGCACAAAAACAAAAACACAACAAACTGATGAAACTGGAAAGTATGAACCTGTGTGCTGCAGCTTTCAATCAGTAAATGAAACATACTTACCAGAGTCATCCCTGTCAGTAGATGGTTCGGACCCTGTGAAGAAAAGAAAAAGCATGTAGTTATGTGTTATCTGCTTATATCCTATCTGTGCTTTCTGGACTATTTTATTTATTATACTAACAAGTATTGTGTGATGTATCTTATTCCTCTGTTGATCTCTACAGCAGTGCAGCTCTGTGATTAATGACTGACATCTCTCTTCATCACTATGAACACACACTCTGTTTATTTGGACTCAATCCTGCACACACAGTCCTGCTGCCACAAATACTCACAAGAGCATCAAATGTGGATTCATCCACTGCTGAAAATAGTCCCCAACAAATACACTATTTCCTCACACTCCCTCACACACACACACACACACACACACACACACACACACACACACACACACACACACACACACACACACACAGCTGCTCATGGCCGGTTAGCTCTGACTACCAGCTCTACATCTATTCATGCTACACTGAGCAGTGATCAGTCTTAATCTGTCCTCATCGATGTCTCCGTACCTCCCCCAACCCCTACAGTCCACCTGTTCACTCCTCTGCTGCAGCTTTAAATATGCTGGGATGGAGGGAGCCAGCAGAGTTTCAGTGTGTACTTTTTAAATGAGTTTAAAGAAATAGAAACTAGAAAACCTGCAGGAATTAATTTCTGTTTGTAATAAACATATATTTTGAATTATTAAATGTTTTATGTATTTTCTTTTAAAGGATATAAAATAAAATATGAGGGAAATATATCCACTCCACTGGTACCTTGTTGTTGACAAAATACAATGATTATATATTGCACTTACCAATTATCCCTTTTTTCTTCAAAACCACCACCAGCACTACAGCCACGAGTACGACAAAGATCAGGACTACAATCATCCCAACATTAATGCCTCCATTGTTTCCTCCATTGTTTCCTTCATCAGTAACTTTATGATCTAAAACACAGAAAACATTTACATTAGTTTCACATTCAGTTCACTTTTAACATCATTAATATTTATCTTCATGTGACTCTCAGTGTTGATGCATAGTAATAAAATGTAGATAATCAGTGATGATGTGATCAAAGTGATAAAATTAAATTTAATAACACAAAATAACATGAAATTTGAAAATTATCTTAAGAGACAAAAATGATTCTTATGTTAATGTTGCGTTTTTCTCTCTTGTAGCTACTAACTGTGATGCTAACAGTGAATGAATCCATCTCATCTTCAATTAAGACATTTGAAGACATTTTGAATATAATAATCTCCTCCAGTGAAGAAGTAAGTTGACAGTCAGCAGCTTTTGAGGCAGACTCTTACTGCTTTACACCCTGAGATAATAGAAAAGGTCTGCTCCAATATGACACATAACTGATTAAATAAAGACTTAATAAAACTTGGATCTCATTTTCTGATGTTTGGTTTGGTTATAAACTGTCTGATCGTCTGACTGTTTGATCAACTTTGTTGCTCTGTGACAATCTGCAAACTGAAATAATAAAGTTTCTTACCCCAAGCCTTCTCAACAGACATACTGGATGCTCTGTGAATGACTTCACATGTGAATGAAGAAATGTCACTCTTTAAAATCTCCACAATGTCTCTTCTCTGGTTGGTGTCGTCTCCATTTGGTCGAACGCCTGAGGAGACCAACCCGTCCTCTTTAGTCAGAATGCGGCCGTTCCTTTTGATGATAAGGGTGATGTCTTTTGGGTAGAAACCTGTGGCCACGCAGCTCAACATGAGGTTTGACCCTTTGTTCTTAGCATACACGTGCACATCTGGTGGAGCTGGAAAGAGAAAACATTAGGTTAGTTAATGTTTGAATGGTGACTATAATACATTATGATATAAACCAAATGTGATAATGTTTGTACCATCCTCATAATAAACTGAACCAACACAATCTGTTGCTACAGCTACTACAACACATAGTGACAATGCATCTCTTTAATTACAAATAAAGTAAAAACAGCCTTTTACAACTTTTTATTATTTCTGTTTTTTTCAAAACAGTTTTGTGAGATTTGTAGATCATGGTTGTTATTGAATATGATGTTTATGAGGGTTTGGTTCTAATAGCTGGTTCTCTTTGGTATTTGGTTCCAGGTTGGTAAAGTACCTGGATTTACTACAGGACTGAACTTTATTATGAAAGAACAGTGTTCAGAGCAGACAGAGAACAGGCTTCTTATTTATAGTTTATACTGTAGCTGATGCTGTCTGTCTTCTATCAGCTGTAACTAATCAATATTAATGCTGTGAGTAATTTAACATATTAACAGTTAAATCAGTAATTATTTAAACTAATCAACTTAATAGTTCAGACTCAGTACTTCCAGTATTTGAAACAAGGAGCTTGTGAGATATAAAGTGTACCAAGTAGGCTGCAGCAGACATTAAAATGTGTCAGATATGCATATATATCATCATCTGAACTAATTTTCCAATAAATATAAAAATTCAGGAGACAAAAAAGCAGATTTTGTGTGAATTACATTATCAAGATCAGCTGATTTCATGTTTGATATTTTAACAAATAATAATTATATTACTAAAGCTACTTCTATAATCTCTAATAATAATAATTGGTATAAAAATACAGAACTTATTTACGGGCATCTTTCAGCTGTTTTTTCTCGTATGTCATGAACTTGTTCAACCAATCTATACACTCCTTCTCCAGGTAGCCTTTGGTCTTTTCTTTTAGGCCCTGGTCATGATCCCACTTTCTCTTGGTTGGGACTGCTATCTCAGTGGCAGCAAACCAGACTGAGTTGGTGTCATCAAAGTACAGGAAGTCTTGTCCATCGTAGTTGTACTTGTACACACCACGGACAAACTTTATTATGCCATCAGGCTCAGTTGTTTCACCCTCACAGCCGACCATCCACTGAAGAACATGGAGATCTAAAGAGGAGTGACAGTGAAATAAATGATAAAGAATGAGGACATGGAAAAATGCAGCAAGTAATTACAATTAAAGCTGAGCCCAGAGTTCAAACTAAACATGATGAAGCAGCTTTTACACAACTGGAACAAACTACCAGCAGAACTGAAATCATTTTTAAATCCAGGTTAAAAACATTTCTCTTCTCCTGAGCTTATGATTGAGCTCTTTTAAAGCACTTTACATTTTAATCTTTCATTTGCACTCTATGTCCTTTTAATGATTTTAAAGCTAATTCATTATTTTATGCTGCAATCATTTTATTTATGTTTTTCTATTTTTCTATTTTTCTGTACTTTGTTTAATTATTAGTGTGTGTGTGTGTGTGTGTGTGTGGGGGGGGGGGGGGGTTAATTGTATGTTTTAATGTTTCTCAAATTACATGTTTTTCTGTTTTATGTAAAGCACATTGAGTTGCCATTGTGTATGAAATGCTCTATATAAATAAAACTGCCTTGCCTTAAAACAGTTTCATTTAAACACATTAGAAGTTATCACTTGTTCCTGAAAATAAAACAGCTTCATTTATGTTGGAGCATTTATCTATACAAGCTATTACAGTTATTAATTACTGAGTCATCAAAAAGTCCCAGTCTGACACATTTCATGGATCTTACCATCATCATTCTGATTCATTCGTTTCATCAGGATGTCGATGTTGTCTTTGAACCACTGCTGCTTGCTTTGGCGGGACTGTGTGCCTGTCTCCCAGTAGTCTGACTCAAGCTTCTTTTTCATCCAGTCCTGCTTGGGAACTTTTTTCTGGATATCACTGTCATAGTAGTCGATCATCCTGCCGTCCAGCAGACCCATCGCTGTGAACTCATGGATGCCTTGAAGTCTGACAGGTTTAGAGAAGGCGGTGTAGATGTACATGAGGGAGTGTTTCTCTGAGAGTCACAGAGAGAGAAAGACAGACAGTAATGTTTACAGACAAGCAGATAAACTCCAGCAGATCTGACTTAAAGCTCTGGACTCTTATCTATTTACTGCTGTCAATCAGAATATTTGGCTACATGTAGGGGCACCATGAGTGGGGGAAAGTTTCTAAGGGCCCGTAACTGATAGAGGCTCTAAAAATGTATTATAACTCGCGGCGATATTTCTCGTCGAAGTGAATTTTGTCTCACGAAGCTGTAATTAAGGGGCGCAAAAAAAAAAAAAGACAATCGTTTTTTTATCGCTCATTCGCACATCATCAAGTAATGTCTTCTTTTTATAATGTCACGTGTGGATCATTAACCTTGTTACAGCTTCTACCTGCTGACAAGATCTCAGTCAGAAGTATGAGATGAGGAGAGCAGCAGCCGCAGGTTAACCTCAGGTCTCTACACTAATCTAGCGCAGCTATTGAAGTCTAATGATGCAAAAAGTAAAATGAGTCATACTACCAAATTATAACACAATTTATATGTTATTGTACTTGTGTATGTGTGTGATATAGGATTTGTGCAATTTACTTTTATTTCTGTGTTTTTTATTAACAATGTTATAATTTGTGATAATTGGATTCTTTATTTAATTTATATGTATACATTATAATTGTTTCTACTCTTTATAATTTACTTTTTAATATTTGTGATTGTATCTAACTTTTGTATTTATGGTTGTTATTTCCATAAATACCAAAATGATCCATCTATAAAATATCTATAAACCTTTAACAGTTTTAATAAAAGAAAAGTCATTTATTTCCTCTTTGAAGTTTTATTAAAAATAAAGTTAAAGTCTTGTCTCATCTTGATCTCGTGAGCTGAGTGTATCGTCACACCTCTAATTATAACATTACATATTGTTACTCACCTATCATCATTCATTATTGTACATTATTAGAATATTTTATATACAATATATCATTAAACTAAGAGTTCATTTTTCTTGATGTTGGCAAAAATGAACCAAACACCTCCCTGTTTACATAATATGGTTCAGTCCTCCAAACCAGGGGGGGGGGGGGGGGGGGGAGAGTGGAAATGAACCTGTTAGTTAAGTTTAGTCCACAGTGAAACAGTTAATGTTACTTTTGCTCCTCTAACATTAGTTACTGATCATATCTTCACAGAAGATCCTGAGTGTTTGTATTAAACTCCTCTTTTACCTGACATTTAATACAGATAAACTTTTAGCATCTACTCATATTAAATCAAGATCAAAATAAACTTTATTGTCCCACCAGGTGGGAAACGACCCGTACTGCAGCCAATAAAAATAAATGAATAAAAACAAGCATAAAAGCCATGAGCAACAATATTAACATATATATTACAATAGATATTAAATACATAATAAATAAATACTCAGTGCCAGATAGCAGCTCTAATAGATACATAAAAAAGAAAACACACAGACCAACACACCTACAGCCACAGTGCAAAGACAAAGTCTCATCAGCACCAGTTTTATCTGCTTCCATTTAAAACCTGATAGAAGCAGGAATTAATACTTTAAAAAAAATCTGTCTAACCTACAACGAGGGACTGTGACCCTCCTACTAGAGGGTAGCAGCTCAAACTCTGTATACAGAACATGAGATGAGTCACTAATGATCTTACTGGCCTGACACCAAACTGTGATGCTGTACCTGATCAGGCTCTTTAAAACTACCTGATATAATATCAACATGAATTTATTGTCAACACCATGATGATGAGAAGATTACATTAGAGTGTAAAAGATGACCTTTTGCATGTTTCTTATATAGAGCATCAATCATGCATCATGAATTCCAGTGTATGCAGAATGCTGCATTCATGTCTGCACAGTGATATTATCACAGCTCAATGTCAGTATGTACTGTACAGTTAGTATTAGACTACAGGAGAGTTACAAGCCTGCACAGGAAGATATTTAAAGCTCTGAATGGTTCGGTTTGGTTCTGGAGGTTTTGTTACAGTAACAGCCTGTGATGAGAAAGATCACATGACTTAGCAAAGGGCTTTTATTTTGAAACGACACAGGAAGGGGAGAGGAGTGGAAGCGAGTTGCATCACAGGTCCGTGAACGCAACACGAGTTATCATCAGTGACATGATCTGTTTGATTGCTTTGTTTCCTATTGGACGCTGTGTTTCTGTTTACTTCCTGTTGCTCTTATTGAGTGAGATATAAAGTGTACCAAGTAGGCTGCAGCAGACATTAAAATGTGTCAGATATGCATATATATCATCATCTGAACTAATTTTCCAATAAATATAAAAATTCAGGAGACAAAAAAGCAGATTTTGTGTGAATTACATTATCAAGATCAGCTGATTTCATGTTTGATATTTTAACAAATAATAATTATATTACTAAAGCTACTTCTATAATCTCTAATAATAATAATTGGTATAAAAATACAGAACAAGCTTCTTTTTCATCCAGTCCTGCTTGGGAACTTTTTTCTGGATATCACTGTCATAGTAGTCGATCATCCTGCCGTCCAGCAGACCCATCGCTGTGAACTCATGGATGCCTTGAAGTCTGACAGGTTTAGAGAAGGCGGTGTAGATGTACATGAGGGAGTGTTTCTCTGAGAGTCACAGAGAGAGAAAGACAGACAGACATGTTTACAGACAAGCAGATAAACTCCAGCAGATCTGACTTAAAGCTCTGGACTCTTATCTATTTACTGCTGTCAATCAGAATATTTGGCTACATGTAGGGGCACCATGAGTGGGGGAAAGTTTCTAAGGGCCCGTAACTGATAGAGGCTCTAAAAATGTATTATAACTCGCGGCGATATTTCTCGTCGAAGTGAATTTTGTCTCACGAAGCTGTAATTAAGGGGCGCAAAAAAAAAAAAAGACAATCGTTTTTTTATCGCTCATTCGCACATCATCAAGTAATGTCTTCTTTTTATAATGTCACGTGTGGATCATTAACCTTGTTACAGCTTCTACCTGCTGACAAGATCTCAGTCAGAAGTATGAGATGAGGAGAGCAGCAGCCGCAGGTTAACCTCAGGTCTCTACACTAATCTAGCGCAGCTATTGAAGTCTAATGATGCAAAAAGTAAAATGAGTCATACTACCAAATTATAACACAATTTATATGTTATTGTACTTGTGTATGTGTGTGATATAGGATTTGTGCAATTTACTTTTATTTCTGTGTTTTTTATTAACAATGTTATAATTTGTGATAATTGGATTCTTTATTTAATTTATATGTATACATTATAATTGTTTCTACTCTTTATAATTTACTTTTTAATATTTGTGATTGTATCTAACTTTTGTATTTATGGTTGTTATTTCCATAAATACCAAAATGATCCATCTATAAAATATCTATAAACCTTTAACAGTTTTAATAAAAGAAAAGTCATTTATTTCCTCTTTGAAGTTTTATTAAAAATAAAGTTAAAGTCTTGTCTCATCTTGATCTCGTGAGCTGAGTGTATCGTCACACCTCTAATTATAACATTACATATTGTTACTCACCTATCATCATTCATTATTGTACATTATTAGAATATTATATATACAATATATCATTAAACTAAGAGTTCATTTTTCTTGATGTTGGCAAAAATGAACCAAACACCTCCCTGTTTACATAATATGGTTCAGTCCTCCAAACCAGGGGGGGGGGGGGTGGGGGAGAGTGGAAATGAACCTGTTAGTTAAGTTTAGTCCACAGTGAAACAGTTAATGTTACTTTTGCTCCTCTAACATTAGTTACTGATCATATCTTCACAGAAGATCCTGAGTGTTTGTATTTAACTCCTCTTTTATCTGACATTTAATACAGATAAACTTTTAACAGCTATTTATATTAAATCAAGATCAAAATAAACTTTATTGTCCCACCAGGTGGAAACGACCCGTACTGCAGCCATTAAAAATAAATGAATAAAAACAAGCATAAAAGCCATGAGCAACAATATTAACATATATATTACAATAGATATTAAATACATAATAAATAAATACTCAGTGCCAGATAGCAGCTCTAATAGATACATAAAAAAGAAAACACACAGACCAACACACCTACAGCCACAGTGCAAAGACAAAGTCTCATCAGCACCAGTTTTATCTGCTTCCATTTAAAACCTGATAGAAGCAGGAATTAATACTTTAAAAAAAATCTGTCTAACCTACAACGAGGGACTGTGACCCTCCTACTAGAGGGTAGCAGCTCAAACTCTGTATACAGAACATGAGATGAATCACTAATGATCTTACTGGCCTGACACCAAACTGTGATGCTGTACCTGATCAGGCTCTTTAAAACTACCTGATATAATATCAACATGAATTTATTGTCAACACCATGATGATGAGAAGATTACATTAGAGTGTAAAAGATGACCTTTTGCATGTTTCTTATATAGAGCATCAATCATGCATCATGAATTCCAGTGTATGCAGAATGCTGCATTCATGTCTGCTCAGTGATATTATCACAGCTCAATGTCAGTATGTACTGTACAGTTAGTATTAGACTACAGGAGAGTTACAAGCCTGCACAGGAAGATATTTAAAGCTCTGAATGGTTCGGTTTGGTTCTGGAGGTTTTGTTACAGTAACAGCCTGTGATGAGAAAGATCACATGACTTAGCAAAGGGCTTTTATTTTGAAACGACACAGGAAGGGGAGAGGAGTGGAAGCGAGTTGCATCACAGGTCCGTGAACGCAACACGAGTTATCATCAGTGACATGATCTGTTTGATTGCTTTGTTTCCTATTGGACGCTGTGTTTCTGTTTACTTCCTGTTGCTCTTATTGAAACTGTGTCATGGACGAGAAACAGCTGATTCATTTAGTTAAAATGAGGAGTTATGTCTAATAATCTCTTCCTTTCACTCCAAAAACATAAATGATAGCAGCTGTCTGGAGAGAAAAGTGTAGCATAGCGTACTGTGGGAAAACCATCTGCATTTTAAATGTAGTTCTACTGTTAATACAGTAATTACAGCAGCCCAATTAAATCCAAACAAGCACCTTTAGGCTACCGTAATTACTGTAGTAGCAGCACAATTAAATGACCTGATTTCATTAACTTGCTCAAGTTTAGTAGATTTAGTTGTTTTCCTTCATTTTCATGTTTCTACTGTTGGTCAGTAGGTTATGTAGTTAAATGATTCCTTTGTTTATTTTATTCATGTTTGTTGCTGGAATATGATCTGGAGCCTGCAAAGGTGGTTTTATTTTGAAATTGACAGGATGCTCTATGGTGTTTGAGTGTCTGACTTCCTGTGCAGCTGGGTCTGCTCTGTGGAGCTTTATGCAGCGTTGAAGCTTCTGTTGTAAACAGACTCTGTGTATTTATATCACAGCAGAGTGAAGAGCTGCTTCTGAATCCTGCAGCGTGCTGGTGGATATACAATTATTGATCATTGATCATTGATCATTGATCAGCTGACCAGAGTACTGTACGCTGTGCTTCTGTAACAGTCCTGGTGGAGTAGTAACTGAGCAGAAGATGGAGCAGAACCAGACACTGCACCAATCAATACATTAAAGAAGATTTGATCATATTTCATATTGCTTACACCTGCTAGTTAAATAGTTGCTGTGTTATTTTATCTTTTCATCTGATTTTATTGAACTTGCACACTTTATTTGAATTACTCTGTAAAACACTCTGAGCTGCCTTTGTGTTTGACTTGCCATTTCCATCATTACAAATAATAATTACATTACAATAGATATGATTACCTCCTTCTGTGGATCGGTGACCTGATGTTTGTGAATTTACTAAAAATAAAAAATCCCACTGAGAGCTCCGTCAATAAATTTAGTGAAAAGTAGTGCTTTAAGAAACTTTTTTGCAGGTCATGGCTCCTTTTTAAAAGCTCAATATCTCAAAAATAAAAGAAGATACAAGCTGACATTTGTATTACATTATTTACATCAAGTATGAAGCTGATCCCAGATGGTCTGTAGGTCAAATATGACAATCTGTTTATTTAAACTGGATTACCCACTTTTCATAATCAGCTAATAGTTTCAGCTTTCTTTTGAGGTAGTCTACACATTTTGGACTGTTGAGAACAACTTTTGGAAAATGGAGATCAAGAAATAGCCTACTTAAAAAAAACATAATTCAAATAATGATCAAATTTCATTTTTGGAGTTTTTTTTTTTTTTTTTTTTTTAACTCAAAACAAACAAACCCCTCTCTCTTACCGCTGTTTACAGTCAGTAAACAGTGTGGCGCGCGGGGGGTCAGGTGGTTGGAGCGCGTGCCGTGTGCGCACCCGACCCAGGTTCGAGTCCCGATCGGAGGTCATTTGCTGCGTGTCGCCCCCCCGCCCCCCCTCTCTCTCCCATGTTTTATCTACTGGTGAATAAAGGCGTCAATGCCAACAAAATCTGTCATACGAAACATTTCCGTATAACGGTTCCGCATCTATTGTGTTACTGCTCTGCGTGGTGCATTCAGGTGCTGCTAGTAAAGTATGGACATTATGCTGCGTCTAAATCACGTCAACGCTTCCTACTTTTGCTGCTCCATTGTGTTCAGATCAAGACTGGATCATCTATATATGGCATCAGGTGAATGCCCTGTGGCACCAGCCAATGGGGGTGAGGGACACCAAATGGTTCAGACAAGGAGACCTTTAAAATATTTATTTTCTATATATATCTATAATTAAGAGATGTAAACAAGTACAAAAAGAGAAAAATAATTCCATATATGAATATATTTGGGTGCTCCAGAACAATTTTAAAAACTATAGATTCATAGTTAGGGCCCGAGCGCTGACCAGCGCGAAGCCCTATTGTTTTTGCCATGATTATTATTATTATTATTTTTTTTCTCTCCCGATGACGGCCTTTTTGCCCCCCTGAACGTGCCGCGAAACTCACCAAAGTTTGCACTCAAGCCAGACCTGGCGAAAATTTCGATATTTTATGGTTTGCACAAATGTGCGTGCCAAAATGGCTCTCTAGCGCCCCCTACAAAATCAATAAAAGCGAGCCCCTCGTGACAGATTGACATAGAGAAACGAAACTTGGTACACATATTCATCATGTCAAGACGCACCAAAAAGTCTCTTGGACACATACCCTAACACCAACAGGAAGTCGGCCATTTTGAATCAAAATATTGATTTTAATGCAGATCGTGGCATCATATTTGAGCGAACTAGTCCTAGAGATTTCATCCCATCCACTTCAAATTCACACAGAGTCATCTTGAGACATTGGAGATGAAAAGTTATCAAAAGCTTTTTCCCCCCGTCATTCCTGGTTGCCGTGGTGACGCGGCGAATTTCGATCCTTCGCCATGAAATTTCAAACCCTCATAACTTGACTCCACATGGTCTGAGCTTTACCAAATTTAATATGCTTGTTCAGCGTCCTGGTCTGAACACATGTACAGTCTCATATTTAGTGACAGTCATAGCGCCACCTACTGGCAACAGGAAGTCACTTGCTTCCTTCTTTCACTAATTACTCCCATAATCTTCATCCCATCCACTTCAAATTCACACAGGATCATCTTGAGACATTGGAGATGACAAGTTATCAAAAGTTTTTTCCCTCGTCATTCCTGGTTGCCGTGGTGACGCGGCGAATTTCGATCCTTCGCCATGAAAATTCAAACCCTCATAACTTGACTCCACATGGTCTGAGCTTTTCCAAATTTACTTTGCTCATTCAGTGTCCCGGTCTGAACACATGTACAGTCTCATATTTTGTGACAGTCATAGCGCCCCCTACTGGCAACAGGAAGTCACTTGCTTCATTCTTTCACTAATTACTCCCATAATCTTAAGTATTTACACCTGAAATTGACTCAGCTGAGACATAAGACCTTGGTGATGCTACATTCTGCAAGTCGTGACCCATCATCAAATACTGTTGCCATGACAACGCATTCAACGCCATGACATACGATTACACTTTTCAGGGGCAAAGGATGCCTCCACGGTAACGAAACTCAACACACACGTCTGGAGTGGGGTCATTTAACATCCTATATACTTCAATGGGATGGCCGTGACTAAATGGCTCAATAGCGCCCCCTTGAATATTTCAAAATTGAACCTCAGACTTCCCCATTGACATAGAAGAATGAAATTCGGTAGGTTTATGTATCATCTCCAGACGCACAAAAACGCCATTTGGACCCATACCCTAAGTCCAACAGGAAGTCGGCCATCTTGGGAAAAATGCTCAATTTTGGTGAGTGTTTTGGTCATTTCCACGCCTCATATTTGAACAAACTAGTCCTAGAGATTTCATCCCATCCACTTCACATTCGCACAGAGTCATCTTGAGACATTGGAGATGACAAGTTATCAAAAGCTTTTTTATGACTTCTTCCTGTTGGGCGTGGCTGTGCAAACAATTTCGATGCTTCGCCATAAAGCAGGAAGTCCTTATAACTCCTACAGACATTGTCCCACCTACACCAAATTGATCACACATGAAGAGGGTCCCGCCCTGAACACATCTATGCATCAATACTGTGTCAAATACACAGCGCCACCTACTGGACACAGGAAGTCAGCCTCATATGACAAACATTATCCGATTTACATGAAATTTACAGGATGTGTTCTCCACATCATACACTGCAACATGACATATAATTGGTGGATGATCTCTAGCGCCACCTAGTGGACACATGCAATGTGACTTAGCCCCATCACACAACATTCATTACAAGCCCAGGTGCCAAGACGTCTACGTGCCCGCTGTGTCTACCGTGTGACTGCAGCACGTACCGACATGCGCGTACGGGGTGGTACGTGGGGGCGCGAGGGCCCGTTCATCACTGCTTGCAGTTTTAATTATCCTTATAGTTATAGTTATGTGGACGGGCTTTGACTTTATCTGTGCAAATATGTCACACAGTTTGGTCAGTTTGGTTAGTCCATGTAACACACAGGCCTAGCATACGTCTGAACCAGCACCGTGGAGCAAGGAGAGCTGAACTGCTGAAACAAAGGTTTCACTTGCAAACATAATTCAAACATTTTATAAATAAAAGCAAGAAAACAGCAAATCCTCATAACTGAGAATCTGGAAACAGAAAAGAAAGAAAGGACTAAAACGACTGAACTAGAGAGAAAAGTTAAAAATCAACTTTGTGTCAGTGAATAGTTTCAGTTCTGATCAGCAGCAGCTTCAGTCCTCAGTCAGTGACACTCAGCAGCACCTCCGTGTGGTCAACCACATTATAGCAGCTCAACACACATCAGCCTATCACTGCAGTCACACACTAAAATAAACACTTCCTGTTATGAGACTACATGCATGAAGCTCAAGTGAGACGTGACTACACGAGCATGAAACTGAAGTTTCTCATCAGACAGAAAACATGTCTGAAACCAGAGAGACTCAGACTAAACATGTTCCTGGTCCATTAGTTGTTACTTTTACTTTATTTATTGTATTAATGCACTTTGTAGTCACATTCATATATATTCTTTATCTTTGCACTAAATGACAGCGACCTGATGTTTGTGAAGTTACTAAAATAAAAATCCCACTGAGAGTCTCAATAGACTAAATTCAGTGTAAAGAAGTGACTTAAGAAACTTTTCAGTAACAATCATTTTTCTAAAGTAAACAAAAGAAGATACAAGCTGATCCCAGATGGTCTGTAGGTCAAATATGACATCATCTGTTTATTTAAACTGGATTACACACTTTACATAATCAACTAATAGTTTCAGCTTTCTTTGGGGGTAGTCTACAATTTTCCCTCGTTTTTAAGGTTTTAGACTGTTGAGAACAACTTTTGGAAAATAGAGATCATAAAATAGCCTACTTAAAAAAGACCATTATTTAAATCATCATAATTCAAATAATGATCATTTATAGTTATTATGATGTCCTTGTTTTATTTTTAGTAGCCTGCTTGACACACAAAAATGATCCAACCAAAAAGCGTCTCCGTGTGGACGGCCCCTCAATCGCGTGAAGCCACCATGTTCTCTTTATTGATGCACATTGACGACATGTTACTAAAGATGATATAATAGTTAATCAATGCTCTCATCTGTTTGAATGTAATATGTTTATAGAATAAGATCAAAAGACAAAAACAAAAAGAATCAGTCTAAATGAAAATGTTAAACTCAAATAATCAACAGAAATCTGAACATTACAAAGACGTCACAACTATATTCGCTTTTAACCAGAGTCATATTATTGTTAAAAACCCCAAAAACAAACAAACCCCTCTCTCTTACCGCTGTTTACAGTCAGTGCCGTCACCAAAAGGAAGGAAAATGTGATGAGATACATCTTCATCACTAAGTGAACTCCATGAACGTTTCTAAAACTCAAACTTATCAGTGTGTTGGACGATGCGGAAACAAACGGTTTCCTGTTATACACTTCTCTATTCTGTAGCGCGCGCGGGGGAGCTCAGGTGGTTGGAGTGTGCTGTGTGCGCAGCCGACCCAGGTTCGAGTCCCGATCAGAGGTCATTTGCTGCGTGTCGCACCCCCCTCCCTCTCTCCCATGTTTTATCTACTGGTGAATAAAGGCGTCAATGCCAACAAAATCTTAAAAAAACAAACAAAAAGAATTTCTTTAATCTGTCACACGAAACGTTTCCGTATAACGGTTCCGCATCTGTGGTGTTACTGCTCTGCGTGGTGCATTCAGGTGCTGCTCGTAAAGTATGGACATTAAGCTGCGTCTAAGTCACGTCAAAGCTTCCTACTTTTAGCAGGTTTTGATGCTTGGTGCCTGGTGTGTTTGCTGCATTATTGTGTTCAGATCAAGTCTGGTTTATCTGTATGGCATCAGGCGAATGCCCTGTGGCACCAGCCAATGGGGGTGGTATTTGTCATATTTTATATATATATATATATAAAATTTATTAATTAAGTTTAGGGGGAGGAGGGGAAGGGGGAAAAACTAAAAAAAAGAAGGGTATTGATGTTAAACTGGTTTAAAAGTGTATTTATAATACCAAGACTGTTTTATTATTCATTTATTTAATTATTTTTGGGGGGATTTATTGCAGCTACTGGCAGTGACATTACTGTATGCCATGCTCTGAAAAAAAAAATCACACAAACTTTCCTCTGACAGCGCAACACTCCCTCTGCTGGAGCCCTGCAGTTACTACGGCAACACTCCCTCTGCTGGAGCCCTGCAGTTACTACGGCAACAGTCCCTCTGCTGGAGCCCTGAAGTTACTACAGCAACACTCCCTCTGCTGGAGCCCTGCAGTTACTACAGCAACACTCCCTCTGCTGGAGCCCTGCAGTTACTACAACAACACTACTGCTGCTGTTAGATTAACATTATGAACATAAAACAAACATAACTATTCTCACAGTGCTGCAGCTGACAAAACAACATTTAAAACACAAGATTAACTATGACCTAAGAATGTGAACAATGTATATTATTCAATCTGTCACATTTTTTATTTTTATTGCAGCAAATTATTGGTTGATGTACAAGTTTCATGTTCTAAGTCTTTGGCAGTGTTGGAAGAAAATGAAAGTACACTAACTCTCAGTATCTCCTTCAGCACTAATTCTGAATTTAAAAAAAGATTTCCTAAATTAGCACAAATATACAGAATATACTATAAACTCTGAAAATGCAGAGTTAAATAAAACCTAATCTCTGTCTTTACTTTTATGTTAAACTTCCTGTCGTCCTCCTGGGTCAAATTGACCCGTCTGTTTTGACTGTTCCTTCCTTCCTTCCTTCTGTCCTTCCTCTCTCCTTCTCTCTTTCTTCCCTTCCTCCATCTCCCTTTCTTCCTTCCTTCTGTCCTTCCTCCTCCCTACCTTCCTCTCTTTCTTCTTCTCTCCTTCTTTCCTCCCTCCCTCCTACCTTCTTTCCTTCCTTACTTCTTTCCTCCTTCCTTTCTTCCTTCCTTCTTTCCTCTGTCCTTCTTTCCTTCCTTCCTTCCTCCCTCCTACCTTCTTTACTCCCTCCCTCCCTCCTACCTTCCTTCCTTACTTACTTCTTTCCTCCATCCTTCTTTCCTCCTTTCCTTTCCTCCCTCCCTTCCTTCTTTCTTCCATCCCCCTTTCTTCCTTCTGTCGTTCCTTCCTTTCTCTCTCCTTCCTTACTTCCTTCCTCCCTCCCTGCCTTCTTTCCTTTACTCCCTTCCCTTCCTTCCTTGACTCGAACACAACAGGAGGGTTAAGCAAAAAACATCACTCTGGAAATCTTTCACAAGTACAGCTCGTTCTTCTTATAGTGTGTTCTGGTGTTACAGTAAATCAGAGGCAAGCACAACATTTAATAAATATGTACATGAACAAAAACAGGCCGACCCTGCAAGCCAGGAGGAAGATGACAAGAGGAAGGAAGAATGAGAGCTGTGACAAAAATAGATGATTTGGCTTTGGTAGTTATGTTTGATTTCAACAATAATAACACAAAATTATGTTACTTGTATTTTTTTTTATCATAGTATGTATGGTTGTTTGTATTTGTTTAATGAATATGTTAAGCTGTTCTTTTAGGATTCATCTTTTTTAACTTCAGTTTTCGTCTTCACATGTAAGGCAAGGCAGTTTTATTTATATAGCGCATTTCATACACAATGGCAACTCAATGTGCTTTACATAAAACAGAAACATTAAAACATACAATTAACCCCCCCCCCCCCCCATAATAAAAACAAAGTACAGAAAAAATAGAAAGAGAGAAATAAAATGCTAGAATAGAGCATTAAATATAAGATTGCAGCATAAAATAATAAATTAGCTTTAAAATCATTAAAAGGACATAGAGAGCAAATGAAAGATTAAAATGTAACGTGCTTTAAAAGAGCTCAATCATAAGCTCAGGAGAAGAGAAATGTTTTTAACCTGGATTTAAAAATGATTTCAGTTCTGCTGCTAGTTTGTTCCAGTTGTGTAAAAGCTGCTTCATCATGTTTAGTTTGAAAGCATTCAAAAGTTCATATTGTTGTGAAAGACAGAAAGGTAGCAGACGTGGCTGAGACATTACAGGCCACTGACCAGGACAAACGTTTGGACACGCCTACTCATTCAAGGTTTTTTTTATTTTCACTACTTTTCTATGTAGAAAAACAACACAGAAGACATCAGAACTACAACATTACACATCCTGGATCAGGTTAAATAAAGTTTTAACAAACCACAGATATCTTTCATAGTTCAGATTACTTAAAGTATTGATTGACGACAGCTTTGCAAACTGTTGGTAGCATCTTAACCAGGTTTATAAAGTAGTCCATTATTCTTTTCAAACATAAACTTTCACATCATAGCATGGCACTGACCGTTTTTTCTTTTTCAGGCGTGGCAGCGATACACTTCTGTAAAATCATGACATGAAGACAGATAAGAGGAAAACACTTTGATCACCTTAATTGATTATTGAAGCTTCAGATTGTTGACACATCCAATCAGTAAAGTGTGATCAATGATTTCATGTTCAGATTGACTTCATCCACACAGTCAGTTAGTGTAACCCAGAATGTCAGCTATGTACAAGAACATCATTAATGATTATTATCATGATCATTATAGTTTGATTGAACATTTCTTTATGAATTTACAAAGTGATGAGAAGAAAATATCTGTGATGAAGGAAGTTCTGCTGTTTTCTCTGTTTAAGAAACAACAGACACAAATACATCAATACAAACATGAAACTAACATTTAGAACAAAGAGAAGTTCACATTTTCATCTGAAGACATGTCAGTGAAGGTTAAAAACATGGTGATGAGCAGTGAGAGCCTCCATGGATAAAAACACACAGGAAAAAGTCACATTTAAAGAAACTGATAATAGAAACATAACAAATGAAAAATGTCATTGACAATCCCAGTTTGACAACTTATGTCTGTTGAGTTAAGAAACATGGAGACAAATTATTAAAACTATATATATATAGTTATCCTTATAGTTATAGTTCTGTGAACAGGCTTTTACTTTATCTGTGCAAATATGTCACACAGTTTGGTTAGTTTGGTAAGCCTATGTAACACACAGGCCTAGCATATGTCTGAATCAGCACCATTGATGCGTGGACAGAGAAAGAGGAAGCAATGCTGTTTATCTCAGTTAGTAAAACTTTACTGCTGATAGATAATATGTTGTTGGTATTCTTATGCCTGCAACGGTTATTATTGGGCTTGTCTTATTTGGTTGGTATGTGTGCAGTATTCACTAGTAATGGTTTTGCATGGAGTCTTCATACAGGCCATTTATGATGGAAGTAATGATATTAAGCATGATGTGTTGCATTGGGATGTGAGTTGCATTCAGATTTAAGCATCAGTGTAAAGGCTTGTATGCTATTTGTTGTGTTTTTGTTGGATCTTAACTTTTTCTGTAGTATGTGTGGTAAGCCTATACTTTAACTATATGTTCTTATAAATCTATGGTGTTCATGCCAGAGTAAATTTCACTTTCAACATGTGAAGTCAGATGAGGGGGGCACTTCATGAGTAGTCACCCTGGGGCACCCGAGGGTGTTAATGCAGGTCTGGTTCAGATAACTGTCTTAAAACAACAGTCAGTTTTCCAAATGAGCATTAAGTGTGTTTATCTGTGTGTAATGATTCCTCCTGTTCATACTGAGCATTAGATCCTTCATCATGTTTACAATGGAAGTGTGGAAGTGAATAATGTTTAAATCCACAGTCCTCCTTCTGTGGAAACATGGATTTAAAAGTTGAGCTGAAGTAATATGAAGCTTCAGCGTCTGAATGAGTCAAATCTTCATCTTCTATGTTTCAACGTTACAGTGTTTTTAGTATCAAAGTCTTTTTGTTACTATACTTCCACCACAGCTCAACAGGAAACACTAAGAGGGAATCTGATGCTAAAAAGACTGTAAATGTGTCAGATATCACTTGATATGACTAACTCAGACTGTTACCATAGTAACTATAATAACTATAGTAACTCACACTGATGAAGCTCAATAGAAGCTTCAGATATAATTTTAAACCTTATGCCTCACTAGAGACCTAAAAATCATTTTATCTGTAATTATGCTGTAGCTATTCATTTTGGCAAAGATGTGTGAGGATGTAGACTGACCTGAGGAGTAAGGAAGGTGTTAGGAGGCAGACTCAGACTCTTGTTTGAATGAGTAAAAAGTTCAGTTCAGTTCAGTGTAATAACAAAAAAGAAAGTGTGTCCCAAAAGAGTAATCAAAAACAAACTGGCTTAACTCAAGATACACAAACTAAGACATGATCACGTTCACACAGCTACACCTTCATCCTCTGATTCTGCCTCTAAATCTACATCTCTCCCCTTAAATAGACCCTCCACTCTATCAGCAGAACCATTTCTACTGCAGGATCCTTTATCTTTTACCAGCTGGCATTTAACAAAGCAGCTTCTATCAGTCAGCATGGTTTATCACACATCATTCACAGCATTATCCTCATGAGCCAAAACAACAAGAATAAATCATATAGATACTACACCAAACATTTAACTCAATAAATTAAATACCCCCAAACTTACACTGATGATGTCACCAGTGTATAAATACAGGAAGTAGTTGGGTCTTCCTTTTGTTTGTTGAACACATGGTGGGTAAAAAAAAAACAAATAAAATGCTTCATTTATAAAATTCAGAACTAAACTTAAAATCCTTGTCTTTTATTTTAAGCTAAATGTTTTCTGGTATGTAAATTATAATTAAATATAATGCAAAACACAAACAAACCCGGGATAGAAAGTGTCTATAAGTTATTGATTACTGATAAACTAATGGATTAACAAACAATTAAAATTTCACTTAATAAGATAACTGGTGTTGATGGTGAAAAATGGGGACAAGTGATGTTTTACCAATTTTGTCACAGTGTGTATTTATTTATTTTTGTAAGCACATATCCTATATTAAGTCTAATAAACTGTGTATAAACTATATTAACTTCCAGCATGTCATCAAAACCACATATTTTGATCCAATGGCTGCTACAGCATAAATTCATGCATTCTGCTTTATAAAGCTTTTAAACTGAAACATTGACTTCAAACTTTTACTTTTTACTATTTTCCAGGTGATTTAATTACTTTCTTGGTTTCTACTAGGAGCTTTAATCAAGAACTGCTACGAAGTAAACCTCAACATCAAACACCAGGTGACCTCACCCTAAAACTCATTTGATGTTTTTCATAAACACAGTAACATAAATTATGTCCTATTTTCAGCCACTGTAGACGACAAACAATCAAGATATTAGTGACCAAATAGTCCCAGGAAGAACAGCTCCAGAAATTAAACTCACTAATTAACTGAAGAGTTAAAAGTTCCTTCAGTGTTTTATGTTTCCATCTGAAGGAACAGGAAGAATAGAAAATAAGATGAATGATTAAAATGATCAGCTTTGTTTGAAAGTGACTGTTACACCGACTCTCACTCATTATCATTCATTTGGAGTCATGTTTCTGTCCACCTGCTGAATGTAAGTGTAATATTCACTTTGACCACATGATGGCAGCAGTGTTACATTTTAATGTTTAACAACCAAAAGAGGAACTGGAAGACCTTACTTCATTGACTTTATCTACATATTTATATACAGTCAGTGATAAGAATTGAGTGATTTTATGGATCCATAATTTACAAAAAAAGTTTATTTACTAGTGATGTGCAAAGTGTTGAATTTGTACACTTAATTAACTGTTAATGTAACATAAAGAGTCTTTTAGTCCACTGCAGGTCAGCTGAACATGTGAAATGTGATATTAGTCTTCAGACACGAACACATTTCAATACTGAAAATTAATCAGTTTATTTATAGATTACATTTAAAAACAACATGTTGCTTTACAGAGAGATGAGAATTACAATCAAATAAAAACACAGATGTAATTATGAGGATCTTGGGGGGGGGGGGGGGTAAATACAAATGTAAAAACAACTGCACAGACAACACAGAAACAGAAAACCTAAGTGTGTTTCTAAGGATACATATAGCTACAAAATTAATTCACATGTATTGAGTTTAAATGTTCTTAAACAGAACTTATTTCCTTCATAAATTACATCGTTGGTTTCAGGAAACAAACACACTTAATGTTCATTTGAGCTCCTGATTGTTGATTTAAGACACTTTTAAAACTTGTCCTTTAATGAGATCTAGGTTGAACAATGTTTAGATGATGTTATTTAGACACTTCTATGGGTAGAAACTCTCTTTAATGTGATAAAAAGCGACAGAAACAGTTAACATTACAACTTCCTCCAGGGACCAAACACTGACTCTTTATAACGTTTCATTCATGTGCAGGTTTAATGAATAAAGAGCAAAAAGTAGAAAGGAGGAAAAGTAGGAAATCAAACTATAAACTCACCTGACAGCTTCACAAACACACAGAGAACTCCTCTTTAAAATCATAGACGTAGATGCCGCATTGCCTGCTGCTGCCTACACGCTGGCCATCTTGGTACAGGGCCACTCGCTCCTGCAGCGCACTATGGTTATAGAGGAATGACGTGTTTGCACTATTAAAAATGATTATACATCGCTCCATTGTAATAAAATTAAATAAATAAATAAATAAAATTGCTCAATTGTCAACATATATTCACACGGGTTGTTTGTTACAAATGCCAGACAGACAGATATACAGACAGATAGATAGATAGATAGATAGATAGATAGATAGATAGATAGATAGATAGACACGTTTTTAACAAATCAAAACCGTTTTGAAATCGGTCGAGATTTCAGTGAATATTTCTACTTTGAAACTGTGGAGCATCTCATACCTTCATAGATATACATGCACTACTGCCTCTGCTAGCCCTGTACCAAGATGGCGGCGCTTTAGGCACGCCTCTCCACAGTCAATGCGGCGTCTACGTATATATGTCTATGTTTAAAACCCCCCAGATAGCAAAGTGTCATTGAAACAATGTTGATTTTCCATCTGAATCATCAGAATGGTTGATATTGAAATCTCAATGCTAAATCAATGTTGAATCACTGTTACAATAGCGATGAAACCCAACGTTGAAAACAGTGACATTGAAATAACATTGATTTATAGTTGACCGGGAAAGATGATTGAAAAGTCATTGATTTATAATTGACCGGGAAAGATGATTGAAAAGTCATTGATTTATAGTTGACCGGGAAAGATGATTGAAAAGTCATTGATTTATAGTTGACCGGTAGACCATCATGTGTTAGACCAACGTTTCTGCACTGCACATCTCATTTCTGAATCCATATCAGGTAAGCACATTTATCTACATTTATCTAATCTTTGAATGCTGAATTGTACCCAATTGATGTTCGTAAAGTGTAACATTATAGTTTATTTACATAGTGCAGCATTATGCAGTCATTCGTATGCTGTCAGAACTTCTACCATTAGGCTACTTTATAAGTTAATATACTAATACACACATTCACGCAGCACCACAGCAAGTTCATTCAAGCGCTTCATAAACACTCAGAAGTTATAAAGCAAGCATTTATGTACCGGTTTATTTTGTGGAAATGTTAGCTTTAAATAAACAGGACGTGAAATTATCGATGAAGTACATAACCGTTAGCATTAGCATTAGCGTTAGTATTAGCGTTGGCATTAGCGTTAGCATTAGCGTAGCTCGCTAAGATAGCTTATCTTTTTAACTGTACGAGGACAATGTTATCTAGGATCAGCGATCGAGGATACATACAGTCCATATTATCGCTCAATTTAAAAGCAACATGACCATTTTGCAGCCATTTTATTAATTACAGAGATAGACGTTCACTTTTCTTCTGAAGTTAGCATTTACGCTAGCGACATGACAGCTATGGATGGTGCTTGGATACAATCGACATAATGATTACTATAACTTATTGAATATTATATGTTAAAGATAAAGTCACAATACATGCACAGTAACAGCAGATTCACGTACACACTGTGTGTTTCCATGGTTACAAAAAACACTCTTGTCTTTGCTGTAGAGTTATCAGGACTGTGGTTGGTTGTTAAAGTTAAATTGCTGTTTACTTAACCCTTTTGTCCTTTTTACAGATCATTGATCCACATCATTTATCAAGTAAGCAAGTCTTTAAAGTATTTTATGCCTTATTTTTGTTTCTTTTTAATATCTGAATCTGCACACCACTTGCACAATGGCATGTACAGTAACAGCTATTTAACTGACAGTTTGTGTTTTGCTTGTGTTTTCTGTTTTAGATGCCCTGACACTACAGATGGAGACTGCAAACGAATTAACCTTTTCTCAGGCAGATCAGAAGAGGCTGCATTACACCACAGACCAGTCAGGAGGGATTGGACGCCCTTAGAAGCTTTAAATTTGGTGAAATTTATTGATTAAATAAATGACTGATTGTTTAAAAAAAAACATTGTGTGGATTTGTCATTTGCTATTAGATAAAAACCTGTTTAATAAGGCCCATCATATTTAGGCCTATGTCTATAACACCCTGACTGTAGATAAAGCAGGATTTGTATTATTAGCCTATTTTTATAAAGGCATATTTAGTAATTATTGTGGTTTAATATTATTATATTTAATATTGAAATATCATTGAAAGCACGTTGATCTATGGTTAGGTTGAAATTTCAACATTGTTTCAACGTTTGTGTTGGTTGAAATACCATTGAAATTCTGTTGATCTTCAGTTAGAAAATCAACGTTGTTTCAATATTAATTCAGGGTGCAAAACTGATGTTGAATCAACGTCAGAGTTCAACGTTGTTTCAATGACTTAACGTTGACAAAACAATGTTGATTTAACATTGTTTCAATGACTCTTTGCTATCTGGGCCTCCAACAACACACACTGCTGCTTTTCTTCTGCCTCGGTCAATAAACTGTCGGCTGAGTGATTTTCAGGTATTTCTGACGGTCGGTCGAAGAGAAATAAGAGGAAACAGAGCGAGAGCGCAACATTTTCCTCTCCCAGCAGCTTAGCTCACTTTAGCTGCAGCCATCTTTCTGCTTCTTCTCCCCGGAACAACTCGCCTCTTCCTCGGCTGCTGCTCGGCGGTCGCATCGCCGTCTCCCGGCGGCAGCGACACTAGGCGGTCAAATGGTGAATTACAGCAGTTGGACCACCAGAACAGCTTCAGTGCTTCTTGTTATTGATATAGCGTTTTGTAATTACCCTACATTTACATATCAATACAATCATGCATTTCATTATATAGACATAACGTTTAATGTATATTTTATAATATAGAGTGTAGAGACAATGCTAATCTTATATAGTTTATTTTTATTTACAGTCTCATTGCTTCACAAAACTCTAATTTCTCTACTGCAGGACAGTCAATAAAACTTCACTTCATATTAACAAAGATTTAATCACAACTTCATTTATTTAAGCACAAAAATATGATTCAAACACACAGAAAAAAAGAATATCAACAACATGAGACAGAATAAAACCATTTCAATAGTTAAAAAATACAAAATACGCCAAAAATATCAGTTTCAAATATTATGTATTTCCTAACTTGTTAACATTATTTTTAAAAATAAACATTAAACACAAACATTTTATTGCTACAGTCTGACAATGTTATCAAGCAAATTAAGTTTTTTATTGCACTTCTACAGTGACATAGATTTTGGGACTGTGTGGAAATTTTATAGCCTGACAAACTGATAATTTGTTAAATAGAAATATTTCAGTGTATTTTAAACAATGTCATCAGCAGTATTACACCTTTCACCACTGGTACTACTAAAAAAAAATCCAATTACAGTACATTCACATCAGAGTTTAAAAGTATAAAAATGTATAAAACCATTATATGTATTATATACAAATGAAGCAAATATCTCTTTAATAATGTTTGTATTTAGAAAACCAATCAGGAACAGATGAGATCATCTATTACACCTGAACTGCATTAATTTATTTGCTTTAATTTAATTTAATCTAATTTAATTTAATTTAATACAGGATTTAAAAGGTGAATTTGTGTATTTCATTAACATCTCAAAGTTAATATTTACAAGTTCTTTTACTAAATTTAGAAGCATAAATTTTTTGCTCAATATTTCATAATTCTGACTTTATTTCATGATCTGTCTTCAGGGTTTTCAAAATGCCTCATCACATCTAACCGTTACTAAATCTCATCAAATATGACTAAAGATTTAGTTTGAAACATGATATCAACAGATTCACCACAAAGTAAAAACATCATAAAGAAGAAACACTTCTTCTTACCATCCAGCATAGATCTACTGTAGCATTTAACATTTGCTTGAGGAGTGTAGCTGTGATTAATCATCTCTAAACTTAAAAAAGTACTTTCAGATTTCAAGGAGATTCCTTTTAAAGGTTAAATGTCACATTTGTTTAGTTTCTCACAGATCACGATTTTCTACTCTCCTTCCTGAGTCTCCACATGACGTTTCCCAAATCTGCCTCCTCAGTCACCCCTGCCCCAATTTCCCTGGTGAGCTGGTTTCTCTCTCAGACTCCAGGTTGTTGATTAAGGAGAGACTCATTGTGGCCATCACTCGCCGTCTGAGCATCAGTCTGCAACAATGAACAGATGTGTTACTTTCCATACAAACAGTAATGCTGCTCTTCTATGTAGCTTGTGTGGCTAAGATGCATTTGTGGTATTTTCTCAGTCACCTCCAATAATATCTAGACATGAAGATACTAGATTTAAAAATGTGTATTTCTTTCTTTCTTGCAGAACCCTGATACTAAATGATAAACAGAAGTGACCAGAATCATCAGATCCTGCGAAGAAAAGAAAATGCATCAATGTCTGTAATAACTGCTTATATCCAATCTGTGCTTTCTGCACTTCTTTTAGTTGATTTAATCACTGACAGTAAAACAGAAAAGAAAAGACTTTCTTCATGTTTAAAATGATGATAAATAGTAGATTAGTTTCAGATATTTACTAATTTACTATGACCTTCATGACCTTTACTATCACACCATTAACACCATTAACTCCATTAACAGCAGCATCTCCTAACATCACTGTCATCATCTTAAAATCTACACTCACACATAATGGTTTGATTTTTAATAAACAGTTAAAGATTTTAAGACATAGGTCATATGTATATTATTATTTTTTATATATCAACTATCAACATTTTAAATAAATAATTAAAATCTTAAATCTGTGATGAAGTCAATCTTATGAACCATCTAAAGTTTGAGAGTTGTGTTTCCTAAAACATCGTAACTGATGAAGACCTTCAAACAAATCAAAGAAGAACGAGTGACTCCTGAAAAAACTAAGTTTTAGTTTTAGGTAAGTTTCATTGTATTTGTTCATGAAAACAGAGACTTAAAATAAACACTGCTTGTCTCACTTACATACAGCAGGTCTGATACACAATGATGAATATTCATCAAACTTCTTCTGTTTCATTTTAGTTTTAATCTGATCTTCAGAGTAACGTTTACCTCCAGCAGAAGCTAAATCAAAGTTAACATTCTTAAAGATCCTCTCCAGACATGTACAGAGATGTGGGTCTGATATACATTTTCTACAAAAACAGTATAATTAGCACTTTAACAGAAATGGCATCTACCTCACTTTTAAATACATATTTACACTAAATGACTGGACACTGTTATTTTAGCCTCCATCACTGACATTAAAAACACATTTGAAGAGGATGTGTTAATAGTCAGTATGAACTGTTCATATGAACACCTGACTGCTGTTTGAAGACACTTGAACAATTGTGAACTATCCTTTAAAGACTCAGTCACTGTTTTTCTGATGGCTGAGTAGAGTCTGTAAATAAAGACAACATTAATAAAAAAAAAAGATTTTTTCTGGCATAGACCCCTTTATTAGCAGTAAAGATACCGGCTGGGACTCGAACAGGGGTCCACTGTCTTTATGGCATGCACTCTTAACCACTCGACCACCTGCGTGCCACTTATCCATTTTTTAACTGAGAACCGCATAAAGTATTTAATTCAGAGTTAGTTAGTTTATAGTTTGATTCACTGACCATCTTTTAATATGAGTCAATGTGTCTGATAAAAAATTAGCTTTTTCTGTCATGACATCATTTTAGGTTTTATTTTAATGATCAGGATTGTTTGGTGTGTGGTTGTCTGGTTTGGTTTTTGCTCTATAAGCTTACAGTATATTGTTAGTGTGTTTACAGACATTACTGATAGCAGAGAGACTTCTGAAGGAGAACTGATGTGTGGCAGAGGTCTGTTATGTCCTGTGTGTCTCTGTGTGGAAGTCTCTGAATAACTGCACCTGTCCACTCAGTGGCACCTGGCCCACCTACAAGAGACCCTTCCTCCTTTCATTTATTAATACAGTTACATTTGGTTTATCCACACATTTGGGATTCCTCCATCATGCTGCCTCCCTCTGAGTCATTGTTGTAACATTAGAAACATCTTTAGCACCAAAACATTTCACTTTTCATACTTTAATAGAATCCATAGAAGAAGAAATAAACACTTACTTTAGTGATCATCATCAGTATGGATCTACGAAATAACACAAAATAGTAAACTAAATCAAAAACAGTTAAAGTAACTATAGTTAAGTTCATGTACAGAGTTTCCAGTCTGAGCAGGACTAACTAAAAGGATTAGGTTGGCACAAAAACAAAAACACAACAAACTGATGAAACTGAAAAGTATGAACCTGTGTGCTGCAGCTTTCAATCAGTAAATGAAACATACTTACAAGAGGCAGCATCCCCGCCAGAAGATGGTCTGAACCCTGTGAAGAAAAGAAAATGCATGAAGTTATGTATTATCTGCTTATATCCTATCTGTGCTTTCTGGACTCTTTTATTTATTATACTAACAAGTATTGTGTGATGTATCTTATTCCTCTGTTGATCTCTACAGCAGTGCAGCTCTGTGATTAATGACTGACATCTCTCTTCATCACTATGAACACACACTCTGTTTATTTGGACTCAATCCTGCACACACAGTCCTGCTGCCACAAATACTCACAAGAGCATCACATGTGGATTCATCCACCGCTGAAAATAGTCCCCAACAAATACACTATTTCCTCTTGTTTCCTTCCTAAAAACTACAGTGACACAATAAATGAGACTTTTATAAAGCTACGGTATATATTTATGAGCAGTTTTTAAGATTTACATCTTCAGTAGGAAGCAACAGGCTTGATGTTGAGAGTCACAGACATTGTTGGTTTTACTTGTTGACAATAAGAAATGTATTTAACACCAGTCTAATCCTACAAGCTAAACCAAACTTGAGATTAGACTGACAAACTTTAAAAGTTTCAATTGAAATTTTTTTTACCCGCTACATTTATATATGGACAAAACTCATGAAGTCCAGAAAGGAGATATATTTTATTTTATGCAAAGACATTTTATATTGTTATATTGTTATGTTGAGTGTAAAAACTAATCTTTAACACATTTTTAATAGGAACAAGTTATTTAAAAAGGTGTGCTTAAGTTTGGGAAAGCTACCTAATGCTTCTAGTGCTTCTATAACTTGGCCCTCAGTTATTCATGGTGTAAAACTGTTCAGTCCCTCCATTGGATAAACCTTTTGTCCTTTAAATGACACAGCGTTAGAATACAGTTTGAACACTGATTCAATATGAAGACAATCCCAGAGCAGTCTGACTTCTATTGTATGAAATTCAATGATGAAAATAAAACTTGATCACATTTTATTCTCTCAGCTTTGAGGTGATGAGAGGAAGTTGCACTTTATGAATGTATAATAATCATATTGCTCCAACATGGTAACAACCTGTGTGCACTGTATGGATGTTTTTCACATAATATATAAACTAAATAAATACAATAATCTTTTTGGGACTTCAGATGCACAAATTAAATCCCTATAAATAACTGAAGGTTTTACTTTAAGGTGAAATATCAGCATCATGTGTTCTTCCACTGATCAACTACAACATATAAACCAACTGTACATGTTAACAAGGTTGCATGCTAATGTTTACCATGTTAGTAACACAAGTGATATGATTCAAATCCTCTTTCACAATACTGAGTCTTTTACTCTTTTCAGGCAGATACATGATACAGTTCATGTTCCTAATATTAATTAATTATGAAACCTCTTGTACATCATTTAAATGTTTTTTTTTTGGCTAATTCAACAATTAAACAAAACTTATCTTCAAATAAAATATTACCATTAAAACTAATTAATTTTCAACATTATCAACAATGTCTGACTGCAGCCTGCTCTGAGGGGACAGACACCTTGGTTCAACCTAATTCTCTATTTGTTTTTATTTAATTGTTTTAATTGATTTTTAGATTAACCAAGAACAAATTAGAAATAAATAAATAAATAAAATAAAATAAAATAAAATAAATATAAATAAAAATAAAAATAATAATAATAAAATATAAATAACTCAATAAATCAATTTAAAAAAAGAAAGAAAAAGTGGATAAACAACAAAAACAGACTAACACAAAAATACCCACACGATGTCATACAGACAGAAAGCAAATACGAAATATCGTATCAGGAGTCAATAAGTACTGTGACTAAATCATGACCAACTAAGAATGACTGTGCCCACTTATTTTAGACCATGCCAGACCAGTCAAGCCCCTTGAGGGCAATCCTGGAGGAAAACCTGTTAGAGGCTGCAAAAGCCTTGAGACTGGGATGGCGGTTCACCTTCCAGCAGGACAACGACCCTAAACATACCACCAGAGCTACAATAGAAGTAATTCAGAAATTCAGATCAAAGCTTATTGATGTGTTAGAATGACCTAGTCAAAGTCCAGACCTGAATCCTATTGAGAATCTGTGGCAAGACTTGAAAATTGCTGTTTTCTTTTCTTGAACACCAGGTATCATTGTTCTTCCACTTCACAATTATGCGCTACTTTGTGTTGGTCTATCACATAAAATCCCAATAAAATACATTGAAGTTTGTGGTTGTAATGTGACAAAATGTGGAAAAGTTCAAGGGGTGAATACTTTTGCAAGGTACTGTATATTCACAGCTTCACAAGATATTCAGACTGATGACAGTAACATGAACAGGATAAACTGCAGGGCTGCAGCTACATGCTGACACTCCCTCAGACACACACACACACACACACACACACCAGTGGTGTGCACAGACATTTTGGGGGGCAGGTGCTCAGTGAAAAATAAGGGCACTTTGTGTGGCATGTGGAACTGCCGGCTGCCTTATTATACCAGTGTGAGATTTATATCCCTCATCTTCCATGCCAATAGATGGCCTATTGCAGGACAGCACAGAGCTGCTTTCCTGCTGTAGCTGCCTAGAATAGAATAATAATAGTTAGGGATCTAGTCTAATAATAGACTATTAAGGTAAATACAAGATTACTGCAAGTCTTGTGACATAGAAATAACGGGGCAGACAATACACTCGACTAGATTCATTTGGGGCAGGGGAAGAGGTGTGTGTGGGCTGTGCATTCATGTTGACAAAGGAAGAGAGGTATGTGCGGAGGAGGAGTGTGTGTGCGCGCGTGCGTGTGTGTGTGTGTGTGTGTGTGTGTGGGGCGGGGGGTGCATTTTGAGTTTCAGTGTGTACTTACTCTTTAAATCAGTTTAAAGAAATAAAAAACAACTGCTAAATAGATAGAACATTTCATTTCTTTACTAGAAAACCTGCAGGAATCAATTTCTGTTTGTAATACACAATTTTTTTAGGAATGTACTTTTTGTTTAAAGGATATAAAATAAAATATGATAAACATACATCCACTTCACTGGTACCTTGTTGTTGAGAAAATACAATTATTATATATTATACTTACCAATTTTCTTCAGAACCACCAGCACTACAGCTACACCCACGAGTACGACAACGAGCGGGCCTGAAATCGCCCCAACATCAATGCCTCCATTGTTTTCTTCATCAGTAACTTTAGGATCTAAAACACAGAAAACATTTACATTAGTTTCACATTCAGTTCACTTTTAACATCATTAATATTTATCTTCATGTGACTCTCAGTGTTGATGCATAGTAATAAAATGTAGATAATCAGTGATGATGTGATCAAAGTGATACAATTTAATTTAATAAAACAAAATAACATGACATTTGAAAATTATCTTAAGAGACAAAAATGATTCTTATGTTAATGTTGTGTTTTCTCTCTTGTAGCTACTAACTGTGATGCTAACAGTGAATGAATCCACCTCATCTTCAATAAAGACATTTGAAGACATTTTGAATATAATAATCTCCTCCAGTGAAGAAGTAAGTTGACAGTCAGCAGCTTTTGAGGCAGACTCTTACTGCTTTACACCCTGAGATAATAGAAAAGGTCTGCTCCAATATGACACATAACTCATTAAATAAAGATTTAATAAAACTTGGATCTCATTTTCTGATGTTTGGTTTGGTTATAAACTGTCTGATCGTCTGACTGTTTGATCAACTTTGTTGCTCTGTGACAATCTGCAAACTGAAATAAGAAAGTTTCTTACCCCAAACCTTCTCAACAGACATATTGGATGCTATGTGAATGACTTCACATGTGAATGAAGAAATGTCACCCTTCAAAATCTCCACACTGTCTCTTCTCTGGAAGGTATCGTCTTCATTTGGTCGAACGCCTGAGGAGATTAACCCGTCCTCTCTAGTCACAATGAGGTTGTTCCTTCTGATGTTAAGGATGATGTCTTTTGTATAGAAACCTGTGGCCAGGCAGCTCAACATGAGGTTTGACTCAATTCTGGTGTTCTTAGCAAACACGTACACATCTGGTGTAGCTGGAAAGAGAAAACGTTAAGTTAGATAATGTTTGCAGGGTGACTATAATACATTATGCTATAAACCACATGTGATCATGTTTATACCATCCTGATAATAAACTGAACCAACAGAATGACAATGCATCTCTTTAATTATAACTAAAGTAAAAACAGACTGGTGAAACTTTGCTGCTTCGAGACGCTTCATTTTATAGTTTCTGTTTTTTTCTAAACAGTTGTCTGAGATTTGTAGATCATGGTTGTTATTGAATATGATGTTTATGAGGGTTTGGTTCTAATAGCTGGTTCTCTTTGGTATTTGGTTCCAGGTTGGTAAAGTACCTGGATTTACTACAGGACTGAACTTTATTATGAAAGAACAGTGTTCAGAGCAGACAGAGAACAGGCTTCTTATTTATAATTTATACTGTAGCTGATGCTGTCTGTCTTCTATCAGCTGTAACTAATCAATATTAATGCTGTGAGTAACTTAACATATTAACAGTTAAATCAGCTTCAGTTGTCAAAATCTCCTCAAACCTTAATTTATATCATATTAATTATTTAAACTAATCAACTTAATAGTTCAGACTCAGTACTTCGAGTATTTGAAACAAGGAGCTTGTGAAATATAAAGTGTACCAAGTAGGCTGCGGCAGATATTAAAATGTGTCAGATATGCATATATATCATCATCTGAGCTAATTTTCCATAATAAATATAAAAATTCAGGAAACAAAAAAAGTAGATTTTGTGTGAATTACATTATCAAGATCAGCTGATTTCATGTTTGATATCTTAACAAATAATCCTTCTATTAATGAAGCCACTTCTATAATCTCTAATAATAAAAATACAGAAATTACTTTATGTCATACATACGGGCAGGTTCCAGCTGTTTTTCCCCGTATACTATGAACTTGTTCAACCAATCGATACACTCGTTCTCCAGGTAGTTTTTGATGTATTCTTTTAGGCGCTGGTCATCATCCCACTTTGTCTTGGTCTGGACTGCTATATCAGTGGCAGCAACCCAGACTGAGTTGATGTCATCAAAGGACAGGAAGTCTTGTCTGTCGTAGCTGTACATGTTCACACCACGGACAAACTTTATTATACCATCAGGAACTGTTGTTTCACCCACACAGCCGACGGTCCCCTGAAGAACATGGAGATCTAAAGAGGAGTGACAGTGAAATAAATGATAAAGAATGAGGACATGGAAAAATGCAGCAAGTAATTACAATTAAAACAGTTTCATTTAAACACATTAGAAGTTATCACTTGGTTCCTGAAAATAAAACAGCTTCATTTATGTTGGAGCATTTATCTATACAAGCTATTACAGTTATTAATTACTGAGTCATCAAAAAGTCCCAGTCTGACACATTTCATGGATCTTACCATCGTTGCTCTGATTCATTCGTTTCTTCAGGATGTCGATGTTGTCTTTGAACCACTCCTGTTCGCTTTGGCAGGACTGTGTGCCTTTCTCCCAGTAGTCTGCAGGAAGTCGCTCTTTCATCCAGTCCTGCTTGGGAACTTTTCTCTGGATATCACTGTCATAGTAGTCGATCATCCTGCCGTCCAGCTGACCCATCGCTGTGAACTCATGGATGCCTTGAAGTCTGACAGGTTTGGAGAGGGCGGTGTAGATGTACATGAGGGAGTGTTTCTCTGAGAGTCACAGAGAGAGAAAGACAGACAGACATGTTTACAGACAAGCAGATAAACTCCAGCAGATCTGACTTAATCCTCTGGACTCTTATCTATTTACTGCTGTCAATCAGAATATTTGGCTACATGTAGGGGTGCCATGGGTGGGGGGACATTTTCTAAGGGCCTGTAACTGATAGAGGCCCTAAAAATGTATTATAACTTGGGGTGTGACGATTTCTCGCGAGACGAAACCACAACGATATTTCTCGTCGAAGTGACTTTTGCCTCGCGAAGCTATAATTAAGGGGTACACCAAAAAAAAAGACTATCGGTTTTCTATCGCTCATTCGCTTGTCATGTCTTCTTTTTATAAATATAACTTGGGGTGTGACGATTTTTCGCGAGACGAAACCGCTACGATATTTCTCATCAAAGTGAATTTTGTCTCGCGAAGCTATAATTAAGGGGCACATCAAAAAAAAAAGAAAAGACGATCAATTTTCTATCACTCATTATCACGTCATGTCTTCTTTTCATAAAGTCACGTGTGGATCATTAACCTTGTTGCAGCTTCTACCTGCTGAGAAGATCTCAGTCAGCAGTATGAGATGAGGAGAGCAGCAGCAGTAAGTTAATCACAGGTCTCTACACTTTACAATTTATATGTTGTTCTACTTGTGAATGTGTGTGATACAGGATTTGAGCAATTTACTTTTATTTCTGTTTTTTTATTAACAATATGTTATAATTTGTGATAATTGGATTCTTTATTTAATTTATATTTATATATTAGAATTGTTTCTACTCTTTATAATTTACTTTTTTTAGTATTTGTGATTGTATCTAACTTTTGTATTTATGGTTGTTATTTCCATAAATACCAAAATTATCCATCTATAAAATATCTATAAACCTTTTACAGTGCTGCATACTGCATATGATCATTATATATTTAGAAAGTAGAACTAAAGTGATTCATTATAAGATGATTAGTTAAAACATTTCAATTTAATTTACATTTTGTGAATTTCAAATAAAAGAAAAGTAATTTAATTCCTCTTTGAAGTTTTATTAAAAATAAAGTTAAAGTCTCGTCTCATCTTGATCTCGTGAGCTGAGTGTATCGTCACACCCCTAATTATAACGTTACATATTGTTACTCACCTATCATCATTCATTATTGTACATTATATAATATTTTATATACAATATATCATTAAACTAAGAGTTCATTTTTCTTGATGTTGGCAAAAATGAACCAAACACCTCCCTCAGTTTACATAATATGGTTCAGTCCTCCAAACCAGGAGGGGGAGGAGAGAGAGTGGAAATGAACCTGTTAGTTAAGTTTAGTCCACAGTGAAACAGTTAATGTTACTTTTGATCCTCTAACATTAGATACTGATCATATCTTCACAGAAAATCCTGAGTGTTTGTATTTAACTCATCTTTTACCTGACATTTAATACAGATAAACTTTTAACATCTATTCATATTAAATCAAGATCAAAATAAACTTTATTGTCCCACCAGGTGGGAAACGACCCGTACTACAGCCAATAAAAATAAATAAATAAAAACAACCATAAAAGCCATGAGCAACAATATTAACAAATATATATTATAAAAGATATTAAATACATAATAAATAAATACACAGTGCCAGATAGCAGCTCTAATGAATAAATAAAAAAGAAACACACAGACCAACACACCTACAGCCACAGTGCAAAGACAAAGTCTCATCAGCACCAGTTTTATCTGCTTCCATTTAAAACCTGATAGACGCAGGAATGAATACTAATTATTAATCAATAATAAAAAAAATCTGTCTAACCTACAACGAGGGACTGTGACCCTCCTACCAGAGGGTAGCAGCTCAAACTCTGTATACAGAACATGAGATGAGTCACTAATGATCTTACTGGCCTGACACCAAACTGTGATGCTGTACCTGATCAGGCTCTTTAAAACTGCCTGATATAATATCAACATGAATTTATTGTCAACACCATGATGATGAGAAGATTACATTAGAGTGTAAAAGATCTCACCGCTCCCTAGCACCGAAGCCGGGCACCATCCAACGCGCCAGACCCATCATCATGAAACTTCACAACTTTGCTGATAAACAACGTGTGATGGCCGCAGCCCGGCGCCTTGCTACGCAGCCGAACCAGCCAGCAGACCGGATCAGAGTCTCCTTCTTTAATGATTATTCGGCGGCGGTGGCCAAGAAACGCAAGGCTTTTGACGAGGTAAAGAGTTCCCTGAGGAAGAAGAATGTGGATTATGCCCTTCTTTATCCCGCTACGCTGAAGCTGTCTGTCAACGGCAGGGAGAAGAGATTTAACACACCGGAGGCAGCTGCAATTTACGTGGAGTCGCTGCCCTGAATTTCTGTAACCACCGGAGTGTCCCTTTTATTTAACATTGTGCCTGGATTCTACCTTGTGAAGCAATGTAAGTACCTGCCAAATTCAGGCGTGTGTGACTCTGCCCCTTTTCTTTCCTGCTGCTCGTAAGCAACCAGGTGAAATGTCCCACCTCACCGTGCGCTGGACAGACTGTGTTTTTGTCTATGAGGAGGCGTGAGTTAAGCGCATGTTTCACCTGTCGGCTCTCACCGACAGGCAGGAGGAGATCGGTTTTTCCCTACACGTTCAGTAGGGTTGTTGCCAAATTACTGTTTTTTGAATGTTCTGTTACACAGCTCTTTCATTTTCTTTCTTTGCTTTATTGTTTTATTCTCAATCAGGGTGCGGTGAATCTTTTGGCTCAATATGCTTTGTATTTAACATGAACAAGACTGACAATGAATAAGCTGCGAATATGCACCTGGAATGTACGTGGGGTTCACAATCCTATTAAGAGGAGAAAAATATTTACATGTCTAAAAAAGGACGGTATAGATGTTGTTATGTTACAAGAGACACATCTTGATGACAACGAGCATTTAAAGTTGCGACAAGGGCCATTCGGACAAGTATTTTTCTCATCCTTTACTACAAGAAGTAGGGGAGTGGCTGTGCTGATAAGGAAAAATGTATCTTTTATAATATCTGACTGTGTTAAAGATCTGAAGGGTCGTTATGTGATAGTCAAGGGAACTTTACAAGGTCAAAATATTGTAATAATGAATGTGTATTTCCCACCTGCCCACCCAACTACCTTTCTTACCAAAATGTTTCTGGACTTAGCCCCATTCCTTCCTAACTCTACCGTTATTGTTGGTGGTGATTTTAATTTAATATTAAATCCACTTATGGACAAATTTCCACATAGTATTGCACCCCCCTCGCCTCAGGCTAACACGCTCCATGCTCTATGCGATGAGTTTGGTCTTATTGATGCTTGGAGGTGTACCCACCCCTCTGATAAACAATACACATTTTTCTCGGCTCCGCATAAATGCCAAACTAGAATTGATTATTTTTTTCTGCCAAAAACTGACTTGTGTTCAGTTTTATCATGTGACATAACCAGTATAATTATCTCAGATCACGCTAGAGTAATTATGGAACTTAATCTTAAAACAGCGCTTCATCAGTCTCGTCACTGGAGACTTAATACCCTTATTCTTAAGGATGAGGAATTTACTTCCAACTTTTCTACTGAATTTGAAGCATTTTTGAATATCAACACTCCATCAGCCAGTAATGCCTCTGTTTTATGGGAAACATGCAAAGCTTATGCGAGAGGGTTAATTATTTCATACTCTGCAACAAAGAAGCGCCAACGGCTGGAGAAACAAAAATCTTTAGAGAGCGAATTGATGGGTAAAGAAAAAGCATACATTGCCTCCCCATCACCGCCATTGTGGCAGGAGATAACTACACTCAGATCAGCACTGAACTGCCTTCTTACTAGAGATGCAGAGAAGAAAATTAAGTATACTAGACAGCGGTTTTACGAGCATGGAGATAAAGCGGGCAAATGTCTGGCGTACTATGTTAAGAAGCGTGCAGAATCTAACACCATTGCAGCAGTATCTGATGAAAAAGGCCACAAGGTACACGAAAACAAACTGATAAATAACTGTTTTAAGAATTTTTATAAAAACCTGTATTCTTCCCAACAAGCTCCAGAGGGGGAGCAACTAATGCACAATTTCTTTACTCAATTTGACTTGCCAAATTTGTCAGAGGAACAGAAGACTGCCCTTAATAGTCCCATAACTAAAACTGAAGTGATCAAAGCTATTAAAACATTACAAAATGGAAAGTCACCAGGACCTGATGGTTTCTGTTGTGAATTTTATAAACAGTTCCAAAATATTCTTGTAGAACCTCTTCTTGACATGTTCAACCACTCCTTCACTACAGGAGAATTCCCGCAGACACTGAGGGAGGCCAATATTTCCTTAATTCTAAAGAAAGGGAAGTGTCCTGACTCTTGCGGGTCTTACAGGCCCATAGCCCTCTTAAATGTAGATAGGAAACTACTTTCTAAAATCTTGGCCTCTCGTTTAGAAAATCTCTTACCTGTACTGATAAAGGAGGACCAGACAGGTTTTATAAAGGGTCGGAATTCAGCTACCAATGTTAGACGTTTGTTAAACGCTATTCTAGCTTTTAAGCAAAAATCTATTAAAGGTCTGGTGCTTTCTCTCGATGCGGAGAAAGCATTTGATCGAATTGAGTGGTCTTATTTACTATATACATTGGGTAAATTTGGTCTAGGGGATAATTTTATAAAATGGGTCAAAATTATCTATAGTAGTCCACAGGCAGCAGTCCTGACTAATGGATTCAGGTCTGAATACTTTAACACTCACAGAGGAGTGATGCAGGGTTGCCCTTTATCCCCCCTTCTATTCGCTTTGGCCATAGAGCCACTTGCTGAGGCCATAAGGGTAACGCCCACAATACGTAGTTTGGAGATTGGACAGCTGTGTCATAAAATAACCTTATACGCGGATGATGTTTTAATTCTCCTGACTGACCCTAAAACATCTGTACCAAGTTTTATTGAGGTGATTGACAGATTTAGCTGTTTCTCTGGCTATAAAATCAATCTGGCTAAATCAGAGGCCATGCCTCTTGGTACTCTTTTAACAATACCAGCTACTGTTCCTTCCTTTCCTTTTAAATGGTCTCCTAATGGGTTTGTGTATTTAGGAATCTCTATTACCCCATCTTTCGATCAACTATACAAAGCCAACTTTACACCCTTATTTTGTAAAATTAAACAAGACCTAGAGCGATGGATGTCACTTCCTGTTTCCTGGTTAGGACGCATAGCTCTGGTCAAAATGAATGTGCTGCCTAGGCTATTGTATCCTATCCAAATGATCCCTATCTTGTTTTCTAAACGGGTATTGAAGGACATAAATGGATGGCTCAGCTCTTTTATTTGGAATAAGCGTAGACCTAGGCTTAAGATGGCAGTATTACATCTGCCAAGTTCAATGGGTGGCTTGGATTTACCTAATATTAAAATTTATCAGCTGTGTGCACATTTAAGATTCGTGAGCGACTGGGTTAAGGGTAAAACTTCAATTTGGTTGGATATTGAGACAGCTTTGTCACAATGCAAATTGAGTGACTTATTATTTTGTAATAATTTTAAAGAAATTAAAGCCTTTTGTACAAATCCTGTAACAATCAACACTCTGAAAGCTTGGCGACTTGTCCGCCGTCTCGAGGGAAGATCAAACACAACATCGACCTTTACCCCAATAAGAAATAATCCTGCCTTTCCCCCGGGTTCCTCAGACCCCGGCTTTCAACAATGGTCTGATAAGAATATTAAATGTCTTGGTGACCTTTTTTCAGGTGATAAACTTATGTCATTTGAACAGCTTACCAACAAGTACAATTTGGCCAAACAAGATTTCTTTCGCTTTTTGCAAGTAAGACATTATATCACTCATAGTACAACCCTTATTGAACACCCGGAAATATCTGCTATTGAGAAAATTTTGTTTAAACAACAGTTGAAAGTGTCTCTGAGCTTATTTTACCATGTACTTAATGGTCTTTCTACCACTGATGCGCAGGGGGTCAGAGGTGTGTGGGAGAAGGAGTTGTCGGTAACCATAGATGAAGAAAAGTGGGATACCATTTGGTCTCTGGCAAAAAGGATTTCAATTTGTACTCGGACAAGAGCAATACAATTTAAGATTTTACACAGATTACATATATCCCCTCACCGCAGGCACCTCTTCAACCGCTCTCTTTCCCCTCTGTGCCTCAAGTGTAAAACCGATGTGGGGACTTTAACTCATTGTTTCTGGTTTTGTCATAAACTTCAAAGATATTGGGTTGAAATTATAAGTGAAATGGAGAGAATCTTTCACGTTAATATGGAAATGGATCCCATATCCCTGATTCTAGGTTTTCCAAGTGACCGCCTTAAAACAGCAGTCAACAAAAGATTGTATAGCATTCTAACGTTTGCAGCTAGGAAAAATATCCTCTTGCAGTGGGTCAGTGATAGGATTCCCTCTGTCTGTGGTTGGCGTAAAATAATTTTTGAACTGATCCCTCTAGAATATCTTACCAACGTCATACACCACAATGTAGATCAGTTCTACAGAGTATGGCGCCCTTTCTTGGACTATATCGGACCGGACCTTTCCTCCATTCTATTAAAAGGACTGTTGCGCACTTGATCGACATCTGAGCACTGATATGTAAGAGCTGTTGTGTACGTTTTGTTTGTTTTGATGCTGTGTGTCTAGTTTTGTAGACACTGTTTTGTCGAAAACTGCAATAAAAACAATGAAGAGAAAAAAGAGTGTAAAAGATGGTCTTTTGCATGTTTCTTATATAGAGCATCACTCATACATCATGAATTCCAGTGTATGCAGAATGCTGCATTCATGTCTGCACAGTGATATTTACACAGCTCAATGTCAGTATGTACTGTACAGTTAGTATTAGACTACAGGAGAGTTACAAGCCTGCACAGGAAGATATTTAAAGCTTTGAATGGTTCAGTTTGGTTCTGGAGGTTTTGTTACAGTAGCTGACTGTGATGAGAAAGATCATATGACTTGCCAAAGTGCTTTTATTTTGAAATGAAACAGGAAGGGGAGAGGAGTGGAAGTGAGATGCATCACAGGTCCATGAATGCAACACGAGTTATCATCAGTGACATAATCTGTTTGATTGCCTTGTTTCCTATTGGACGCTGTGTTTCTGTTTACTTCCTGTTGCTCTTAATGAAACTGTGTCATGGATGAGAAAACAGCTGATTCATTTAGTTAAAATGAGGAGTTATGTCTCATAACCTCTTCTTTTCACTCTAAAAACATAAATGATGTAGCAGCTGTCTGGATAGAGATCACCAGGGCCTCCTGGAGGGTTTCAGAAGGGAATTTTAGTTCTACTATTAATACAGTAATTACGTCAGCCCAATATAACTGCAACAAGTACCTTTAGGCTACCGTAATTACTGCAATAGCAGCACAATTAAATGGCTTGACTTTGTTAACTTGCTCAATTTAAGTTGATTTAGTTGTTTTCCTTCATTTTTGTGTTTCTACTGTTGGTCAGTAGATTATGTAGTTAAATGATTGCTTAGTTTATTTTATTCATGTTGTTGCTGGAATATGATCAGGAGTCTGCACAGGTGGTTTTATTTTGAAAATTGACCAGATGCTCTATGGTGTGTGAGTGTCTGACTTCCTGTTCAGCTGGGTCTGCTCTGTGGAGCTTTATGCAGCGTTGAAGCTTCTGTTGTAAACAGACTCTGTGTATTTATATCTCAGCAGAGTGAAGAGCTGCTTCTGAATCCTGATTCTGATTGTATTGAACTTTCACATTTTATTTTAATGACTCTAGGTAAAGCACTCTGAGCTGCCTTTGTAGATGAAATGTTCTATAGCTACAAATAAACTTGACTTGCCATATGCATCATCACAAATAATAATTACATTACAAAGGAAAGTAGCTTCCCTCTATGGATCAGTGACCTGATGTTTGTGAACTTACTGAAAAAAAAAATTCCACTAAGAGTGTCTCAATAGGCTAAATTCAGTGACATTATATATACTATTGAGCGTTGAAGGACAGTTTTAAATGCTGGACTTTAACTTCTATTTGAATTGAATTGTGATAGTTCAACTTTTACATAATTACCTGAACACTTTGTTTCTGTGTCATCTCTGCAGAGAGGGGTTTATCTTTGGTTGTTTTCTCACCTCTGTTCTATCTCTCTGGTCAGGTGACTCCTTCAGTTACCTGCTGTACCATGTTGTACCGCAGCGGCTAGTAGTACAAGAACCGCCAAGAAGTAAACCTCAACATCTAACACCAGGTGACCTCACCCTAAAACCTCATTTGATGTTTTTCGTAAACACAGTAACATAAATGATGTCCTATTTTCAGCCACTGTAGACGACAAACAATCAATATATTTGACCAAATAGTCCCAGGAAGAACAGCTCCAGAAATTAAACTCACTAATTAACTGAAGAGCTAAAAGTTCCTTCAGTGTTTTATGTTTCCATCTGAAGAAACAGGAAGAATAGAAAATAAGAGTTATGATGATTAAAATGGTCAGCTTTGTTTGAAAGTGACTGTTACACCGACTCTCACTCATTATCATTCATTTGGACTCAGAACAGCTTCAGTGCTTCTTGTTATTGATTCTACAGTCTGTGAACTCTACTGGAGGGATTGTAGAACCTGATAATGTTCGTCACTGTTTCTGTAGGAGCCATGAATGAAGTAACAGGTGTTTTTCTATTAGCAATAAGGTGAAGGGATATTGATTGTTATTTTTTTATCGTTGTTTGTTTTGGTTATATCATTTATTATGTGGTTATACTGAGTAGGGGGATAGTAGGTCACATGCATATGGGGGGGGGGGGGTATTAAGTCAATCAACAGAAATTAAATGGGAAACTATTTAAATGTACTTTTCAAACAGTGCCAAAAAAAGTGAGAATTTGCAGATGATAAATTGAGTTTTATATCATTGTATATTCAAATATTAAATATATTTGGGGTTTGAACTGTCGGTCACAATTTTCAAACAGTTTATAAATAAAAACAAGAAAACAGCAAATCCTCATAACTGAAAATCTGGAAACACAGAAAAGAAAGTTAAAAAATGGACTAAAACGACTGAACTAGAGAGAAAAGTTGAAAATCAACTTTGTGTCAGTGAATAGTTTCAGTTCCTATCAGCAGCAGCTTCAGTCCTCAGTCAGTGACACTCTGCAGTACCTCTGTGTGGTCAACCACATTATAGCAGCTCAACACACATCAGCCTGTCACTGCAGTCACATACTAAAATAAACACTTTCTGTTATGAGACTACGTGCATGAAGCTCAAGTGAGACGTGACTACACGAGCATGAAACTGAAGTTTCTCATCAGACAGAAAACATGTCTGAAACCAGAGAGACTCAGACTAAACATGTTCCTGGTCCATTAGTTGTTACTTTTACTTTATTTATTGTATTAATGCACTTTGTAGTCACATTCATATTTATTCTTTATCTTTGCACTAAATGTCACCTGATTTATATTGTTTGATGTGCTGTTGTTGTGTTATATGAACCTTGTAAGGAGCCTTTAAATAAAATGCATTATTATTATTATTATTAATTATTATTATTATTATTATTACTTCAAGACATTTGTGGCTTAGCTGATCCACATTAATGATACTTGTTTATCTATATTTCAGAGAATGGTTTGAGTTCCAGTCAGATAAAGACATCATAACATTGTGAACACTGAGTTACATGTTCATGAATAAAGCAGTAATGTCTCTGAATGTGTCAGAACAATCAGTGAAAGTGCTGAAACCCTGACAGACATTTCCAGAGGAATCTGTGTTACTAATGATAATACTAATAACAATAATAAACTTTATTTATATAGCACTTTTCTTAGCAAAATTACAAAGTGCTTTAGAGAAGACATAAAACCAAACAAGCAACAACGAGGATGACCTCAGCAGCACCTCTGTTTGGTCAACCACATTTTAACAGCTCAACACACATCAGCCTGTCACTGCAGTCACACACTAAAATAAACACTTGGTGGTGAGACTACATGCATGAAGCTCAAGTGAGACGTGACTACACGAGCATGAAACTGAAGTTTCCCATCAGACAGAAAACATGTCTGAAACCAGAGAGACTCAGACTAAAGATCCTGGTCGATCAGTTGTTACTTCAAGACATTTGTGGCTTAGCTGATCCACATTTATGATACTTGTTTATCTATATTTCAGAGAATGGTTTGAGTTCCAGTCAGATAAAGACATCATAACATTGTGAACACTGAGTTACATGTTCATGAATAAAGCAGTAATGTCTCTGAATGTGTCAGAACAATCAGTGAGGAGACACATTTACTTTTGTCAGTCCCATAGGTCACATGTTGGCAGGACAGTGTTGAAGCCCTGATACACATTTCCAGAGGAATCAGTGTTACTAATGATAATTTGTGGATGAAATGTTCTATACCTACAAATAAACTTGACTTGCCATATGCATCATCACAATAAAGTAGCTTCCCTCTATGGATCAGTGACCTGATGTTTGTGAATTTACTAAAAATAAAAAATCCCACTGAGAGTCTCAATAGACTAAATTCAGTGTAAAGAAGTGACTTAAGAAACTTTTCAGTAACAATCATTTTTTGCATTTTTTAAAAGCAAACAAAAGAAGATACAAGCTGATCCCAGATAGTCTGTAGGACAAATATGACATCATCTGTTTATTTAAACTGGATTACCCACTTTACATAATCAACTAATAGTTTCAGCTTTCTTTGGGGGTAGTCTACAATTTTCCCTCTTTTTTAAGGTTTTGGACTGTTGAGAACAACTTTTGGAAAATAGAGATCATGAAATAGCCTACTTAAAAAACCGAGACAATTATTTAAGTCATCATAAACTGCAGGTTAATTTATAGTTATTATGATGTCCTTGTTTTATATTTTAGTAGCCTGCTTGACACAGAAAAATGATCCAACTCAGTCAGCACCATGTTGTCTTTATCGATGCACATTGACGACATGTTACTAAAGATGATATAATAGTTAATCAATGTTCTCATCTGTTTGAATGTAATATGTTTATGGAATAAGATCAAAAGACAAAAACTAAAAGAATCAGTCTAAATGAAAATGTTAAACTCAAATAATCAACAGAAATCTGATTATTACAAAGACGTCACAACTGTGAATATTTCATTTTCGCTTTTAACCGGTTATATTACTGTATAATTTAATTATATATATATATATATATATATATATATATTTTTTTTTTAAACAAACAAACCCCTCTCTCTCTTACCGCTGTTTACAGTCAGTGCCGTCACCAAAAGGACGAACAATGTGGTGAGATACATCTTCATCACAAAGTGAACTCCAACACTCAGTTTTATCAGAGTGTTGGAAGGTGGGGAGACAAACTGTTTCCTGTTATACACCTATCTTTTCTGTGGCGCGCGGGGGCTCAGGTTGGAGCTTTGTACACTTAATTAACAGTTAATGTAACATAACGAGTCTTTTAGTCCACTGCAGGTCAGCTGAACATGTGAAATGTGATATTAGTCTTCAGACACGGACACAGTTCAATACTGAAAATTAATCAGTTTATTTATAGATTACATTTAAAAATAACATGTTGCTTTACAGAGAGATGAGAATTAAAATCAAATAAAAACACAGATGTGATTATGAGGCTCAAATGTAAAAACAACAACTGTACAGACAACACAGAAATAGAAAACCTAAGCGTGTTTCTAAGGATACATACATAAAAGATTAATTCATATTTATTGAGTTTAAATGTTCTTAAACAGAACTTATTTCCTTCATAAATTACATCGTTGTTTTCAGGAAACAAACTCACTTAATGTTCATTTGAGCTCCTGATTGTTGATTTAAGACACTATTAAAACGTGTCCTTTAATGAGATCTAGGTTGAACAATGTTTAGATGATGTTATTTAGACACTTTTAAGGGTAGAAACTCTCTTTAATGTGATAAAAAGCGACAGAAACAGTTAACATTACAACTTCCTCCAGGGACCAAACACTGACTCTTTATAACGTTTCATTCATGTGCAGGTTTAATGAATAAAGAGCAAAAAGTAGAAAGAAGGAAAAGTAGGAAATCAAACTGTAAACTCACCTGACAGCTTCACAAACACACACACAGAGACACACGAAGAACTCCTCTTTAAAACCATAGACATATATACGTAGACGCCGCATTGACTGCTGCTGCCTACACGCTGGCCATCTTGGTACAGGGCCACTCGCTCCTACAGCGCATTATGTTTATAGAGGAATGACGTGTTTGTACTATTAAAGTGATTATACATCGGTCAATTATAATAAAAATGAATAAATAAATAAATAAAATTGCTCAATTGTCAACATATATTCACACGGGTTGTTGGTTACAAATGTCTGATAGATAGACAGACAGATAGATAGACACGTTTTTAACAAATCAAACTGTCTTACCTCCATAGATACACATCCACTACTGCCTCTGCTAGCCCTGTACCAAGATGGCGGCGCTTTAGGCACGCCTCTCCACAGTCAATGCGGCGTCTACGTATATATGTCTATGTTTAAAACCCTCCAACAACACACACTGCTGCTTTTCTTCTGCCTCGGTCAATAAACTGTCGGCTGAGTGATTTTCAGGTATTTCTGACGGTCGGTCGAAGAGAAATAAGAGGAAACAGAGCGAGAGCGCAACATTTTCCTCTCCCAGCAGCTTAGCTCACTTTAGCTGCAGCCATCTTTCTGCTTCTTCTCCCCGGAACAACTCGCCTCTTCCTCGGCTGCTGCTCGGCGGTCGCATCGCCGTTTCCCGGCGGCAGCGACACTAGGCGGTCAAATGGTGAATTACAGCAGTTGGACCACCAGAACAGCTTCAGTGCTTCGTTATTGATATAGCGTTTTGTAATTACCCTACATTTACATATCAATACAATCATGCATTTCATTATATAGACATAACGTTTAATGTATATTTTATAATATAGAGTGTAGCGACAATGCTAATCTTATATAGTTTATTTTTATTTACAGTCTCATTGCTTCACAAAACTCTAATTTCTCTACTGCAGGACAGTCAATAAAACTTCACTTCATATTAACAAAGATTTAATCACAACTTCATTTATTTAAGCACAAAAATATGATTCAAACACACAGAAAAAAAGAATATCAACAACATGAGACAGAATAAAACCATTTCAATAGTTAAAAAATACAAAATACGCCAAAAATATCAGTTTCAAATACAATGTATTTCCTAACTTGTTAACATTATTTTTAAAATTAAATATTTAACACAAACATTTTATTGCTACAGTCTGACAATGTTATCGAGCACATTAAGTTTTTTATTGCACTTCTACAGTGACATAGATTTTGGGACTGTGTGGAAATTTTATAGCCTGACAAACTGATAATTTGTTAAATAGAAATATTTCAGTGTATTTTAAACAATGTCATCAGCAGTATTACACCTTTCACCACTGATACTTCTATAAAAATATATATCCAATTACAGTACATTCACATCAGAGTTTAAAAGTATAAAAATGTATAAAACCATTATATGTATTATATACAAATAAAGCAAATATCTCTTTAATAATATTTGTATTTCGAAAACCAATCAGGAACAGATGAGATCATCTATTTACACCTGAACTGCATGAATTAATTTGCTTTAATTTAATTTAATTTAATTTAATGCAGGATTTAAAAGGCAAATTTGTGTATTTCATTAACATGTCTCAAAGTTAATATTTACAAGTTCTTTTACTAAATTTAGAAGCCTGAATTCTTTGGCTCAATATCTCATAATTCTGACTTTATTTCATGATCTGTCTTCAGGGTTTTCAAAATGTCTCATCACATCTAACCGTTACTAAATCTCATCAAATATGACTAAAGATTTAGTTTGAAACATGATATCAAAAGATTCACCACAAAGTAAAAACATCATAAAAGTAAAAACATCATAAAGAAGAAACACTTATTCTTACCATGCTGCATAGATCTACTGTAGCATTTAACATTTGCTTGAGGAGTGTAACTGTGATTAATCATCTCTAAACTTAAAGTACTTTCAGATTTCAAGGAGACTCCTTTTAAAGGTTAAATGTCACATTTGTTTAGTTTCTCACAGATCACAATTTTCTACTCTCCTTCCTGAGTCTCCACATGACGTTTCCCAAATCTGCCTCCTCAGTCACCCCTGCCCCAATTTCCCTGGTGAGCTGATTTCTCTCTCAGACTCCAGGTTGTTGATTAAGGAGAGACTCATTGGAGCCATCACTCGCCGTCTGAGCATCAGTCTGCAACAATGAACAGAAGTGTTACTTTCCATACAAACACTAATGCTGCTTTTCTGTGTAGCTTGTGTGGCTAAGATGCATTTGTGGTATTTTCTCAGTCACCTCTAGTAATATCTACACATGAAGATACTAGATTTAAAAATGTGTATTTCTTTCTTTCTTGCAGAACCCTGATACTTAATGATAAACAGAAGTGACCAGAATCATCAGATCCTGCGAAGAAAAGATATATCAACTATCAACATTGTAAATAAATAATTAAAATCTTAAATCTGTGATGAAGTCAATCTTATGAACCATCTAAAGTTTGAGAGTTGTGTTTCCTAAAACATCGTAACTGATGAAGACCTTCAAATAAATCAAAGAAGAACCAGTGACTCCTGAAAAAACTAAGTTTTAGTTTTAGGTAAGTTTTCATTGTATTTGTTCATGAAAACAAAGACTTAAAATAAACACTGTTTGTCTCACTTACATACAGCAGGTCTGATACACAATGATGAATATTCATCAAACTTCTTCTGCTTCATTTTAGTTTTAATCTGATCTTCAGAGTTACGTTTGCCTCCAGCAGAAGCTAAATCAAAGTTAACTTTCTTAAAGATCCTCTCCAGACATGTACAGAGATGTGGGTCTGATATACATTTTCTACAAGAACAGTATAATTAGCACTTTAACAGAAATGGCATCTACCTCACTTTTAAATACATATTTACACTAAATGACTGGACACTGTTATTTTAGCCTCCATCACTGACATTACAAACACATTTGAAGAGGATCTGTTAATAGTCAGTATGAACTGTTCATATGAACACCTGACTGCTGTTTGAAGACACTTGAACAACTGTGAACTATCCTTTAAAGACTCAGTCACTGTTTTTCTGATGGGAAAGAAATAAAGCTTTGACAGTGATGACTGTGTCTGTCTGAGCATCTTCTGTAAATAAAGAAAACATTAATAAAAAAAAAAAGATTTTTTTCTGGCATAGACCCCTTTATTAGCAGTAAAGATACCGGCTGGGACTCGAACAGGGGTCCACTGTCTTTATGGCATGCACTCTTAACCACTCGACCACCTGCGTGCCACTTATCCATTTTTTAACTGAGAACAGCATGAAGTTCTTAATTCAGAGTTACTTAATTTATAGTTTGATTCACTGACCATCTTTTAATATGAGTCAATGTGTCTGATAAAAATGGAGCTTTTTCTGTCATGACATCATTTTAGGTTTTATTTTAATAATCAGGATTGTTTGGTGTGTGGTTGTCTGGTTTGGTTTTTGCTCTATAAGCCTACAGTATATTGTTAGTGTGTTTACAGACATTACTGATAGCAGAGAGACTTCTGAAGGAGAACTGATGTGTGGCAGAGGTCTGTTATGTCCTGTGTGTTTCTGTGTGGAAGTCTCTGAATAACTGCACCTGTCCACTCAGTGGCACCTGGCCCACCTACAAGAGACCCTTCCTCCTTTCATTTATTAATACAGTTACATTTGGTTTATCCACACATTTGGGATTCCTCCATCATGCTGACTCCCTCTGAGTCATTGTTGTAACATTAGAAACATCTTTAGCACCAAAACATTTAGCTTTTCACACTTTAAAAGAATCCAGAGAAGAAGAAATAAACACTTATAAAGGAACAACTTCAACAGGTGCTGTATCTGTGAATAAACAAAGTTAACACACATAAAAACAGTTAAAGTAACTATAGTTAAGTTCATGAACAGAGTTTCCAGTCTGAGCAGGACTAACTAAAAGGATTAGGTTGGCACAAAAACAAAAACACAACAAACTGATGAAACTGAAAAGTATGAACCTGTGTGCTGCAGCTTTCAATCAGTAAATGAAACATACTTACCAAATCCAAAGCTGTTGAGATATGATCTGAACCCTGTGAAGAAAAGAAAATACATGAAGTTATGTGTTATCTGCTTATATCCTATCTGTGCTTTCTGGACTCTTTTATTTATTATACTAACAAGTATTGTGTGATGTATCTTATTCCTCTGTTGATCTCTACAGCAGTGCAGCTCTGTGATTAATGACTGACATCTCTCTTCATCACTATGAACACACACTCTGTTTATTTGGACTCAATCCTGCACACACAGTCCTGCTGCCACAAATACTCACAAGAGCATCAAATGTGGATTCATCCACCGCTGAAAATAGTCCCCAACAAATACACTATTTCCTCTTGTTTACTTCCTAAAAACTACAGTGACACAATAAATGAGACTTTTATAAAGCTACTGTATATATTTATGAGCAGTTTGTAAGATTCACATCTTCAGTAGGAAGCAACAGGCTTGATGTTGAGAGTCACAGACATTGTTGGTTTTACTTGTTGACAATAAGAAATGTATTTAACACCAGTCTAATCCTACAAGCTAAACCAAACTTAATATTAGACTGACAAACTTTAAAAGTTTTTTTTTTTTTTTTTACCTCCAACATTTTTATGGACAAAAGTCCTGAAGTCCAGAAAGAAGATATTTTTTTAATTTCATGTCAAAGACATGTTATATTGTTATATTGAGTGTAAACACATTTTTATTAGGAACAAGTTATTTAAAAAGGTTTGCTTAAGTTTGGGAAAGCTACCTAATGCTTCTAGTGCTTCTATAACTTGGCCCTCAGTTATTCATGATGTAAAACTGTTTAGTCCCTCCATTGGATAAACCTTTTGTCCTTTAAATGACACAGCGTTAGAATACAGTTTGAACACTGATTCAATATGAAGACAATCCCAGAGCAGTCTGACTTCTATTGTATGAAATTCAATGATGAAAATAAAACTTGATCACATTTTATTCTCTCAGCTTTGAGGTGATGAGAGGAAGTTGTACTTTATGAATGTATAATACATCATATTGCTCCAACATGGTAACAACCTGTGTGCACTGCATGGATGTTTTTCACATAATATATAAACTAAATAAATACAATAATCTTTTTGGGACTTCAGATGCACAAATTAAATCCCTATAAATAAATAACTGAAGGTTTTACTTTAAGGTGAAATATCAGCATCATGTGTTCTTCCACTGATCAACTACAACATATAAACCAACTGTACATGTTAACAAGGTTGCATGCTAATGTTTACCATGTTAGTAACACAAGTGATATGATTCAAATCCTCTTTCACAATACTGAGTCTTTTACTCTTTTCAGGCAGATAAATGATTCAGTTCATGTTCCTAATATTAATTAATTATGAAACCTCTTGTACATCATTTAAATGTTTTTTTTTTGGCTAATTCAACAATTAAACTAAACTCATCTTCAAATAAAATATAACCATTAAAACTAATTAATTTTCAACATTATCAACAATGTCTGACTGCAGCCTGCTCTGAGGGGACAGACACCTTGGTTCAACCTAATTCTCTATTTGTTTTTATTTAATTGTTTTAATTGATTTTTAGATTAACCAAGAACAAATTAGAAATAAATAAATAAATAATAACAAAATAAAATAAAATAAAATAAAATAAAATAAAATAAAATAAAATAAAATAAAATAAAATAAAAATAAAAATAAAAATAATAAAATATAAATAACTCAATAAATCAATTTAAAAAAAGAAAGAAAAAGTGGATAAACAACAAAACCAGACTAACACATAAATACCCACACGATGTCATACAGACAGAAAGCAAATACGAAATATCGCATCAGGAGTCAATAAGTATTGTGACTAAATCATGACCAACTAAGAATGACTGTGCCCACTTATTTTAGACCATGCCAGACCAGTCAAGCCCCTTGAGGGCAATCCTGGAGGAAAACCTGTTAGAGGCTGCAAAAGCCTTGAGACTGGGATGGCGGTTCACCTTCCAGCAGGACAACGACCCTAAACATACCACCAGAGCTACAATAGAAGTAATTCAGAAATTCAGATCAAAGCTTATTAATGTGTTAGAATGACCTAGTCAAAGTCCAGACCTGAATCCTATTGAGAATCTGTGGCAAACCTTGAAAATTGCTGTTTTCTTTTCTTGAACACCATTCATCATTGTATCATTGTCCTTCCACTTCACAATTATGCGCTACTTTGTGTTGGTCTATCACATAAAATCCCAATAAAATACATTGAAGTTTGTGGTTGTAATGTGACAAAATGTGGAAAAGTTCAAGGGGTGAATACTTTTGCAAGGTACTGTATATTCACAGCTTCACAAGATGAACATGAACAGGATAAACTGCAGGGCTGCAGCTACATGCTGACACTCCCTCAGACACACACACACACACACACACCAGTGGCGTGCACAGACATTTTGGGGGGCAGGTGCTCAGTGAAAAATAAGGGCACTTTGTGTGGCATGTGGAACTGCCGGCTGCCTTATTATACCAGTGTGAGATTTATATCCCTCATCTTCCATGCCAATAGATGGCCTATTGCAGGACAGCACAGAGCTGCTTTCCTGCTGTAGCTGCCTAGAATAGAATAATAATAGTTAGGGATCTAGTCTAATAATAGACTATTAAGGTAAATACAAGATTACTGCAAGTCTTGTGACATAGAAATAACGGGGCAGACAATACACTCGACTAGATTCATTTGGGGCAGGGGAAGAGGTGTGTGTGGGCTGTGCATTCATGTTGACAAAGGAAGAGAGGTATGTGCGGAGGAGGAGTGTGTGTGTGTGTGTGTGTGTGTGGGGCGGGGGGTGCATTTTGAGTTTCAGTGTGTACTTACTCTTTAAATCAGTTTAAAGAAATAAAAAACAACTGCTAAATAGATAGAACATTTCATTTCTTTACTAGAAAACCTGCAGGAATCAATTTCTGTTTGTAATACACAAATATTTTTAGGAATGTACTTTTTGTTTAAAGGATATAAAATAAAATATGATAAAAATACATCCACTTCACTGGTACCTTGTTGTTGAGAAAATACAATTATTATATATTATACTTACCAATTTTCTTCAGAACCACCAGCACTACAGCTACACCCACGAGTACGACAACGAACGGGCCTGAAATCGCCCCAACATCAATGCCTCCATTGTTTCCTTCATCAGTAACTTTATGATCTAAAACACAGAAAACATTAGTTTCACATTCAGTTCACTTTTAACATCATTAATATTTATCTTCATGTGACTCTCAGTGTTGATGCATAGAAATAAAATATAGATAATCAGTGATGATGTGATCAAAATGATAAAATTAAATTTAATAAAACAAAATAACATGAAATCTGAAAATTATCTTAAGAGACAAAAATGATTCTTATGTTAATGTTGTGTTTTCTCTCTTGTAGCTACTAACTGTGATGCTAACAGTGAATGAATCCACCTCATCTTCAATAAAGACATTTGAAGACATTTTGAATATAATAATCTCCTCCAGTGAAGAAGTAAGTTGACAGTCAGCAGCTTTTGAGGCAGACTCTTACTGCTTTACACCCTGAGATAATAGAAAAGGTCTGCTCCAATATGACACATAACTGATTAAATAAAGACTTAATAAAACTTGGATCTCATTTTCTGATGTTTGGTTATAAACTGTCTGATTGTCTGACTGTTTGATCAACTTTGTTGCTCTGTGACAATCTGCAAACTGAAATAAGAAAGTTTCTTACCCCAAGGCTTCTCAACAGACATACTGGATGCTATGTGAATGACTTCACATGTGAATGAAGCATTGTCACTCTTTAAAATCTCCACACTGTCTGTTCTCTGGAAGGTATCGTCTTCATTTGGTCGAACGCCTGAGGAGATCAACCCGTCCTCTTTAGTCACAATGCGGCCGTTCCTTCTGATGTTAAGGATAATGTCTTTTGTATAGAAACCTGTGGCCAGGCAGCTCAACATGAGGGTTGACTCAATTCTGGTGTTCTTAGCAAACACGTGCACATCTGGTGTAGCTGGAAAGAGAAAACGTTAAGTTAGTTAATGTTTGCATGGTGACTATAAAACATTATGCTATAAACCACATGTGATCATGTTTATACCATCCTGATAATAAACTGAACCAACAGAATGACAATGCATCTCTTTAATTATAACTAAAGTAAAAACAGACTGGTGAAACTTTGCTGCTTCGAGATGCTTCATTTTATAGTTTCTGTTTTTTTCTAAACAGTTTTGTGAGATTTGTAGATCATGGTTGTTATTGAATATGATGTTTATGAGGGTTTGGTTCTAATAGCTGGTTCTCTTTGGTATTTGGTTCCAGGTTGGTAAAGTACCTGGATTTACTACAGGACTGAACTTTATTATGAAAGAACAGTGTTCAGAGCAGACAGAGAACAGGCTTCTTATTTATAGTTTCTACTGTAGCTGATGCTGTCTGTCTTCTATCAGCTGTAACTAATCAATATTAATGCTGTGAGTAACTTAACATATTAACAGTTAAATCAGCTTCAATTGTCAAAATCTCCTCAAACTTTAATTTATATCAAATTAATTATCTAAACTAATCAACTTCATAGTTCAGACTCAGTACTTCCAGTATTTGAAACAAGCAGCTTGTGAAATATAAAGTGTACCAAGTAGGCTGCAGCAGTTATTAAAATGTGTCAGATATGCATATATATCATCATCTGAGCTACTTTTCCATAATAAATATTAAAATTCAGGAAACAAAAAAAGCAGATTTTGTGTGAATTACATTATCAAGATCAGCTGATTTCATGTTTGATATCTTAACAAATAATCCTTCTATTAATGAAGCCACTTCTATAATCTCTAATAATAAAAATACAGAAATGATTTTATGTCATACTTACGGGCAGGTTCCATCTGTTTTTCCCCGTATACTATGAACTTGTTCAACCAATCGATACACTCGTTCTCCAGGTAGTTTTTGATGTATTCTTTTAGGCGCTGGTCATCATCCCACTTTCTCTTGGTCTGGACTGCTATATCAGTGGCAGCAACCCAGACTGAGTTGATGTCATCAAAGGACAGGAAGTCTTGTCTGTCGTAGCTGTACATGTTCACACCACGGACAAACTTTATTATACCATCAGGAACTGTTGTTTCACCCACACAGCCGACGGTCCCCTGAAGAACATGGAGATCTAAAGAGGAGTGACAGTGAAATAAATGATAAAGAATGAGGACATGGAAAAATGCAGCAAATAATTACAATTAAACACTTTCATTTAAACACATTAGAAGTTATAACTTGTTCCTGAAACTAAAACAGCTTCATTTATGTTGGAGCATTTATCTATAAAAGCTATTACAGTTATTAATTACTGAGTCATCAAAAAGTCCCAGTCTGACACATTTCATGGATCTTACCATCATCATTCTGATTCATTCGTCTCTTCAGGATGTCGATGTTGTCTTTGAACCACTCCTGTTCGCTTTGGCAGGACTGTGTACCTTTCTCCCAGTAGTCTGCAGGAAGTCGCTCTTTCATCCAGTCCTGCTTGGGAACTTTTCTCTGGATATCACTGTCATAGTAGTCGATCATCCTGCCGTCCAGCAGACCCATCGCTGTGAACTCATGGATGCCTGGAAGTCCAACAGGTTTGGAGAAGCCGGTGTAGATGTACATGAGGGAGTGAATCTCTGAGAGTCACAGAGAGAGAAAGACAGACAGACATGTTTACAGACAAGCAGATAAACTCCAGCAGATCTGACTTAAAGGTTGAATATGTAGAATATTTATTAAAAGCTATATTTTTTTTAAAATAATACAGCCACGGGGCATTTTGAGGGGTACAGAATGAAAGTATTGCTTTTTCATTAAAAAAAAATATTTAGTCTGAATTAATATTTTTAAAATTTTTTGACGGGTTCGACAATGACGAATTAGCGGCCGGAATTGCGGGTTGCCATGGTTGTCTGTTGTTCCGGCGCAGCTACTGTAAGCTGGCACTGGGTGAAATGGAGTTGTAAACAAGCAGAGCCGTGTTGGACTTACTAAAACCAGCGTTTTTTGCTCTCAAGTACAACTTTTCATCACAAAACTTCGAAGGTAAGACAGAATATCTGTTAGTCGCTGTAAATAAGTGGTTGTTTACCTTTGTATTCTTTGGCTGCTGGTTCACTGAGTTTTTAGCGCAATAATCGTGGTACTGTTGAACTCGCCAGGGTCTTGGCTTTCATATGAGATGCTATTTGTTTGTGTACCATGAAGTATCTAAACGGTAGAAATGGAAATGTGGAGAGTGGGTTGACTTTCTGACGCTATTCGGAGTTTGATATTTGATCATTAACCACTTAGCGCACGCTGTTCCGTTCACGGGACGGGACGGATGTTAGGAGGTAGCCACACGTTCTTCTGAATGTTTTAAACACCAACCCTTAAACATATATATTCATGCCGTACATTGTTGGAAAGCTTAGATTGTCCTGATTCATTCAAGACCACTCACAACTTATTATTGTTGTCACACGTGTTTTTATTCAGAACAGAAAAAACTTACAAAAGCCGTCAGTAGGGGGCAGTATAACATCCTCTCAACACTGTGTCAAATTACTTTTCCCTACAACACTCCCACTTAATTTTACACTGGCATTTAAGCACTTAAACAATTTTCATAACTAAGATCAGTGCTAAACCTCACAAATAATGTCAAAATAATAAATCCTTCCAAACTTGCATGTTTGTTTTTTTTCTTATTATTTTTCCTCTTATTAACTGTTACCTTGCGTACTGTTTTCATAACATATTGAACAATAGACAGTACAGTAAGCATATTACAAAGACCTAAACAGGGTTAAGCCCGATCTCTCTCCTAAGGTACTCAAACCTTTGTCTTGTCAGTGGCTTGGTCAAGATATCTGCCTTCATATCAAATGTTGGACAATACTGTACTTGTATTTGCCCATTCTGCACACATTCACGAATGTAATGGTAGCGAATGTCTATGTGTTTAGTTCTTGAATGATTGACTGGATTCTTTGCGATTGCGATAGCTCCTTGATTGTCCTCCAGGATCACTGTAGGTGAATCACTCATTCCAAGTTCAGTCAGTAATCGCTTCAGCCAGGTACCTTCTTGAGCTCCTTGGCTGAGTGCAATATACTCGGCTTCTGCTGTTGACAGTGCAACTGTTGCCTGTTTCTTGCTGAACCAACTCACTGCTCCTCCACTCAGGAAAAACACATTTCCAGTTGTTGAGCGACGGTCATCCTGATCTCCGGCCCAATCAGCATCTGAGAAACCAATCAAAGTTCCTGACTCTGACTGCTCATACTTGAGGGCAAGATTCACTGTTCCCTTCAAGTATCGAAGAATTCTCTTCACAGCCGTCAGATGTGCAGTGTTTGGATTTGCATTGAACTTTGACACAACACTCACTGCTTGTGCTATGTCTGGTCGTGTGGCCATTGCTGCATACAACAAACTACCTACCATGGACTGATAAGTACTTGAGTTCACAGGTTTACTGACACCATCGTCCTTTCTTAACTTTACATTTGCATCAGCAGGGGTTGCAATGGGATTAGCATTGCTCATTCCATACTTCTGGAGAATGGTTTCAATGTAATGCTTCTGATGCAGAAAGACACACTTCTTTGCTCTGTCTTGAACAACAGAGATGCCCAGGATATAGGACAGCTCCCCCATGTCCTTCATCTTGTAGCGCCTTTTGAGAGCTTGTTTCAACTCATCCATGCTTTCTGTTGATTCTGTGATCAAAATCAGATCATCAACATACACAGCTAGAATCTCTAGCTCCTGTCGAGATCTCACGAACACACATGGGTCTGATGTGCTCTGTTTAAAGTCAATGTCTTTCATGAACTCTGTGAAAGCCTTGCTCCAACAGCGAGGAGACTGTTTCAGCCCATATATTGACTTCTTCAGTTTGCACACAAGATGTTCCTGTCCTGGTTTGATGTATCCCTCTGGTTGCTCCATGTAGATTTCTTCCTCCAGATGTCCATTTAGGAATGCAGTTACTACATCCATCTGGTGTACATGTAGATTATTCTGGACAGCAAAAGCCAGTAATGTACGAATTGAGCTGAATCGTACCACAGGTGAAAAAGTTTCATCATAGTCAGCACCATACATCTGTGAGTAGCCTTTAGCAACGAGTCTACACTTGTGTCTCTCCACTCGTCCGTCACTGTGATGCTTGACTTTGAACACCCACCTCGATCCTATTGCCTTGCGATCCTTTGGTAAATCCACTAAGTCCCACGTCTCATTTTCTAGCAGTGACTCATATTCCAAGTCAGCCGCCTCCTGCCATTCCTTTGCATTAGGACTCATTAATGCCTCTTTTAGTGTGCTTGGCTCTGTAACACAACACACATTGGCAATATGATCAACAGTTACTTTGTCAGCAAACTCATCATATCCATATCTCTTTGGAGGCTTCCTGATTCTGCTGCTTTCTCTAGCAGATTCACTGACAGTGGCCTCGTCAGATGGTGTTTGCCGTTCATCAGTATTGATGGATATTTCCTTCTCTGAACAGGATACATCCACTTCCTGTTTCCAGCCGAAGTCAGATTCATTGAAGATGACATCTCGACGAATGAGAATCCTCCTTTTCTCTTCATCTAAGAGACGGTAGCCCTTTGCATTGTTTGCGTATCCCATGAAGCGAAGCTTCACAGCTTTCTTGTCCAGTTTTCTTCTTTCTGTGTCTGGGATATGTGCATAAGCAACACAGCCAAATACTCTTATGTGACTCATGTCTGGTTTTTTGCCACTCCATCTCTGGTAGGGTGTCGCTTTCCTCAGAACAGATGTGGGCAACCTGTTCTGTATATATGCTGCAGTTGCTACAGCCTCTGCCCAGTACATTTTTGGCAACTTAGCATGAGACAGCATACTTCTGGCTGCTTCAATCAGTGTTCTGTTTTTCCTTTCAGCAACACCATTTTGCTGAGGTGTGTGAGGTACAGTCATCTCATGGTGGATACCTTGAGCTTTCAAGTATTCTTGAAATTCACTGGATGTGTATTCCCCACCATTATCTGTTCTCAGCCTTGTGACTTTCTGTCCACACTCATTGGAGAATGTTTTTTCAAATTCCTTGAATTTGCTAAGAACCTCACTTTTTTGTTTCAGGAAGTAGACCTTGCAACATCTGGAATAATCATCAATAAAAGTCACAAAGTACTTTGCTCCACCTATTGACTCAGTCTGCATGGGACCACAGACATCACTATGGATCAACTGCAACTTACGTTTGGAGCGAATCTCTCCCACTGGCTTGTGTGGTTTTCTAGACAGCTTGCCCTCCACACAGGCTTCACAGAAGGTAGCTTCTTTCTCTGCAGTAAAATCCACTCCATTTACCAGATTTTTGAGTTCCTTTAATTTGCTGGTGTGACCCAGGCGCTGATGCCACAGGCTGGCTGTTACTGATGCACTTGATGCACCGTGACACACAGGCAAACTTCCCTCGACGTCCAGCTGATATAGTCCATCAGATCTTTGTGTTCCCATCCCATGGAGAGTTCCATCTTTCCCACGTATGTAGCAGCGAGACTTCTTGAACTGCACTGTATTTCCTTTCCTTGTAGCAGCTCCCACTGAGAAAAGATTTCCAGATAGCTTGGGAACATACAGCACATCATACATTGTGATATTTTTTACATCACTGACTTTGAATGTCATTCTGAGTTTGATGTTGCCAAGTCCTAGTGCATCCACCACCCTGCCGTCACCAAGTTTTACAGATTGTGGTTCTGAAAACTGTTGGTAGTCTTGAACACATTCTTTATAGCAAGTCATGTGCTTTGATGCTCCAGAGTCAATCAACCACTGAGCCTGTTGTGACACCTCATTCTGATTAGTCTCTTTAACTACAAAAGCACTCTCAGATGACTCTTCAGTATCTTCACACATCATGCTTTTGGCCTTGTGGATTTTATTTTTCCTTTTTCCTCTTGGACAGTCACGCTTTATATGACCTTCTTTTCCACATTTGTAACATCTCCATGAGCTGGATCTGTCAGCTCCGACTGCCTTAGAATTAGGCTGCATATCTCCACGAACTTGCGTTGACATGGCTGATGCACCACCTGATGCAGCTCCATTATCATCTGCTTGCACTTTCTTTTGTTCTTCATTTATTAATGCTTGCTGAACAAACTGCAGTGTCAAATTGTCCATCTTTGTTTCTAATGCAGTGACAATTGTAGCATAGCTTGATGGCAAACTACCCAGGAGAGTTACAATCTGGTCTTCCTCTTCAATTATAGCACCTATTGCCCCAAGCTTGTCAGTCAGTTCCTTCATTCGTTTTAAATGTTCAGTTAAACTTTCTCCTTCCTTCATTTCACATCTGAAGTATTTTTTCTTTAGGAACAGTTTATTTGCAAGAGTGTCTCTCTCAAAATGTCCTCTGAGCGTATCCCACGCTTCTTTTGGGGTCTGACAGCTTGTTATCAGGTACAGCTGGGGTGTACTTACATTCAGCACCAAGACGGAAAATGCCTTTTCTTTCCGTCGTTGAAACTCAGCTTGTGCAGCAGCATTAGCTCCTGTAGCTAGCACATCCGTTTCCATTACCATGCCCCACAGTCCTTTTGCCTTCAGCAAGTGCTCCATCTGAAATTTCCATGTTGCCCAGTTCTCTGGTCCGCTCAGCTTGTCAATAAACAGTTTATCTTCCATTGTGAATCCCACAACACTGTTTATATCACAACACGGCTTTTTAGCGACGCTCTGGGCCCATAACCTATTGTTGTCACACGTGTTTTTATTCAGAACAGAAAAAACTTACAAAAGCCGTCAGTAGGGGGCAGTATAACATCCTCTCAACACTGTGTCAAATTACTTTTCCCTACAACACTTATATGGTTGCTCACAGCCGTAATAGTATTAGCGATTAGCTCGGCTAGCCCCTGAGCTAAGTAAGAAAAGCTATAATGCCTACATACCTTCAAAGTCTTCCCTTTATCCACAACGTTCATCTTATGACTCAGGACTTCCTGTACAGCTCGCCAAGTATCCATTCTGCTGAAATATGAAATCCGTTTCCTTCTAACCGGAATACTTTCCTCAATATGTCAACATGTATTTAGTCCAACACGTAATGTAATAACACAAATAACAAACCATATACGGTCCGTTTACGTCATTTCCTGACCTGCGCATCCATCTCAGAGTACACGTGACTAGATGTTTACGACCGTGAGCCTCTTCTGCTTCTGACGACACCACACACAAGCCAATCGGTGCTTAGGATTAGGCAGTACATGCAGAGACATTGCTGCTACTCCCACAATGTAATGTACCTCGGTGGTTTCAAGTCAGTTACAGCAAAGTCCTTCTAAGGCAAGTCATCTCACTCGGCGGCAAAATTGGCCACGCCTCCGGGCAGCTATTTGGCCATAGGAAGACCAACCGGCTATCTAAATGAATAGGGAGAGAGCTGTATCTCCATTTTCCGAGGTCTCAGGGACATAAAAAACATATGTTTTGAAATCACGATGAAAATCAAACTATAATCGCTGAAAGGGTTTGATGGTTTGGTATCAAATTAACGTTTTAAAAGCCTTTTTCCTTACAGGCATCTTGGACTGCGCATGCGCAATACTTCACGACAGTCTTCATTTACGGCAGGCACTGACAGCAAGACGTCATCTTACGCTCACAGCAGAGACAGGAGTTTGCTCACAGTCAACTTTCCCAGATCATGCCACAATTTTGGATAAAGCATTACAAAATATATGTACACAAAGTAGTATAAACTGCTGATCATGTGTTTTAAAATGTCGCTGTTGAAAATGACTTCCAAGTGTCGCAAAAACGTGACCGCGTAGGACCAGCAAAATGATTGGAGCAACGGCACCAGAAGAGGCGGGACATGTGCAAACACCGGCCATCTTGGCGTTACGTAGTTTCCCTATGCATTTCAATGGGAGTGATATGTCTCCTCTTATTATAATGTCTCTGGTTACAGCGAGGGTATGTTCGCTTCCTGTTTTCAAAATAAAAGCATCAACTCTATCGTTATGGTTTTCTTAATAATAAAAGGCAACGGGTGTTTTATTTTGTGAAAATGACCGGAAATGCGTTACTCGCTACGGCTAACTTGAGCGGCTCCGAATTCACAGGAACAAAACTTTAAGCAGATGTTATTTGGACAAATTAGCGTCACATAGTGGATCTAAAGGGCTACTTTCTCGCCTAAAAAGGTTAGACATGTGGATAAAGTGGTATATTTACAGAGTTAGAGCTAAAATAAAATCCGGCACCGGACCTGGCAACCCAACTGCTGGAATTACTTTTTGGTTGTTGCGACTACGATCTCGAGACATTAGATGGCGTTGTTCTGCTCATTCTACATATTCTACCTTTAATCCTCTGGACTCTTATCTATCTATTTACTACTATCAATCAGAATATTTAGCCACATGTAGGGGTGCTATAAGTGTGTGTGTGTGTGTGTGTGTGTGTGTGTGTGTGCGGGGGTGGGTGGTTAATTGTTTTAATTAAAGGTAGACCTTTACATATTAAAGTTGACAATGACAAAATAAAATATGTCGACACATGACATTAGAATCATTTAGGGAGGTTGTAACTTTCCCTAAATGACTCAAAGAAAACCAAACTGTAAGCTGTAAAAATAAATAAATAGGAAAAACTGCCCCAGTGCACCATTTGCTCAAATCTCACATGTCCGACGCTGCCCTGTGCCTTTGAACGCATCATGCTGACTGCTTACCTTTACCTGCAGAGTGAGACAGAGAGATAAGCTCACAATGTCTAAAGGACATTTCTTTTAGTGGTCTATAAATATGTGAGTTTAGAGTTAATAATTATGTCACTATGAGAGCTAGCTGCCAGGTTGTTATGGGCTGCAATAGTTAATGAATGTTAAGTTATTGTATCATACTAGTGAATGCTTCTTCACCTTTTTTGTTTAAACATTTTTTTACTCAGTAACGGATGTGATTTTTGAACAAAACATACTAAAGTAAAAGTCAAATTACAGAACAGGAGTAAATGTAATTAGTTACTTTCCACCTCTGATAATCAGATAATAGTTTCAGTTTTCTTTTGAGGTACAAATTATTTCTCTTTTTTAAGGTTTTGGATTGTTGACCATCACGTTGAACATCTTTTCGAAAATGGAGGTCAGTATTTTTTCATGAAATGCTAAAAAAAGAACAATTATGTAAGATATCACAAAATTATCTGCAGGTTAATCCATGATTAAAATAATGATCATGTATAATATCATGATGTTCATATTTTATATTTTTTGGTGTTTGAAACTGAAAAACCTTGTTGCCACATTCAGGTCAAACAACCATGTTAAACATTGACGCACATCACTGAAGATAAGTTACTGAAGATTTTCTAATAATTAATCATTTTTCTCACATCTGTTTTAATGTAATATGTTTATGGAATAAGAGGAAATAACAAAAACTGAAAAACTATCAGTCTATATGAATAAATTAAACTCAAATAATCAACAGAAATCTGATCATTATAAAGACGTCACAACGGTGATTCTATTTTCATTTTTAACCGGAGTCACATTCATGTATAAAAACTTCTCTCTTACCGCTGTTTACAGTCAGTCCCGTCCCCAAAAGGACGAAAACTGCGATGAGACACATCTTAGCCACTAAGTGGACTCCATTACCAAAAAAAAACTGTTGGACAATACTTTAACTTTGTTGAAACAAACTGTTTCCTGCTTCTTACTTCTCTTATCTGTCCAACTACTAACGGCTCTCTCGATCTGTCTCACCTTGCGATGTGACGTCTCCACACCTGTGGTGCGTCAGGTGCGGCTCGTAAAATATGGGCAAGGGCAAGGGCAGTTTTATTTGTATAGCGCATTTCATACACAATGGTAACTCAATGTGCTTTACATAAAACAGAAAAACATGTAATTTGAGAAACTTAAAACATACAATTAACCCCCACCCCCACCCCCCCCATAATAAAAACAAAGTACAGAGAAATAGAAAGACATAAATAAAATGATTGCAGCATAAAATAATAAATTAGCTTTAAAATCATTAAAAGGACATAGAGTGCAAATGAAAGATTAAAATGTAAAGTGCTTTAAAAGAGCTCAATCATAAGCTCAGGAGAAATGTTTTTAACCTGGATTTAAAAGTGTTCACAGTTGGGGCTGATTTCAGTTCTGCTGGTAGTTTGTTCCAGTTGTGTGCAGCATGACAGCTAAAAGCTGCTTCACCATGTTTAGTTTGAACTCTGGGCTCAACTATCTGACCTGAATCAGTAGATCTCAGAGCTCTGGGCTCAACTATCTGACCTGAGTCAGTAGATCTCAGAGCTCTACTGAGTTTATATTCTACTAACATGTCATTCATGTATTCTGTACCTAAACCATTCAGTGATTTGTAGACCAGTAGCAGAACTTTAACATCTATTCTATAGCTGACTGGGAGCCAGTGTAAAGACTTTAGAACTGGAGTAATGTGCTCTGATCTCTTTGTTCTGGTTAAAACAGGAGCTGCAGCGTTCTGAATGAGCTGCAGCTGTTTAATGCTTTTTTGTGGGAGTCCAGTCAGAAGACCGTTACAGTAGTCGAGTCTACTTGAGATGAAAGCATGAATCAACTTCTCCTGGTCTGTTTGAGACATAAAACCCTTCACTCTGGATATGTTCTTAAGCTGATAGAAGGCTGTTTTGGTGATTGATTTGATGTGACTGCTGAAAGTCAAATCTGAGTCTATCAGCACGCCAAGGTTTCGGACTTGGTCCCTAGTTTTAAGAGAGAGTGACTCCAGATGTTTACTGACAGCAATCCTCTTCTCTTTATTGCCAAAAACAATGACCTCAGTTTTGTCCTGATTTAATTGAAGGAAATGTTGGTTCATCCAATCAGTGACTTGCTCTAAACAGTGACACAATGACTGTATTGGACTGTAGTCATCTGGGGACAGTGCTAGGTATATCTGTGTGTCATCTGCATAACTGTGATAGTCTACATTAGAGTTCTGCAGAATTTGACCCAAGGGCAGCATATATAGACTGAACAGAAGGGGTCCAAGAACTGACCCCTGAGGAACTCCACATGTCATAGCCACTCGATCGGATTCATAACTTCCAATGGTCACAAAATAACTCCGCTCTTCCAAGTAGGAACTGAACCAGTCTAGGACTGTTTTGCTGAATCCTGCCCAAGTTTCCAACCTGTTCAACAGTATACTGTGATCCACAGTGTCAAACGCAGCGCTGAGATCCAACAGGACCAGAACTGACACCTTGCCTGAGTCAGTGTTCAACCTTATGTCATTTAACACTCTAATAAGAGCTGTTTCTGTACTGTGGTTAGGTCGGAAGCCAGATTGAAATTTGTCAAAAAGGCCACTGGAGTTCAAGAAATTACTGAGTTGATTAAAAACCACTTTCTCAACGATCTTGGCTATAAAAGGAAGATTTGAGATAGGTCTGTAGTTGGTTAACATGGAAGCATCCAGCGTTCTCTTTTTTAAGAGTGGCTTAATGGCAGCTACTTTTAGGAGTTTAGGAAACACACCTGATTTAAGTGAGCTATTTATTACTTGTCGCAAATCTGTTTGGACAGAGTTCACAATAGTTTTAAAGAAATCTGATGGCATTGTGTCAAGACAGCATGTTGATGGTTTTAGATGCTGCACTGTTTCCTCTATGGTTTTTTGGTCAACTGTTTTAAATTCTGACATTGCAGTTGAGTTATTCCTGGGAGGTCTGAGGGATTGCATCATGTTATTGTTTTGTTGATTTGTGTTGATATTTAACCTTATGGACTGGATTTTTTTACTGAAAAATCAAATTCATTGCATTTTTCTGTGGAAAGGAGTTCTGGAGCTATCTGTTTAGGGGGGTTTGTAAGCTTATCAACCGTAGCAAACAGAGTACGAGTGTTGTTGATGTTCTTATTAATTATTTCATAAAAGTGTTGCTGTCTAGCTTTGAGTAACTCATATTTAAAATTACAAAGACTTTGTTTGTAGAGGTCAAGGTGAATTTGAAGTTTATTTTTTCTCCACTTCCGCTCTGCTTTCCTGCTTTCTGTGTTTAAAGCCTTTATCATCATAGTGTTCCTCCATGGTGTTTTCTTTCTGCTCAAGGTTGTCTTAGTTTTAATAGGTGCAACAGCATCCATGACATTTGAGATTTTCCAGTTAAATTTATCCAGGAGTTCATCAACTGACTCTGCACTCACAGTTGGTGACATAGCTATAGCCTCCATAAACTTTGCACTGGTATTCTCATTTATGTACCTTCTCCTAACAGACACAGAGGTTAACTGAACATTTGGAATGATCTGTAAGTCAAAGAATACACAGAAATGATCAGAAAGAGCCAAGTCCTTAACATCAACAGAAGAAATATCAACACCTTTAGAGATAACCAGATCCAGAGTGTGTCCTCGAGTGTGTGTGGGCCCTTTCACATGTTGCAAGAGGCCAAAAGTGTCAAGTAGAGCAGAGAGTTTTTTGGCGTTATTGTCCATGTTATTGTCTACATGAATGTTAAAATCCCCTGTTATAATAAAATAGTTGTAGTCAGTGCAGATAACTGACAGCAGTTCAGCAAACTCATCAATGAATTTTCCTGAGTATCTTGGAGGTCTATAAATGATTAAAAAAAGAACTTTTGGATCACCTTTTAATAAAAAACAGAGATGTTCAAAAGAGCTAAAATCACCTAATGTAATTTCCTTGCACTGAAATACAGATTTAAAGATGGCAGCAACTCCCCCGCCTTTCTTACCAGTTCGACACTTGTTCATAAAACTAAAATTTGTTGGTGCTGCCTCATTGAGAATAGCACATCAGCTACATTCAGTCATGTTTCACTAAGAAGTAAAAAATCTAGATCATAGGTCATAATGATGTCATTAACTAGCAGTGATTTGTTGGCTAGCGATCTGATATTGAGTAGAGCTAACCTTGTGGAGATAACAGGAGACACTGGTATATTTTGAGGTTGACATGCTATACTTAGTAAATTAGCAGATTTAATTGAACTCTTGTTATTTCTCACCAGTTTAACCATTCTTCTGTTACCTGTCATCACAGGGATTGAGAAAACTACCTGAACTCCATAGGGCCCTGACTTTTCCTGGGGGAGAACATAATTGGTATCAGTATTGCAGCCTGGACCCGGCACATATCAGTCAGACTCACAGATGATCTGAGTCAAAGGAGGTGGGGGGGCTCTGTGACTCTTGGATGATGGTTGTTTCCAGTGTGGTGGAATGGGAGGGGCTTGACGATGGGGGAAGTTGAGGGGAGAAAAAAATGGGATTTGGGCGTGGTGTGAGTTGGATTCCAACATTGACAAGGTCATTCATCTTGTCGGTGAAATCCAGAAGTGGGGAGTCCTGACTGAGTGGAGAGAATGAAAGGCTGGATGGGGTCCTGGTGGGTGAAAGTTGGGAGTCTCCAGGTGGGGCTAGGGGAGACTCCACTTGTTGGGCTGTTGGGGCTGGGGGAGACTCCTCCTGTTGGGGCTGGGGGACACTCCTCCTGTTGGGCTGTTGGGGCTGGGAGAGACTCCTTGTGTTGGGGCAAGGATGATGACGTTAAATCCTCTCTCTGGGTGTGCTGACTTTCATGGTCAGTCCTTATCTCAGGCGGTAGCAATTCTTCTCCAGAACGCTGTCTTATCTGTTGTTTTGGATTGTCTTGTCTTGTTGTAGCTTAACAGCTGTACTCCTGACTTGTTAAGGCAAAATCCATCTGCCTTAAAGAGGTGTCTGCGTTCCCAAAAAATGTTGAAATTGTCATTAAAATTCACGGATTGAGCGGCACACGTATCTTTGAGCCATCTCTTGAGCATCATCAGCCTGCTGAATCTCTCGTCTCCTCGCCGAACTGTCGGTAGAGGTCCACTGATAAACACCTCAGTATTCAGACATCGAACTTTGTTCAGCAGATCATTAAAATCCCGTTTCAATACCTCTGATTGTTGCTTGATAACATCAAGCGCTCCTGTGTGTATGACGAGAGATTTCACTGTCGGATGCTCAGCAGTGATTTCCAGAATTTTCTCTGCGATATCGGACACCATGTCGTTGGCAAAACAGAGCACTTTGGTGTTTTTGTTGAAATAGTGTTTTATCTTATTCACAGCTCCGTCACCCACTATCAGCGTCTGAGGCCCAGTGGTTAGCTCTTTCTGCGGCCTTTTAGTTTTTGATTTAGCCACATACCTTTCTCTGGTGCTGGAAGATGACCTTTCTTTTGGGGAGTCAGGGTCTTGTAAAAGCGGAGCAAATCTGTTCTCTAGTAGAATCCCTGTGTCTTGGGTCGGTTTGCTCTTACTTTCTGTTTTTGCCACAGTCCACGGCTGTTTTCTCCTTGGTACTGGGGTTGAAGAGACCCTCCCCTGCGATGGCAGTGCAGGCCATCCAGTTTCATCACGAGCCTCCGGGTGCTGGGTTCTGCCTGTTAACCGTCTTCCCATATCTAAGGGAAGCGATGATTTATTCTTTGGCTTTGCACCAAGAGAGTTCCAGGGAGGACTACTGGTTGATTTACTGCCGTAGCCACCAGCCTCCTGCTTCTTGGTGGTGCTAATTAGCTGTCTGTTAGCCTGCTCCTGTCCACTGATTTGGGTCATCGGTAGAGTGGTTTCATTCCCATATTGTCCATTTACCTCCACGTTGACTTCAAGTCGCTGAATTTTCGTCTCCAGTACCACTATCTTCTGGAGAAGTTTGTGGTAATCATCCGTGGAAAAGGGAGGCATCTTGCTGCTAATTAGCTTAGCTTAGCTGAGTTCCTCAATCCCAGTCACTATAGTGCAGGCTTGTGCTGCTGATAGGCCACACTCACGAAGTAAAAGAGGTTAAATAATAGTGGTAGCCTTGAGATACTTTCATAAATTAAGTTCCCAGTGATATAGATGGTTATTATGCTGCGTTCAAGTCGCGTAAAGGTTTCCTACTTTTAGCAAGTTTTGTTGCATTACTTTGTTCAGATAAATGTCTTAAAACAACAGTCAGGAGCCCAAATGAACATTAACTGTGTTTGTCATGTTGTTATGATTCCTCCTGTTCATACTGAGCATTAGATCCTTCATCATGTTTACAATGGAAGTGATGGAGGACTAAATCCACAGTCCTCCTTCTGTGTACCCAGCTGACACAGGACATTGTATTAACGTTGGTCCTTGGTTGGATATCGATTGCAACATCAGACAACTAAAAGCCAACGTTGAGACAGCGTCTAAAGCTGACGTCAGTTTCACATAAAAATATCAACGTCAAGCTGAATTTGAATCCATGATTAGTGCTACATTCATGTGGTATAGGAAACTTTGACTTCTTTTTGTTCATGGGCGAGTTAGTGGGCCTACTTAGGAACAACATGGATGCCACACAGAAAAAATGTGTTATATTATAATGATTAAATAAAACATAAGTAAATATTTTCATCTTTCTTTCAAAATATGCAAAAATAGTTTCATGCTTTATTATATTACTAGTTTTATCCTTGAACTTGTTGCTGCACCAGTGTTTTACGTTCCATAAAACTACTAAAATATAAATTTGAGATCAGCGTTTATTCTAATAAATAATTTTTCTCAGTTATCTAGGTCACTAGGCAGACACTTATACACAATACAGAGACAGGTTGGGGAGGGAAGTAGGCTTGGAAGAAACCGGAGGGAGGAGACAGTATTGACACGGCTGAGGATTGGACATACTGGGTTAAATGCACTACATAAAATTGGCAAACATGCAGATGGGAAATGTGAACAGTGTGGGGTAAATGCATCTGTGCAACATGTGATAATGGAGTGTGGAAGATATGGGGAAAAAAGGAGAGCACTGACAGCAGCAATGGAGAGTGTAAAAGTAGTGTTTAATTTAGAAAATCTACTTAAAGTAGAGATGAAGGAAGTAGTAAAGCATTTGTTTGAATTTTCTACAGACTACAGTATTAATAGGAAGGATCTAAGTTATTTATTTAATTTTTTTTAGTTTATTTAAATTTTATTTTATTCATTTACTTATTTATTTTGAAAAACTAACTGTAACTGCCTAATCTCTCGTCCTAAATCCGGCTCAGTAGGTGGCGGTAATGCTCCCTGAAATGGGTAGTAAACTGCCATAAAATGCAAGAGAAAAAGAAGAAGAAGAAGAAGAAGAAGAAGAAGAAGAAGGAGAAGGCTAAATGCATCATAGTAGTGAAACTTGTGCGTGATGTGCAAGTGAACATCTTAAAGTGGAGGAGAGGGGAAACAACAGGAGGTGAGTGAACAACCACATTTTTAACCAACTAATATTTAAATTTAATTATATTATTATTATTATTATTATATTTAAACGAAAAACTCTATTTTAACAAGCTAACTAACATGCTAATGTTAGATACATTTGGCTTCAGAGCAATGCAATAACATTTTGAAATGTTTCTCCTCTTCGACAGATTTAGCTCTAGTGGCCGTTTTTGAGCAGTGAAAATGTTTTAATGCTAATATTTTCACTAGTTAGTGGACGCTAGCTATGACTCTGAAAGCTGTGACAGGCAGCCCCCGCCGCCTGCTGCCTGTGTGGGCACGTAATCTGCTTGTGGCCCACATCTCCACATACAAAACATTTCAAGCGACGTTAAGCTAGTTTAATATTCAACATTCATTTGACATTCAAAATACAAACGCGTTTCAGCTATGCGCTTCAGCCATTTGAGTGAATGATGTCAGACCAAATATATAAGGTGCATTTCCACTGCAGGAACTTCGGGCTAATTTTACGGGGCCAGCCCCGTTGGTGCGCGTCTCCACTGCAGGAACCTCCCCCACAGGGCCATTTACAGGACCTTTTACGGGGGCCAACGGAGTACCTACTCCAGGGTATTTTTAAAATACAGCAGAAGGGGAGCATTAGCCTAGCAGACACCGCTGTAAACAACAAGAAAACAGCAAAAAGATGTACAACAAATGGACCGACAATGAGGTGCAGGCACTGATTGCTGTCTACGGCACAAAGAGATTCAGAGGGGGTTTGTAATCGCATGATTACGTGGCGATCGAAACTCATGACGTTGCCGAGGGTTCCTACTCTGCAGTGGAGACACGGCCACTGAGAGGGCCGAGTGAGAGGACGGTTCCTGTAGAAGTTCCTACCCCCTCCCTTTACCAGGAACTCCTGCAGTGGAAACGCGGCTATATTTGAAAAAGTTGGTTTGACATCCTGAGATCAAACGGTCAAGGGGCATAATAAGGTTATTTATTTATTTTAATTGTAAAAAATTTACAAAACAATTTATTTGGAAAATAAGCCTTGTGGCACATGAGGGATATTATTCTGTATGTTATACAGTTGGTTTGACATCATTCACTCAAATGGTTGAAGTACATAACAGGTTTGTATTTTGAAAATCAATTGAATGTTGAATATTATTATGAATTGATATTGTATTCATCATGTAAAGTAAATTGTAAAGTAGATTTGGAAGTAGAATTGGAAATTGATTATAAACCAAGTATTAGTGATTGTATTTGTATGTCCATAAATACTTTACTAGTTCAACAGTTATCATTTCAATTCTAAACATGTGACTGAATCTTCAACTTCCATCTCTCAATGTAAAGAATGCACTAAAACAACTGAACATTTAAGTGTAGCCAGTTGAATGTTCTTATATAATATAATATAATATGATATGATATGATATCATTTAATATGATATAATATAATATAATATTGATGATGCAAATGTGACAAGCTGGCTTCACATTCAGAAGTATATGTGGAGATGTTAATTCACAGAGCATCCAACAGATTATACCATCCACATCCGCAGTTAATCATTTCCATAACGTCAACATTCACCTGGTTCCCTCACAATGGCAACAGTATCACACTACAGTTTATGAGTCTTCCTGATAGCTGAGTTTTATTGTTTTATTGCCTTGGACTCTGCTCTGGACTCCTACCGCCTGTGTTACACACACACACTTGTGGCTGGAAGTGCAGCATCACTTTCTCCTTCTCAGAAGGGAGCGGAGGGAATAGAGGTTGATTAAGAATAATAATAATAATAATAATGCATTTTATTAGAAGCGCCTTTCAAAGCACTCAAGGAACCTTACAAGGCTCATATAACTCAACAACAGTACATCAAACAATATAAATCTGACATTTAGTGCAAAGATAAAGAATAAATATGAATGTGACTACAAAGTGCATTAGTACAAAAAATAAACAAGAACGTGATTGGGGGAAAGGAAGTCCATCCATCCATCCATCCATCCATCTTCTTCCGCTTTATCCGGGGTCGGGTCGCGGGGGCAGCAGCCTAAGCAGGGAAGCCCAGACTTCCCTCTCCCCAGCCACTTCGTCCAGCTCTTCCAGGGGGACCCCGAGGCGTTCCCAGGCCAGCCGAGAGACATAGTCTCTCCAGCGTGTCCTGGGTCTTCCCCGGGGTCTCCTACCGGTGGGACGTGCCCTGAACACCTCACCAGGGAGGCGTCCGGGAGGCATCCTGACTAGATGCCCGAACCACCTCATCTGGCTCCTCTCGACGTGGAGGAGCAGCGGGTCTACTCCGAGCTCCCTCCGGATAACTGAGCTTCTCACCCTATCTCTAAGGGAGAGCCCAGCCACCCTCCGGAGGAAGCTCATTTCGGCCGCTTGTACCCGCGATCTTGTTCTTTCGGTCACTACCCAAAGCTCATGACCATAGGTGAGGGTAGGAACGAAGATCGACTGGTAAATCGAGAGCTTCGCCTTTCGGCTCAGCTCTCTCTTCACCACGACGGATCTGTGCAGAGTCCGCATTACTGCAGACGCCGCACCGATCCGCCTGTCGATCTCCCGTTCCATCCTTCCCTCACTCGTGAACAAGACCCCGAGGTACTTGAACTCCTCCACTTGAGGCAGAATCTCATCCCCGACCCGAAGAGTGCACTCCACCCTTTTCCGGTTGAGGACCATGGCCTCGGATTTGGAGGTGCTGATTCTCATCCCATACACATAGAAACAACATGGAGGAGATCAGAGGGAAGTGAAACTGAGCAGGAGAACATTACCTTATACCTTATTGCCTTACTTTATCATATTGTAGTTTGTCAAATCTTTGTTTACTTTTGTAGGCCTACCATACAGTGCACCTGCGTAATTCCTTCGAATTTGGAGCCGCTCAAGTTAGCCGTAGTGAGTAACGCATTTCTGGTAATTTTCACAAAATAAAACACCTGTTATCTTTTATTATTAAGAAAACCATAATGATAGCATTGGTGCTTTTATTCTGAAAACAGGAAGCGAACATACCCTCGCTGTAGCTAACTTGAAACTACCTTTTTTTTCAGAAGTTGCGTTGCATCTTGGGTAATGTGAGTGTGAGTAGTAGCGTTGTATCTTGGGTAATGTGAGTGTGAGTAGTAGCGTTGCATCTTGGGTAATGTGAGTGTGAGTAGTAGCGTTGCATCTTGGGTAATGTGAGTGTGAGTAGTAGCGTTGCATCTTGGGTAATGTGAGTGTGAGTAGTAGCGTTGCATCTTGGGTAATGTGAGTGTGAGTAGTAGCGTTGCATCTTGGGTAATGTGAGTGTGAGTAGTAGCGTTGCATCTTGGGTAATGTGAGTGTGAGTAGTCAGCTCTTGATGCATACTCTGCATTTCTGGAGAATCTAGTAAACCATCCAGGAACTTCTCACATACTCTAAATCACATAATACACAGTTAAACACACGACATACTTCAAATGATGTCAGAGTTAGTAGACTAGTAGGGAAGGATGAGGTTTAGAACAGACGTTATGTTTCTCCACTCTTTTTTTTTTTTTTTTTTTTTAGATTTTTCCCATAATTTGTCCCCTGTTTGTAAGTGAGTGGATGGATAGATAGACACAACATACCAAAACAGCAATGTAAACATTTTCCATTGTAAGTAAAAGTCATGAAGGTAATCAACCCCTTCACAAATTCTTACCTTATCTTACGTTACCTTATGTTACCTTACATTACCTTTTATTACCTTACGTTACTTTACCTTAGGTTACCTTACCTTATTGTATTGTATCTCATCAAATCTTTGTTTACTTTATGTTGACAGTATTTTTAATATTCGGCTCGTGTATCGTATTAAAATTTTGTAGCATTAAATAAGCTGTGATCACAAAACAAATAAGGAGAATTTAGCTACACACTGTGATTAGAAAGTGATTGATAATAAAATCAATAACAGATTTATTCTTGTTTGTTTGCACCTTTTGATACACACCAAAATCAATCCAATCAATCAATGCTCTAAAGTGACTCTATTCTTACTGATACTGCGTCAGTAACATATTATTATTATTACTATTACAACATGCTGAAGCCAGAAGAAGTTTGATGAGTAAAAGGGAACAAACTCTAATTTTGTCTTTCACTTAAATTCAAAATGTAACCTTTAGCAGTTTGATCAATTTAAGCACAGATTGTTTAACAAATCATAGAAACTCTTTACATTTTGTACACTATGAAAAGGTTTTGGTAGCGAGTCTGAAATGTGAAAAGTTTTGTTATTTGTTTTTCTGCTGTGGCAGCGATACACTTCTGTAAGATACTGACATGAAGACAGAAAAAACACTTTGATCACTGCTGAAAAAATGTTCATGTTCAGATTGACTTCATCCACATAGTCAGTTAGTTCAACCCAGTTTGATTGAACATTGATTTTTGAATTTATAAAACTGCGGATCAGCTGCAGTTTGATATTTAATACACCAGAGGGCAGCATCGCCCAGCGTTTCCTGCATGTTTGAGCTTCCCTCGCAACATAAATCAATTTTTTGTCAATGAACTCTGGTGTATGGGTCTATTTAGAATTCAGTTATTGGAAATCTTTTGTTCATTTCTTGTTAATAGAGGCTGGAGTGTGAAACATTGTCTTTGAAAATGAACAATTATTCTAAAGGAAATGTTTGCTGGAAGCATTTTAATAATCTTGAACACATTACAGGTTGAATAAATTGGTAGAAACCAAAATAGCACATATAAACCCCTCTACTCTAAAATATATTTAATAAGCATGATGTGTGACAACACATCTAGTTTGGGGCCAATCTTGGTTCAATATTCAACTCACACAAGTGTGGTGCATCAAGTGTTGAACTGAAATAATTTATACTGTAGTTCTAAAATGAACACAGTCAAACAATAAAAAGCTAATTATTCCTATTCATTCGGTCTGATGTAGATTTAGAGGATTTAAACCATTGTGTCTTCACCTTAAGTACACAAATATGCGTTTAAATGTAGAATATTCCCTTTTATTCATTTCTTATGCTGTTTCACATGTGCTCTTTGAAAACTCTTATATCATGCAAGTCTTATCATTTACATTTTATGTTAAAAAAACCCCAGTATTAATAACAACATTTATTGATTTATTAATTGGTTAATCAATACACCAATTAAGAAAGTACAATCTTTCCTCAGCAAGACGGAGGTGATGCCCCTGATAACAAGAGCGTATACATTTAAACATCCATAATTGCTAAAAGAGTATTCACTACTTTACATCACATATCATTATCTGTCAAACTGTTGATTTTTAAAGGGCAATATCCCTAAAACAATGGTATCTTTTGGTTTTGTTTTTTATTGGGATAGTTACCAAAAGCTTCTGGCACATACAGATTAAATGTATCCACACAGTCAGTTAGTTGAACCCAGAATGTCAGCTATGTACAAGAACATCATTAATGATTATTATCATGGTCATTACAGTTTGATTGAACATTTCTTTATGAATTTACAAAGTGATGAGAACAAAATATCTGTGATGAAGGAAGTTCTGCTGTTTTCTCTGTTTAAGAAACAACAGACACAAATACATCAATACAAACATGAAACTAACATTTAGAACAAAGAGAAGTTCACATTTCCATCTGAAGAAATGTCAGTGAAGGTTAAAAACTTGGTGATGAGCAGTGAGAGCCTCCATGGATAAAAACACACAGGAAAAAGTCACATTTAAAGAAACTGAACATATAAACGACACATACATAAAGTAAACAAAGTGTTGAATATCCCTATTAGCATGTCAGCTGATCTCTGAGCAGCTCAGAAACATGGAGACAAAAACATGAAGAATTACAACATCTGACACATGAAGTCTGAAATGACTTCTGTCTATTTCACTTCACACAACTCAGCTGTGGTTTCATTACCAACCCAAAGTCCAGCATAGAGAGGCTGAGTGAATGTGGTCTGGACTCTGTGGAGGAGGGTCATGGTTTCAGAAACTCTGTAGAAGGACAGAATACCTGCTCTGTGATCCAGGTACACTCCGACTCTGGAGGAACCAGGACCGGAGACGGGAGTTCTAATATCATTGAACAAAAATGTATAACTGTCAGTGTGACAAACTAAAGACCAAGATTTGTTATTAAATCCAAATCCAGATTCACGTCCTGCTCTGCTGATGTTCTTGTATGAGACTGCTACCTCAGCTCCTTCTCCTCTCCACTCCACCTCCCAGTAACAACGTCCAGTCAGACTCTCTCTACTCAGGACCTGACACCAACTAATGAATCTGTCTGTGTGACTAGAATAAAACAGTTCTTGACTCATTCGTTCTGCTTTTCTGTTCCTCTCAGATAATAACAGACACATGTGTGCTGTGTTTGGATCCAGAGTGATTTCACGTGAATATCTCAAGAACTCAGCTCTGGTCTTGGGCTCTGGTTCTGCTTCTGGCAGTAAAACGTCCACTTCAGTCTCTGCCAGTGAGGTGTTTGTCTGTTCGTCCCTCAGGATGTCCTGTAGTAGATCTCTGAGCTCTGACACAGCTGCTGTCACATCCTCAAAGTATCTCAGAGGACGGATATTGATGCTGGATGAGTCTGTAGGTTCACTGAGTTGTGACACTGAGGGGTAGTTGTGTAGAAACTGGTTGTGATCCTCTGTGTGTGAGAGCTGCTTCAGTTCAGCATCTTTCCTCTTCAGCTCAGTGATCTCCTGCTGCAGCTTCTCCTGAAGCTCTTTGACTCCACTCACTTCAGTTTCCTGCTGGGATCTGATCTGCTGCGTCACATCAGAGCTTCTTTTCTGGAGGAGATGGATCAGCTGAGTGAAGATCTTCTCACTGTCCTCCATTGCTTTATCAGCAGAGCGACTGAAGGCCTCCACCTCCTGTTGAAGCAGCTTCACATCTTTCTCTCTGTCCTGGATTCTCTGCTGGATGTTTAGTCGACTCACCTCGAGCTCTCTCTGCCTCTCAGTCCTTTCTGCTGCAGCTGGGAATGTCTCGTGGCCTTTATGATCCTCCACAGAGCAGAGATGGCAGATACACTTCTTATCTGTACGGCAGAACATCTTCATCACCTCATCATGACGAGAGCAGATGTTCTCCTGGGGGTTCTTGGAGGGCTCCACCAGCTTGTGTTTCTTAAATGTAGGTGATTCAAAGTGAGGCTGGAGGTGATTCTCACAGTAAGAGGCCAGACACTGCAGACAGGACTTGAAGGCTTTCAGCTTCCTCCCAGTGCAGACATCACAGGCCACATCTTCAGGTCCAGCATAGCAGTGATCAGCAGGAGCAGCTTGGAGTCCAGTCTTCTTCAGCTGCTCCATTAGAGCTGCTAACATGGTGTTTTTCTTCAGGACAGGCCTCGGTGTGAAGGCCTCTCTGCACTGAGGGCAGCTGTAGATCTTCCTCTGATCTTCTTCATCCCAATGTGATTTAATACAGCTCATGCAGTAGCTGTGTCCACAGGAAGTAGTCACCGGATCCTTCAGTAGATCCATACAGATCGAACAGGAGAAGGTTTCTCGATCCAGCTGATCATTCTGTGCCATTTCAACTCTCAGAGGCAATAACTGTCTGAGCTTCCTGATGAATTAAACAGGTTTGAACTGATCTGAACATGTGATCCTGACCTGCAGTGAATGTAGCCTGACAGCTCTGTGCTTCACCGCATGTTTACAAACATCTTAAAATTATACATCTGAAGGGAGGGAACAAGGAAATACGATTCCAGGGAAGAGTTTGTTGTTTTTGAATAACAGGTTTTCAGTATTAGCTGATTGTTCATTTGACAAGTATGAATTGATAAATCTAGACTGTGAATGAACTTTTGTGTATAAAGACAGAAAGGAAGCAGATGAGGCTGAAATATTAAAGGCCACAGACCAGTAAAAAGGCTAGAGAAGCCTGTAGAAGAATAATACAGGACACATCAGAACTATAAAGTAACGCATATGGGATCATGTAGTTAATGAAAAAAGTGTTCAACAAACCAAACATATCTTAGTTCAGATTACTCATTGATTTGATGGCATCTTTGCACACTATTGGCAGCTTCTTAAACAGGTTTATAAAATAGTCTGTGATGCTTTTCCAACATATGCTGAACACTTGTTGGCTGGTTTTACTTCACTCAGCACTCCAACTCATCCCAAACTTCCCTCTACATACACACAATAACTCAAGTGTATTTCTCTGAATTAAGTCAATATAAATGCCCATACCTTAAATTGCACCACATTGTTTTCTTTTAGTTTTCCACACCAGATATTTCAGCTCTTAATAGTTTACAGAACAAACCAGGTTTTACTACAGCTGAACATTTAGAGGGGACTGTTGTATTATCTGTAGTTTAGTGCTGATAACAGAAACTGTTAATGATCCGGTGACAGGATGATCTAAATGTCATCGTTCAGGTGTGACGCCTTCAGGAGCCTCCTGAGCAGAACATGTTGACAGTGTTTTACAATTACTGTGAAAGACAACCTGATGAGTCAGGAGGAGTCACATGACTGATCAGCTGCAGTTTGAGATTTAATACACTAGAGGGCAGCATCACCCAGCGTTTCCTGCATGTTTGAGCTTTACTCTCTACATAAATCCATTGTTTTTGTCAATAGAAGCTGGAGTGTCAAAAATTGAAGAGATGAATTTATTTAAAAATCAGTTATTGGAAATATTTTGTTGTTCAGCATTGTGATGTGTCTGTTAATGAAATTATAACAGATTTCTTTACTTCATTAGAACATAATTGAAAATGAACAATTATTCTGAAGGAAATGTTTGCTGGAAGCATTTTTATAATCTTGAACACATTACAGGTTCAATAAATCGGTAGAAACACCAAAATAGCACATATAAACCTCTTTTACTCTAAAACTCTAAAGTTCTGCTACTGGTCTACAAATCACTGAATGGTTTAGGTCCAGAATACATGAATGACATGTTAGTAGAATATAAACCCAGTAGAGCTCTGAGATCTACTGACTCAGGTCAGATAGTTGAGCCCAGAGTTCAAACTAAACATGGTGAAGCAGCTTTTAGCTGTTATGCTGCACACAACTGGAACAAACTACCAGCAGAACTGAAATCAGCCCCAACAGTGAACACTTTTAAATCCAGGTTAAAAACATTTCTCTTCTCCTGTGCTTACGATTGAGCTCTTTTAAAGCACTTTACATTTTAATCTTTCATTTGCACTCTATGTCCTTTTAATGATTTTAAAGCTAATTTATTATTTTATGCTGCAATCATTTTATTTATGTCTTTCTATTTCTCTGTACTTTGTTTTTATTATGGGGGTGGGGGTTAATTGTATGTTTTAAGTTTCTCAAATTACATGTTTTTCTGTTTTATGTAAAGCACATTGAATTGCCATTGTGCATGAAATGCGCTATACAAATAAAACTGCCTTGCCTTGCCTTGCCTAAAATACATTTAATAAGCATGATGTGTTTAGTTTTGGGGGCAATCTTGGTTCAATATTCAACTTACACAAGTGTGATGTGGACACTTCAAGCCTCTAATGTAGAAACACTTAAATTAAACATATTTGCACATTAATTCAGGACTTTTAATTCTGTACAATATTTTAGAAATAGAATGAGGAAGTCAAGCAAGAGTTAACTACAATGTCTGTTTCCACGGCACTAAGTCACTTTTAGTTTTAGAGAAATGTATTTTTAAATGTATGATGTTTCCACTCATAAGTTTAAAACTAAAGCATAAATGAAAGAAATTTTGGTCCAAACCGTCAAATTATCTCCAGTCTGCTGTGGATAAAACTTGTAATCTCCGAGTCATTTTTAGATGTATTGTTGTGTTCACTGCCTTTAACATGGTCACCTGCAGAACAGTGACACCTCAACTTCACTTCAAAGTCTGGTTCATCCTCTGTGTGCTCATCATGCTGTAAAGAAGGGACGGAACAAAGAAATAATTCTAATGATGCAGCTGAATGGAAAATCTGTAAATTGTCAAAATGTGCCACAATGAGCTGCTAATGAACACTTAAAATCACAATGAGACGACACTCTGACTCCTTCACTTGATGTATTGTGAGCGGTTTGATGGGCTGGCATGGACGAAGGAGGAAGAGGCTTTGATTCTGTGTGTTCAACACTGGAAAAAGGATAAAATAGGTGTAGTATATATAACCTACTCACAGATGTCAGTATGCAGAATGAACTCATGTGACAGTACTATTCTGGGTTCAAACCGTGTAGTCAGCTGAGGCCTTTCTATATAGAGTTTACAGGTTCTTTCTGGCTGCTCTGGCTCCTCCTCCAGATCCAAAACATGCAGGTTAGGTTAGTTGGAGACTCTAAAATGAAAGTGTAAATGACCTCTGAGACACTTTGTGATCCGATCACTTAAACCTCTTTCTCAGATAGTCTGGGTCACATCTGAGCACATATGTTTCTCCGGCCAGGACCTAACCGCAAAATATTTAACCAATGCAGGATGTGGCGGTAGTTTTGGTAAAAGGTTGAAAGAATGGAGATGAGCACAGATGTACATGGTTTCAGTAATCAGTAATGCTCCTCACCCCTCCTTCATTGATGGCTGCAGCTGTGCCTCATTGTCATCAGCCTCAGTATAAAAGCTCCAGCCAGTCCTAGCTTGGTGCCAGTGAAACAATGAGAACAATTGGTAACGATTCTGGGGGCTCGTCGGGGATAGAAACCAGATCGGATCACTTCTTTAGCACTAACAACAAATCTGGCCCTTGTCTGACTGATGTAACAACTGAGCAGCAATGAAATCTGGACACGAGTGGTCAGCTGGAGATACATAATAGAGACAGGTGTGAAGAGAGATGTTTCTCAGCTGTTAATGTGCTGTGCTGTTTACTCTGCCCCTCACCCAGTGTCACTTCAGACACTTAGGCTTCGTTCACACCGCAGTTAAAAGAGACCTGAATCCGATTTGTTCGCTCTAATGTGACTCATATCTGATTTGCTGACTCATATCTGACAATGTAAACAGCACAAGTCGCATTGAATCTGACATTTCCAAATCCGACTCCACTTTCACATGTACTACTGAATTGGATACATATCGGATTTTTTTTGAATGCGACCACAATCTGAACAATCGGGTCGACTTCAATGAGGCTTTGATGTTATACTGGAGCAACACACATCAGCTTCGCATTAAGACATCATCGAAGTATTCTTTTTCTTTCTCCTCTTCCTCCTTTTGAACATCAGCCGCTCACAAACACACTGCTTTTAACATTAGACCATAAATGAGACTACCAGTAACTTCACCATGTTCGTTCTGTGTGTGACGTCATTAATGATCAGCTGAGCATGCGGCTCACTTCAGGAGGAAACATTTAAAAGTGTAATATGAACAGACAAACAAAAAATCAGATTTGAGCATTAAGGCCGGCAGTGTGAACGTAGCCTAAGATGATAAACCCTGTAAAGACAATGGATGCTGATGAACACTACTGTCCCAAAACAAATGATCTACTCACAGAGGGATAGAAGTTAAAATAACCTATCTGTAGATGTTGGTGAGACAACTTCAGGAAAGAACAATAAAGTAGTGAAATGTTTTATTTCAAAAGTGGTTCACAAAGGCGGCCTGCAAAATGTCACAAGATAAAAGGGTTTTTGAAAGTGAACCATGTGAGAGTCTAGTCACTAAAATCTTATGTTTTAAGAATGAAGTAGTGTTTAGTGTTCAGCTTTAGGTGGACAGACCTGACTTTGCAATAAAGGACAGTAAAAGCAGTACAACTCACTAAACCTATGGATTTTCAGTTTCAGTTAAATTGACATTATTTAGTTGTCTCCTACAGAAACATAAGGTTAATGAGGTTTATTCAGAAATGTGGTTTTGTCCACATTCATAAACCTCTCTGTATTTTCTCCTGCAGTCATTGTTGGTGTTGGCAGCTTTAATCTGAGCTGTGTGAAGACTTCTATCTGCTGTTATTACAGACATGTCTGAACTCGCCGCCCCTCCAGTTGACTTGACACCCATTAAAAGCTGCTAAAAACATAAAAATACTGAATAAACAACAATATTAGATGTTTTTTCGGAGAACTCCAGTCCTTATCTAAACATATGAAGCGAGACACACGACATAGTTCTGTTCCAAGGCTGCATTTTTACTAATTAGCAGAGTTACACATGTTAATGAGATTTTTAATGAGGTTTTCCCTCTTTTGGAACAGAACCAAGAAGTTCAGGTTTCACTCCAGCTCTCTATTGTAAGTGTTCATGCGAGGTTTTCACACAGAGTCTCAATCATGTCTGCAGACCATAAAACATGTTTACTTGAAAAAATGTTAAAATTTGGATTATTCAAATTTTCTGTGATTTAAAGCTGCGAGCACGAATGTCCAATGAAGAAGGCACAAAAACTAGGATCACTTTACATGTAAACAGACTATTAGTTTATTTCTTATGTTTTTCTGCTATAGATAGATAGATAGAGCTGTTGTGACTGACTTAGTGTTAGCATGCGTCTGCTTGGCTAGGTAGGTAGCAGGTGGCAAGTTCCGGTCCTCTGAAATGAGGCCAACACCGAAGTAACTTAGAGCTGCATTCTATCAAAAGGCCACCAGGGGGCGACCGTCTCTATACAAGTCAATGGAGAAGTAACTTAGAGCTGCACTCTATCAAAAGGCCACCAGGGGGCGACCGTCTCTATACAAGTCAATGGAGAATTCACCAACTTCTCACTTGATTTCTAACCTCAGTAAACGTTTTCAAAATGTGTTTATGGTCTCAATCGCTAGTTTAAAGCCTTCTTCAATGCAGTATGATGGCCCTGCCTCATGTATATAAGTAGAATCCGTGTTTTTATTTTTCCCACAATGCACCTGAAATTTTCAAGATGGCGCTGCCTAGATCCGAAACTATTGGCTTCCGAGCAGCAGTCCACAAACCAATGGGTGACGTCACGGATGTTGCGTCCATTTCTTTTATACAGTCTACGGTAGTTAGCAGTATGTTGACCAGCTACAGTAACACAATGACAACTGTGTCAACAAGCTGCTAAAACCAAATATTTCATGAAGATCTGCAGATAAAGTTTTGCTATTTGACTTGTGTGGTCAGAGTTATTAAGGTACTAACTGTTAGCATAAATAAAACAGTCACAATTCTACATAGTCTAGTTTAGGTTTTTAGGCAAGGTAGGTTTATTTATATAGAGCATTTCATACAGAATGGCAGCTCAATGTGCTTTACATAAAACAAACATTTAGCAGTAAGGATTGGAAACAAGTTCTCATTCCTTCAAAATGTCAGCCTGTTTCAGCCTATATCGCCACTTTTTAATGTATTCCTTGCATATATAATTAATTCTGCTGTGTTTATGTACAGTATATGCTTTTGGCAACATGTTTTAGCATCAAAACGCCATGCTAGCAGAGCTTCATTTAACTGAATTGAATATAGAGAGACAGAGAAGGGAAGTTCGGCGTTCTGCCAGCAGCTTTTAGAGGATTAAGAACAACATGGAAAATCCCTTCACTGTTTGTACATTAGAGGCTGTTGAGTGTCAGACTGCAGGGCTGCACCGCCTCCTCCATCACCAGCACCAACACCTCACACACACGCCTCTGACTCTAAACACGCTTTTGGTATTTTTTTTTCACCTGTTTTTGGGAAACCTGTTGACAGCGATGGTGCATTTTCTGCCAGCAGCACAGCTTTGTGGATGCTAATGTCTGTCAGTCGGCCAGTTTACAGTTTTAATCCACACTGAAAAATCTCAACTACTGTTAAAAGACTCATATTATTTACATTTCTAGCTCTGCATTTATATTCTGAGTCTCTACTGGAATATCTTTACATGATTTCTTGTGAAAAACTCCTTATTCATCTTCTACTGGTCCTTTATGCAGCCGCTCAGTTCAGCCTCTGTCTATTAACAGGCTGATTTACCTCCTGTCTCTTTAAAATGTCCTCAGATCAGCTTGAAACCCTGACTTCTGACATGCAGGCAGCATTTCTACATCTTGTCACCTCAAGTTTGGCAAATTCTGACCAAGTTTAACATCTGACACCATGACAATATATAAATAACAAAAACAAAAACAAAAGTAAGACAGAATGAAAAAAGGAAGAAGAGAAAGAAAGGAGGAAGAGGAGAAGAAAGATAAAGGAGGGAGAAAGAAAGAACAAGAAGGAAGAGAGAGAGATAAATAAATAAGAAGATAAAAAAAGAAAAAGAAAGAAAGAGGAGAAGGGAAGAAAGATGAATGAGGGAGAGGAGAAAGAAAGGAGGAAGAGGGAAAGAAAGAAAGAAGTCAGGTTCCTGATCTCCATGATTCTCCAGATGAAATGTAATATTTAGAACAATAGTATTCCATTAGCTTTATTTAATATAAAAGTTATAATGTAAGATCATGCCAAGCTAGTTGATATGGTGTTAGGAAGGAAGGAAGGAAGGATGTAAGATCATGCCAAACTAGTTGATATTTTTTTTTTGACTATTTACTGTTTTTAAGCAAGTTGAATTATTTGGTACAAAGTTTTCATGGTTACACCACTTAGAGATAGAGATAGATATAGATATATAGATAGATAGATAGATATGAACCTTATTATCCTCGTTAAACATCATCATCATTGTGAGCTACTGGCTTTATGATCAGTGTCTAACTGCACTGAGCTGACTTCCTCTTTCACTCCACTGAGCCTTTGATGTTTGCTTCCTCTCACCTGTTGCATTCATCCTCACTCACCTTCTTCTTCTTCTTCTTCTTTTTCTTATCGCTCTTCTTTCCGTCTTTCTGCTTTCTTTCTTTTTCTTTTTGTGTGTTAATGTTTGAGTGAGAATCATGTAAGAATCTGCAGCTTTTCAAGTGTGTTTGAAACGCGAGGTCTTCTCCTCCGCTCGCTCTTCTCCTCCGCTCGCTCTGCCCGTCCGTAACCGTGCCAACAGCTTCGGGCCTGTTTTCTTTTGAGGTCTTCAGTCTTTTGCTTCTGCTGCCGTCGAGTTAAGAGAAAAGGCGAAAATCATCAAACTGGCAGCTTTGATGTTTCCCCCGTCGCCAGCGAGGAGAGAGTTTGGTGTTTGGAGGGAGATGTGGGCCGAGCTGGCAGAGACGCAGGAAGCTGTTCAAGATTGTGATTTATTCAAATCAACCAGGACGTTTGATTTAGTGGGATGGAAAAGGCGGAAAAAGCTGCACACACACACACACACACACACATATATACACACATAGAAATACACACACACACAGAGAAACACACAGTAACACACACACACAGAAACACACACACACACACACACACACATATACAGCACACACAGACACACACACACAGAGAGAAACACACAGTAACACACACACACACACACATATATACAGCATACGCACACACATATACAGCACACGCACACACAGAAACATATACACACACACACACACACACACACACACACACAGAGTTTCCTCCTTCCAAGGTTATTTATAATGAGTTAGTGTGTTGTTGGCTGCAGCAGCGGGAACAACAGACCAGCGTGTCTGACAGCAGAAACAAGAGCCGGCGGCAGCGAAGCGTTCAAACACTCCGGGAGCCAATGAGAGCGCAGATCTGATCGCTCTCTTATCTCCTCGGAGGGTTTTCTTGGCTTCACCTGACCGCCGCTCAGCCGCTCAGCTGCTCAGCCGCTGAGGCCGGACAGGAAATTACACACACAGTTTACGACGAGCTGGAAGAGACTCATCTGTTGCTGAGAGAAACAAACACTGCTCTTCTCCTGGTTGTTATTGTGTTTCTGACTCGAGAGGAAGGTTGAAGCTAATGTGAGAGACAGACTCTTTACATGATAACCTAACTAACCCATATCAGTTTGTCTTCTCTAAACAACCTTTAATAATTCAATAACTGGCTTCTTTATTAGGTTCACCTCCAATAGATTCGACTTTTATGAAGTTTATACTTGGGCTGTTAAAAGATTAATTTTTTTAATCAAGATTAATCGCAGAATTTCCATAGTTAATCACGATTAATGGCGTTTTGAATTGCATGTTTAAAATCCTGTTATTTTCCATTTGAAGGCAGTTTTAAGCCCATAATGTAAAGCATTTCTTACCAGAGTGTCTTAACTGGGAATCAATCACGGCTCTGCTGCGACTCCCACACTCCAAAATGGTCCTTTGGTGGAGCTGAGGCTGGCTTGGCTGCCCCTGGGTGTTTAGCGTGGAGGTGCTAACTCAAACTCCACGTACTCCGGTGGTAGTTAAACTCCGTTTGACACAGGTTGCATTTTACTTTTGACTTGTCAACTGAAGCGTCTGGAAGTGTTTTAAAGTTAAACAAGCCGTTCAAAAGTCCAGTAGCTCTCTTACTTTCCATCAGCGCGGTAGGTTTACTGCAGGAGGCCACTTCAAAGCATAGCGCTACAGCTAGAGGAGCCGTCTACGGGGGAGTAGAAGGGACAAAAAGGCTTGCAACATTAAAATGCCATTAAAAAAAATTAACTCCTTATGGATTGCATTAATCTAATCGCAATTAAGGCGTTAACGCTGACAGCCCTAGTTTATACATAATAATTCTACTTTATATTTATTACTGAGTTCGTACTAAGTGTTGCTGGTGTACTCAGGTGCATTATATTGACTGGTGTTCCTAATATTTTGCCCCTCTCATGTATTTTAATGGAGTGGACAAAATATCAGGAACTATTTTATACTTTCTAATTGCTGTGTTTTATTATTCTTGCTGGCTTGTTTGTCTGCGTTGCTCGACTATAACATTATAATTGTTGTTTTATTTCAGTTTGTTAAGAGCTTTGTTTAGAAAGGTGCTACAAACCCAAATAAAGATTATTATAGTAGTATTATTATTATATTTTCAATGCAGTGGTTCTAATGGATGAGGACTGGATGAAGAGGAGTAGAGAGGAAGAGGAGAGGAGGAGAAGAGAGGAAGAGGAAGAGAGAGGATGGAGGAGGAAGAGTAGGAATCATGTTACAGGAAGTTAAACGTCCCACTCAGCGAGTTCTGCTTGTCGTTGTGATGTTTTCTGCAGTTCGGTCACATCAAGGTTACTGAACGCTGCAGGACGAGCTTCAACAACGTATATGTATATATATACACACACACACAGACATACACACTCACACACACACACACACTCACACACACATATACACACACACACACACACACATACACACACAAATGCTGCAGCATGTGTTTGTATGACCTATTATGCAGCACAGATTGTTGTCTACACATCACTCTCTCTCTCTCTGTGTGTGTGTGTGTGTGTGTGTGTGTGTGTGTGTGTCTGTATATGTGTATGCTTGGACGGCCATCTGTTTCTCCTACCTCAGCCTCATACTCACACTGAGAGAGAGAGAGAGAGAGGTGTTTGTTTAAAGTGTATTTCATGTTATTTTATATATCTATATTTAACTTTTAATTATAGGATTTAATTCAGCTTTAAATTATTACATAACTTTAACTTTAATGCCAGTAAGGTTTATTTGAAACTAATGAAAGAATAATTCTCTGCATTGTAGGACTGTTTTGTTCCATAGTGGAATATTTAAAGGAGATATTTACACACTCAGATTAAATGTAGGAAATGTTTAGTTTAGTAGATTCAGTCTGTGTATATAACAGTTTTTGCCTGTTGCTTTAACACATTTTGCAAAACTTCGTTCATTGTGCCAAAACTCTACACACAAGTAAACATGACACAACACTGGGAAATATACCATTCACATATACCATCTCTGTCAAATTAAAACTCTACTATCAAAACCTAAACTCTGCTATCAAAACATAACAATCCTTAACTCTGATGACAAAATGACACATACTTGCATCATATGCATACACTTTCAGATCGGGGGAACACACTAGTCTACTTTATATAAAACACTGCAGTCTTTGATTTTCACTGTTTATTCAGAAGGCACATTTTCAAACAACCAAAAAAGCAAATAGGCCTACTCAATATTGTACATTGCAGGAATTAACATGAATTCAGATAAAGCAAAAATAAAAATAAAATAAATAATAATAATAATAATAATAGAAAAAAACTCATGGCAATTGTGCATATGTGGGCTCATGGATCCTGCCGTCTGTTGGGTTCTGGCCACAGGACCTCATTGACATCGCAAGCAATGTCTTCTCCCGCTAGGCACCGGGGAAAATATCCCTTTGCATGTCGAAACCATCCATGGAATGCTGTCACCTGAATGTCGCCGCAGGCCTGTTCCATTGTGACATTCAGGTTCATGTGTTTAAGGTATGGGTACATGTGTTTAAGGTATGGGTTCATGTGTTTGAGGTATGGGTACATGTGTTTAAGGTATGGGTTCATGTGTTTAAGGTATGAGGTACATGTGTTTGAGGTATGAGGTATGGGTACATGTGTTTGAGGTATGAGGTATGGGTACATGTGTTTGAGGTATGGGTACATGGTGTTTGAGGTATGAGGTATGGGTACATGTGTTTGAGGTATGAGGTATGGGTACATGTGTTTGAGGTATGAGGTATGGGTACATGTGTTTGAGGTATGAGGTATGGGTACATGTGTTTGAGGTATGGGTACATGTGTTTGAGGTATGAGGTATGGGTACATGTGTTTGAGGTATGAGGTATGGGTACATGTGTTTGAGGTATGAGGTATGGGTACATGTGTTTGAGGTATGAGGTATGGGTACATGTGTTTGAGGTATGAGGTATGGGTACATGTGTTTGAGGTATGAGGTATGGGTTCATGTGTTTGAGGTATGAGGTATGGGTACATGTGTTTGAGGTATGAGGTATGGGTACATGTGTTTGAGGTATGAGGTATGGGTTCATGTGTTTGAGGTATGAGGTATGGGTTCATGTGTTTGAGGTATGAGGTATGGGTTCATGTGTTTAAGGTATGGGTACATGTGTTTGAGGTATGGGTTCATGTGTTTAAGGTATGAGGTATGGGTTCATGTGTTTAAGGTATGGGTAAATGTGTTTGAGGTATGAGGTATGGGTTCATGTGTTTAAGGTATGAGGTACATGTGTTTGAGGTATGAGGTATGGGTACATGTGTTTGAGGTATGGGTCCATGTGTTTGAGGTATGAGGTATGGGTGCATGTGTTTGAGGTATGAGGTATGGGTACATGTGTTTGAGGTATGAGGTATGGGTACATGTGTTTGAGGTATGAGGTATGGGTGCATGTGTTTGAGGTATGAGGTATGGGTACATGTGTTTGAGGTATGAGGTATGGGTTCATGTGTTTGAGGTATGAGGTATGGGTTCATGTGTTTGAGGTATGAGGTATGGGTTCATGTGTTTGAGGTATGAGGTATGGGTTCATGTGTTTGAGGTATGAGGTATGGGTTCATGTGTTTGAGGTATGGGGTATGGGTTCATGTGTTTGAGGTATGATGTATGGTTTCATGTGTTTGAGGTACGGTAACAAAAGCTTCAAGTTGTGTTACTTTAGTCTAAGCATGGGTCTATAGTGTTCAAGCAATGGGCAAAAACTGTAATGCAGTAATGTATTAAATATGTTGTGATTTCAGCCGCAGCCTCTCAGCGTTTCTCCTTTTAAGGGAAATTATGACGTGAAAATCCAGAATGTGGCTTTAAATTAACGGATCGATAGATGGATGAACAGATTAAAGGATAACTGGAAGATTAATGGAGACGCAGACGAGAGAGGAACGAAGGAATCAATACATAAAAAGATAGAAAGGCAAAGAGTAAATATACATGTGTATATGTGTGTATATGTGTGTGTGTGTATATACGTGTGTGTGTGTGTGTGTGTTTATTTGTATGTGTGTGTGTATGTGTCTGTGTGTGTGTGTGTATGTATATGTGTGTATGTGTGTGTGTGTGTGTGTGTTCATTCATCTTTATCTTCTGTGATGTCATCAAGAAAAAAACAAAATCAGTGGTTTCATGAGCTCATAAGAGTCCAACAATAAACACAAAGACAGAGAACTGAATCCATGCAGAGGATAAAGCAGCATCTCATACACACACACACACACACACACACACACACACACACACACACACACACACACACACACACAGAGCATCAGAGCGTATAAAACATGACGGTGAGAGTTAGATACGGATCAGTCAGACCTCCGCTGACATGATTAAACGGCGAGTAGGCGGCCGGCTGCAGACGAGGATCAACGTTTGTTTGTCGGAATGAAGAGAAAGATATGGGAGGCTAAGGGGGGCTAAGGGAGGCTATGGGAGGCTATGGGAGCCTATGGGAGGCCCTTTAGGGTGAAAACACTGACAATGTGCACATACGCATTGAAATACTTGCACATACAATGACATGATGTGCAGACACGCACTGAAAATCTCCACACCTTCTCACACAGCGGGATATAGGCGAGTGTGTGTGTGTGTGTGTGTGTGTGTGTGTGTGTGTGTGTGTGTGTGTGTGTGTGTGTGTGTGTGTGTGTGTGTGTATCTGAGTGTGCTTGTAAAATGTTGTTTCAATGTAACCGGAAGACACCGCGGTTAAAACCCACTGCTTCCTCTCCTAATTTTCAAAATAAAATCAGGGCGAATGATTAATAAGGTTTATGAGCAGGTGATGTGCCTTGAGGTGACAGATTGTGGATCCAGGGAACCATATGCACAATTAATCACGTGCTCACAGATTTATAATATTTAGTATACATTATTATACAGTATTTAGTTTACATCCCTAAACCTGTGGAGAGAGATATTTATTGCACACGTCACATGAAACCTTATACTTCGCTTTATAATCTAATCTACACACACATACACACGCATGCACACACACACACACACACACACACACACACACACACACACACACACACACACACACACACACACACACTGCTGCAGCTAATAAAGGTTAAATGAAAGATAACCGTTGTGGCTTCAGAAGGTCAGATGTTAGAGATGTAAACGTCGCTCTCTCTCTCTCTCTCTCTCTCTCTCTCTCTCTCTCTCTCCATCTCTCTCCGTCTCTCTCGCTCGCTCTCTCTCTCTCTCTCTCTCTCTCTCTCTCTCTCTCTCTCCATCTCTCTCCGTCTCTCTCTCTCTCCGTCTCTCTCTCGTCTCTCCGTCGTGTTGTTATTGTTTAAAAAGCAGCGAGAGCTCGTTAGCGACGCATCATCAAGTCTATCATCGATTTAATAAATCCTTGGGCCTAACAAGGCCATCAATCATCCTCCACGCTGGAGCATTATTTAAAGCAGCGCCGCTCCGCCTCGGGCTCAGCGTTTAAAGGTTGATTGAATTTTATGTATTAGCTCCACCGAAGAGCTGTTTGTGAGTTTAATAGACTTCACAGGTGAGTCTGGTAATTAGCAGCTTAACTTAAAACCTTAAAACCAGGATTTCACTGGAATTCAGAAGATTGAAAAAAAAACAACTAACAATCAGTTCTCCAGATGAGCATGAAGTGTGTTTATCCTCAGGTCAAGGAAGAACTTAAGGAAGAAAAGAGGAAGGAAGGAAGGAAGGAAGGAAGAAAAGAGGAAGGAAGGAAGGAAGGAAGGAAGGAAGGAAGGAAGGGAAGGAGGAAGGGAAGAAGGAAGGAAGGAAAGGAGGAAGGAAGGGACGGAGGAAGGAAGGGACGAAGGAAGGAAAGGAGTAAGGATGAAGGGACGAAGGAAGGAAAGGAGTAAGGATGAAAAGACGAAGGAAGGAAGGAAGGGAGGAAGGGAAGGAGGAAGGGAAGAAGGAAGGAAGGAAAGGAGGAAGGAAGGGACGAAGGAAGGAAAGGAGTAAGGATTAAAAGAGGAAGGAATTTAGGAGAGAAGGAAGGAAGGAAAGGAGTAAGGAGGGAGGAAAGGAGGAAAGAAGGAAGGGAGGGAAGGAAGGAAGGAAGGAAAGAAAGGAGTAAGGATGAAAAGAGGAAGGAATTTAGGAGAGAGGAGGATGAGAGAGGAAGAGGAGAGAGGAGGAGAGAGGAAGAAGAGGAGAGGAGGAAGAGAGGAGGAGGGGGAAGAGAGAGGAGAGCAAGAAGAGCAGGAAGAGGAGGTGAGTCTGGTAATTAGCAGCTTCACTTAAAACCTTACAACCTGATTTCACTGGAATTCAGAAGATTGAAAAAAAAATCTGTCTTAAACTAACAATCAGTTCTCCAGATGAGATGCTTTAACCTTCCTGTCGTCCTCCCGGGTCAAATTGACCCCATCTGTTTTGACTCTTCCTTCCTTCCTTCCTTCCCTTCCTCCCTTCCTTCCTTCCTTCCTTCCTTCCTTCCTTCTTCCCTCCTTTCCTTCCTTCTGTGCTTCCTTCCTTCTTCCCTCCCTCCCTCCTTCTCTCTTTCCTCCCTTCTTGCCTACCTCTTTTCCTTTCTCCCTCCTTCTCTCTTTCTTTCCTTCTTTCCTCCCCCCTTCCTTCCTTCCTTCCTTCCTTCCTTCCTTTCTTTCTCCCTCCTTCTCTCTTTCTTTCCTTCTTTCCTCCCCCCTACCTTCCTTCCTTCCTTCCTTCCTCCTTTCCTTCCTTGACACGAGGACAACAGGAGGGTTAAGGAAACATCTTCAGTGTTTTCTGATGAATGATTTCGTGCATTCAAATGAAACAACTGACAGACTGAGTTTTAATTTTCTCACAAACTGACAATCACAAGGATTTTCTGGCATTGAGTCTTTTGAAGCAGCTGAGAATATAAAAGTATGATAGATAATTGTTGGGCCTTGTTGGAGTTCCTCTGATCTTTTAGTAAAGCAGCAGCTCAGAGGTTTGATCTTAAACTTCATTTTTACACATTTAACATTTTTTCCTGATCAGCTTCGGATTGTTTTTAATCGTCTAACTCGACCAAATGAGGCAGAAATAAAGTGTAAAACTCTCCGCTTGTCGTGTATAAAGGGAGCAATAAAGAGAACAATGGAGCAATTTTCATCCTCAGTCTCTGCCAAATTACATGAGAGATAAACTGCGTCCTTCTCCCGAACACTCGTCTCTCTGCTGTAAAAGGTAACAAGCTAATTAGGACTCGACGTTGACCTGAGATCACGGCCGACAGTCTGAGCCCGTGTTGGGTTTTCATTTCGTTTCCTTTGATGTTTGAATCATTTAAAAAAACTCATAGATCAGATTTCAGTTTTTTTCTCTCGTCTCCTTGCTCTTCAGTTTTTATCTTGAAGCTGCTGCAGGAGAACGAAGGCGGAGGCGACTCCTTCGACCTGCACAGTCGCGGTTATTCCATCGCTTTGAAGATCGGCTTTCTATCAGAGCGAGGAGGAGCAGAGGTGACGATCTTTACTGGGCCGCTGATAAAAGCCCAGCCAGGAGTTGAATCATGTCGCGTTGGTTCCACATGAACATACAGCCGGAAGATTTATGAACAGAACTGATGTTTTTATGATTAGAAAGAAAAGAAAAGAGACGCTCGGAGCAAAGAGACCGACGCTAAAGCACTGAGTCACACCTGCTGATATTCATATTTATATACTTTATAATATGAAACTGTACAAATATTAAAGTTTCTCCTTTAAAATTGAGATGAAACTTTTGAGTCTCAGCTGATTTTCTCCACAAGAGAAAACTATATATTTTGTGAGAATGCAAAAGAAGAATGGGATAAAGCTTAAAATGAGGATAAATTATGTTAATCAAACACTAATAGTAGATACATTTAAACATCTATATATAAAAATAATATTGGCAGCATGTGAATGAAAGCCTTGAGAGGAAAATGAGAAAACAGGTGAAAAACAGGTAATCTTTCTAAATTCCTTAATTTACTTTAATTCTGTGAATCATCAGGGAAAATAAAGTTTGATGTTGTAGTTCTTATTTCAGCCACAAGAGGGCGAATAGTTTGGATCGTAGTGTTTTCTTCTTAGATGTTTAGCTCTTTCATTACACAAATAATCACACCATTAAAATCAGACAATTTTATGGTTGAATTAGTAACTTTCCACATCCCAACTCTTTCTGACAGGATCATTTTTTAAGTGTTTATTGTTGTAATTCGTATTTCAGCCACAAGAGGGAGAATGGTTTGGATCGTAGTGTTTTCCCGTTCAGATACATTTAAAAATCTATATAATATTCTGATCTAAATTTATTTCTCTTCTGTGCTCATGACTTGAAAACAGGTGAAGAAAAGGTAATCTTTGTAAATTTCTTAATTTTCTTTTAATTCTGTAAACGTCCGGGAAAATAAAGTTTGATGCTGTAATTCTTATTTCAGCCACAAGAGGGCGATCGTAGTGTTTTCTTCATGTGACTGTTCACATATCTCATTAAACCGTAAAGTTTGGGACAATTACAAACATAAATATTAATCACATTTAATGTTTCACTTCATGTTTTATTAGATGTTTAGCTCTTTCTCTACACAAACAATCACATTATAACATGCTCTACATCCAAACTCTTTCTGACAGTGGCAGATATTTCCTGAACTCACTGCTGTGTGTGTGTGTGTGTGTGTGTGTGTGTGTGTGTGTGTGTGTGTGTGTCTGTGTGTGTGTGTGTGTGTGTGTGTGTGTGTGTGTACGCTCATTGGGCAATTACATATTAAAATCTTGTTAATGCACCTTTTAAAATAATCGTTTGACTTCAGACCAGGTTTATGTTGTACAAACGTCTGATACAAGGCCCAGTGTCTTGTATATAATGTTATTTAGTTTTAATTATATCTTATTTATACTTTAATCATTTTTATTGCTGCTGTTTCCATTTTTGCTGCTGCAGTGTTGTGGGACTAATAAAGGATCTTGAAAACAGTGTGGATGGATAAATAACACTAAGAGTAAGACAGTAGATATATATATATATATATATATATATATATACGTATATTTTAATTTTGGGTGAACGTCTCCTTTAACTACCTGGTTGGTTTTAGTGATAATACAGAGCAGACTTTGGTTTAATTATGTCTCATGTTGTCTACAGTGAAATAAACAATTCCAAACTTAAACAAATGATCTGTGCAGCTCTGACAGACTCTCCTGGTTTTAAAGACATGAAAACAGCAGAGAGAAATATTTAGATCTTCCTTCCTCATTCCATCTTCCTTCCTTCCTTCCTTCCTTCCTCCTTTCCTTCTTTCTTTCCTTCTCTCCTTCCTTCCTTCCTTCCTCCTCAGTCCTCCTATCCCTCCTTACAACTTTCCTTCCTTCCTTCCTTCCTTCCTCATTCCATCTTCCTTCCTACTTTCCTCCCTTCCTCCTTTCCTTCTTTCCTTCCTTCCTACTCAGTCCTCCTATCCTTCCTTACTTCTTTCCTTCTTCCCTTCCTTCTCTCCTTCCTTCCTCCTCAGTCCTCCTATCCCTCCTTACAACTTTCCTTCCTTCCTTCCTTCCTTCCTTCCTCATTCCATCTTCCTTCCTTCTTTCCTCCCTTCCTCCTTTCCTTCTTTCCTTCCTTCCTCCTCAGTCCTCCTATCCTTCCTTACTTCTTCCCTTCCTTCCTTCCTTCCTTCCTTCCTTCCTCCTCAGTCCTCCTATCCCTCCTTACAACTTTCCTTTCTTCCGTCCTTCCTCCTTTCCTTCCTTGTCTCCTTCCTCCACAGTCCTCCTATCCT
>JAJDFG010000179.1:625000-627500 GCA_021039105.1 Scomber colias
ATAGGAGGACTGTGGAGGAAGGAAGGAAGGAAGGAAGGAAGGAAGGAAGGAAGAAAGGAAGGAAGGAAAGGAGTAAGGAAGGATAGGAGGACTGTGGAGGAAGGAAGGAGAGGAGGAAGGAAGTAGAAGTATGGAAGGAGGAGGGAGCAAAGAAAGAGGGAAGGAGGGGAAGAACGAAGGAAATATTAAAGACAGAGGAAAGAAGGAAGGAAGGAAGGAAGGATAGGAGGACTGAGGAGGAAGGAAGGAAGGAAGGAAGGAAGGATTTAAACGTTAATACACGAGAGGAACAAACAGCGGCGAGAGTCAAGGAGGAAGGAAGGAAGGAAGGAAGGAAGGATTTAAACGTTAATACACGAGAGGAACAAACAGCGGCGAGAGTCAAGGAGGAAGGAAGGAAGGAAGGAAGGAGAGGATTTAAACGTTAATACACGAGAGGAACAAACAGCGGCGAGAGTCAAGGAGGAAGGAAGGAAGGAAGGAAGGAAGGATTTAAACGTTAATACACGAGAGGAACAAACAGCGGCGGGAGTCAAGGTTGCTTTTAGCGTCTTCTGAAGCAGAAAATGGTCTCGGATGGAAGTAATGGCTCCATAAAAAACACACACACGCAATAAATAGGAAAACACTTGCACACAGGTTAAAGAAAATAGAGGAATAAAACCTCAATCAGAGGGGGGGGGGGGGGGGGGGGTAGGGTTGGGGGGGGGGGTTAAAATCATTAAAGTGGAGGGGGGGGGGGTGGAGGATCTGAACGACATCGTAACTGTGGAGGAATGATAGATGTGAAGATTCAGCAGGAGGAGGAAATCAGAAGAGTTGAAGCTGAGACAAATATCCTGTGTGAACTCTGACCTTTAACACACACACACACACACACACACACACACACACACACACACACACACATATACACACACACACACACACACACACACACACACACACACAGACTCATACACACACCGCACTCGTGAAGAGGTCAAAGGTCAGACACACACAGAGAGGCTTGCTAAAGAGCACTGCGACAGAAACACGAGGCTCCACTATGAAAGTTGAAGGAAGGAAGGAAGAAGAGAGGGAGGAAGGAAGGAAGGACAGAAGGAAGGAAGGAAAGGAGGGAAGGAAGGAAGGAAGAATAGAGGGAGGAAAGAAGGATAGAAGGAAGGAAGGAAAGGAGGGAGGAAGGAAGGAAGGAAGGGAGGAAGGAAGGAAGGAAAGAAGGAAGGAAGGAAGGAAAAATGGAAGGAAGGAAGGAAGGAAGGAAGGACGGACAGAATGAGGGAAGGAAGGAAGAAAGGAAGGAAGGAAGAAAGGAAAGATGGACACAATGAAGGAAGGAAGGAAAGGAGGGAACACATACACACTGACTCATACATGATCCCTCAAGTATGCTTTTCAAACACTTGTGACAAAGATATGAAATTGAAGCCAAGATATATTTTACACTTCCAAACTGCATTCTATCAAAAGGCCACCAAGGGGGCGACCGTCTCTATACAAGTCAATGGAGAATTCACCAACTTCTCACTTGATTTCTAACCTCAGTAAACGTTTTCAAAATGTGTTTATGGTCTCAATCGCTAGTTTAAAGCCTTCTTCAATGCAGTATGATGTTCATTTGGGACATTTTGGCCTCCCTGATTTTATATGTGACGATAAAGCAGGGTATGCATTAGGGCGTGGCTACGTCTTGATTGACAGGTTGATTGACCAATGTCCTCTTTTCCTCCCTCCCTTCCTTCCTCCTTTCTTCCTACCTTCCTTCCTTCCTCTCTCCTACCTTCCTTCTTTCCTCTGTCCTTCCTTCCTCCTTTCTTCCTTCCTTCCTCTCTCCTACCTTCCTTCTTTCCTCCATCCTTCCTTCCTTCCTTCTTTCTTCCTTCCTTTCCTCTCTCCCTACCTTCCTTCTTTCCTCCATCCTTCCTTCCTTCTTTCCTTCCTTCTTTCTTCCTTCCTTCCTCTCTCCTACCTTCCTTCTTTCCTCTGTCCTTCCTTCCTTCCTCCTTTCTTCCTTCCTTCCTTCCTCTCTCCCTACCTTCCTTCTTTCCTCCATCCTTCCTTCCCTCTCTCCTACCTTCCTTCTTCTTCCTCCATCCTTCCTTCCTTCTTTCCTCCTTCCTTCCTCTCTCCTACCTTCCTTCTTTCCTCCATCCTTCCTTCCTTCCTTCTTCTTCTTCCTTCCTTTCCTCTCTCCTACCTTCCTTCTTTCCTCTGTCCCTTCCTTCCTTCTTTCCTTTCCTCCCTCCCTTCATTCCTTTCTTCCTTTCTCCCTCCTTTTCTTCCTTCCTTCCCTCCTCCCTCCTTTTTCTTCCGTCTTTCCTTTCTTCCTTCTTTCCTTCCTCCCTTCCTTCCTTTTTCCCTTCCTTCTTTCCTCCCTTCCTTCCTTTCTCCCTCCTTCCTTCTTTCCTCCCTCCCTCCTTCCTTCGTTCTTCCCTCATGCCCATATAAGTAGAATCCGTGTTTTTATTTTTCCCAGCATGCACCTGAAATTTTCAAG
>JAJDFG010000179.1:632500-652455 GCA_021039105.1 Scomber colias
GGTCTGTGTAAATTAAAAAAACAGTCTCGACCTGCTCAATGTGAAAAATGCCCTAGGATAACTTCTGCTGTGATTTGGCACTATATAAATAAAATTGACTTGATATTCGTCAAAAGTCGTCAACATCAGGGGATCAAACGTGGGCGATATGAATCAGCCAGAGCGTCTGCATCCAGATGTGTCTGCCTCCAAGTCATTTACACTTACTTTAAATGCATCCAGTGAGACCAGCTCCTGCACATTCAATTAATTTCACAACTGACTCCAAACACTGGGAGCAGCATATTTAAACACTCATTTTCCCCATTTAGGTTCAGACTTCAGGGAGAAATAGTAGCAATAAGTCCTGGAAGCTAAGACAGTAACTTCCCATCGTTATCTGAAGGTTAGATGGAAGCAGATCAAGAATAACCTTATAAATAAGAATATTCCAGTGGTTGAGTCAATGGGTGGGCTTTAACACCTCAGGGCTCCATTGTAGACACTATCCAGCACATGTAGGCGTTGTGCAGATGCATGCGTGTATGTAACATCGCCGGAGTCCAACACAGACATGAAAGCAGCAGCAACAAGTCTGATTTTGGCCTTGAAGGAAAAGCAAGACTTGTTTTTAAAATAATAATAACTCATTTTCAACCTCAGTTTGTTCACCAGTAGCTGAATGAGCTCTGTGACTGTTAATGTGTATCAGGATGCAGTCAGGCTCAGTGTGACCGTCCGCTCTGTTACACTGAGTCTGAACTGCAGCTACTGCTACTTTTATTATGATTTTAACTATTTATTATACTATTTATTATACTATTTATTATTTAACTATTTATTATACTATTTATTATACTATTTATTATTTAACTATTTATTATACTATTTATTATTTAACTATTTATTATACTATTTATTATTTAACTATTTATTATACTATTTATTATTTAACTATTTATTATACTATTTATTATTTAACTATTTATTATACTATTTATTATTTAACTATTTATTATACTATTTATTATTTAACTATTTATTATACTATTTATTATTTAACTATTTATTATACTATTTACAGGGGTCGACAATATAAATGGCCCGGTGGCCCGACATACTTTTAAAACCGTCAGGGCCACCAGAACGCTCCAACCACTGGCCCGATGGGACCAGTAAAAATAATGCCCTTGATTAAAAAAATCGGTGTTTCAAATAAAAATTCTATTTTTGTATCATGGGTACAAAATGTGATGCAATTATTTTAACAGGCAATTAACGATAGACACTTGCTTTATAGAAATGTAGAGTGGCTAGTTTTATATATTTACAAAGGATGAGCAGTAAAAATATTTTTTTATTTCTTGCTTGTTTATTTGAGGAGTTCTCCACTCTACAAGGGCCATGTAGCAGAGCGCGCTACTGGCTTTGACCCTCATGAAAAGAGCATCGCACACCAAAACTGCTTTAAAAAGAAGAAGGCAGAGAATGTAACATCTCCTGTGTTAGTTTGTGTGCATGTCTATTGGGATCTATACCTGACGTTGACCTGGGCCAGTGGTTACAATAGTCGGGCCAGTGATCTTCAAAAGCAAATTTTCCTTATTGTCTACCCCTGATTTATTATTTAACTATTTATAACCCTCAGTGTTTGCAGGTCTGTGAGATTTTATTGTTTGGAAGTACTCTGCACTGTTTTATCGTTTTATCTTCTTACTTTATTTACTTATTTATTTACTGACTTTTTATGCTTATTGTGTAGATGCGCCTTATTTTATCATATATATTTACTCTTATTACGATCATTTGGACCTGACTATAGTATTTTGTTCTCTTTAATGTATCTACATGGCTTGAATGAGGACTACAGCTGTGTCAGTGGATGATGATATGATAGGGTTAGGGTCATCAATGAAAACTAATCACAAAATCATGAAATCAAAGATCTGGTTAATGATGAAATAAAACGTTACACTGAGTCTGAACTGCAACTACTGCTACTTTTATTATGATTTTAACTATTTATTATTATTATTATTATTATATCAGTGCTTGCAGGTCTGTGAGATTTTATAGTTTGGTAGTACTCTGCACTGCTCACTTAATCTTTTACTTTATTTATTTACTGACTTATTATGCTTATTGTGTAGATGCTCTTTATTTGATCATATATATTTACTTTTATTACGATCACTGGGACCTGAGTATCGTATTTTATTCTCTTTAATGTATCTACATGGCTTGAATGAGGACTCCAGCTGTGTACGTAGATGATAGATCATCAATGAAATGTAAAACTAATCACAAAATCAATCAATCAAAGATTTAACCCTCCTGTTGTGCTCAGGTGAAGAAAGGAAGGAAGGAAGGAAGGAAGGAACAAAATGAGGAAGGAACGAAGGAAAGAAGGAAGGGAAATGAGGAAGGAAGGAAGGGAGGAAAGAGGAAGGAAGTGAGAAAAAAGGAAATGAGGGAGGAAGGAAGGAGGAAAAGAGGAAGAAAGTAAGGAGAGGAAAGAATGAAGTAATGAAAGAAGGAAGGAGGAAAAGAGGAAGGAAGTAAGGAGAGGAAGGAAGGAAGGGAAATGAGAAAGGAAGGAAGGAAGGAAATGAGGAAGGAAGGAAGGAAGGAAGGGAGGAAAGAAGAAGGAAGTGAGAAAAAAGGAAATGAGGGAGGAAGGAAGGAAGGAAGGAGGAAAAGAGGAAGAAAGTAAGGAGAGGAAAGAAGGAAGTAATGCAGGAAGGAAGGAGGAAAAGAGGAAGGAAGTAAGGAGAGAAGGAAGGAATGAGGAAGGAAGGAAGGAAGGAAGGAACAGTCAAAAGAGATAGGGTCAATTTGACCCGTGAGCACAACAGGAGGGTTAAAATACAAATTTCGCCCTTTTGGTTTCCTCAAAGGAGAAAACAGGACCAGTGACTCACAGAGCAGATACAGTACGCATGTTGTAACAAACTATTTAATTTTAGTTGGACTTTAAAGTAAAACAACATCAAACATTGTGTTTGTGTGCTGGAACAAGAACAACAGCTGCTCACTACAGTTAAACCAACATGCATTAATGTCCTCTTAACTACCTCATGTCACTGTTAAAATATAATGGAAATAACCAGACCATTTAATTTGTCTTTAAAAAAAAAGAAAAAGGAAAAATAGAAAAAAAGAAAAAGGCTTTGCAGCAGCTTTTCTGCACCACTGTGTTAATTAATAAATACAGAAAAAAAGAATCTGCCTTTTGGAAAGCGAATGATCAAACGTCCGTCCTGTTAATGTCCTCTGGCAGCCGGAGCAGCTAATACCCTCTCACTTTTAAATTTGGAAGGAAATCTACCATCACAGATTGACTGCAGCAGCTTTTTCAAACAGTTACAGTTCTTCACTTTCACAACTGGCAGAAGGTCAGATTTTACTTCCCCAGCCTGAATGTTCTGATGTAAGGAGGACGGGGGGGGGGGGGGATGTTATTTAACCCTTAAACAGACAACGTGCACCAGGAGATACAGACTCTTTAACCTTCCTCTGTCCTTCCTTCCTTCCTTCCTTCCTCTGTCCTTCCTTCCTTCCTTCCTCTGTCCATCCTTCCTTCCTTCCTTCCTTCCTTCCTCAGATCAGCTGTTAGGGTAAATGTTCCCTCCTTCTGTCCTTTCTTCCTTCCTTCATCTGTCCTTCCTTCCTTCCTCCCTCCTTTCCTTCTTCTTCCTCCCTCCCTTCCTTCCCTTCTTCCATCCTTTCCTTCCTTCTTCCCTCCTTTCCTTCCTACCTTCCTTCCTTCCTCCCTCCTTCCTTTCCTTCCTTCCCTTCCTTCCTCCTTTCCTTCCTTATTCCCTCCTTTCCTTCCTTCCTTCCTTCCTTCCTCCCTCTTTCCTTTCCTTCCTTCTTCCTCCCTTGCTTCCCTTCCTTCCTCCTTTCCTTCCTTCTTCCGTCCTTTCCTTCCTTCCTTCTTTCCTTCATTCCTTCCTTACTTGAGGTGCAAATGACATAACTAGTAAGGTCTGTTTAAGGGTTAAGCTTCTCTAACCTTTGTGTTACCTTCTGATCTCCCTGCTCTCTCTCAGGTGTCCTTATTTTAAACTCTGGGCTCAGTTCTGAATTTAATTTGTCTCTCGGCTCTGAGGTGACCAATCTGTGGCTGAAATCAGGCCTGGAATACATTACAGTGAAAGTCAGTCGCTCCTCGGCTCTGAGCCCATCTGTTTCAAAGTTAGACATTTAAAGTTTTATGAAATTGACAGCGGTGATCTCGGGTGAGTTGTGGAGAAAAATGATCCTTCCAGCAGCCGTGGTTTGAATGGGGGCAAACGGCCTCCCCTGCCCGGGCACGGCCCAAAAATCCTTAACTTCCATATAGGCATGGGCTGGTATGAGATTCTGGTGGTATGATAACCATAAGAAAAATATCACGGTTTCACGGTATGGCAGTATTGTGATTACAGCTCTAAAATGTTCCTAAAAGAAGAAAAATAAAGACAGACATGTTAATTTAACCCTCCTGTCGTCCTCCCGGGTCAAACTGATCCCATCTCTCTTTTGACTGTTATTTCTTTCCTTCCTTCCTTCCTCCCTCCCTCTTTCTTTAATTTTCCCTTCCTTCTTCCCCTCCTCCCCTCTTTCTTTGCTTGCTCCTCCTTCCATCCTTCTTCCTTCCCTCCCTCCTTACTCCTTTCCTTCCTTGCTTCCTTCCTTCCTTCCATCCTCCTTTACTTCCTCCCTTCCTTCTCTCCTAAATTCCTTCCTCTTTTCATTCTTACTCCTTTCTTTCCTTCCTTCCTTCCTCCCTCCCTTCCTTCTCTCTTTACTTCCTTAAGTTCTTCCTTGACCTGAGGACAACAGGAGGGTTAACCTGAATCTGTAATGACAGTGTGAGGGGTTGTGATACTCTACGTTGCAGCTGCTCCACCTGAGGGATTTCTGACCTGCACTTCCTGTCTTTGACCAGCACTTCCTGTCTTTGACCAACACTTCCTGTCTTTGACCAGACTAAAAACAGCTCATACCTCAGGAACGGTATGACAGAAACATTTGGCAGTTTCGTTATGGTGGCTTTTTCAAATCCGGTATACCTTGAACACGGTTATCATCCCATGCCATGCCTACTTCCATATCCGCTGTGATAAGAGTCATTGTGGCACTTTCCACGGCCCATTAGCTTCGGATTGATGAGAACTCCTAACTTCCAGTTATTTGATCGCAGCTGGCCGAGGACCAATGAGGAGAGCTCGTTGAGGCTTCTCCTGTTACATGAAGCAGCGGAGAGGTTCAATCTGCTCAGAGAGAGATCGTCCACCCTGAGCCCCCCCACCACTAATGACTCATTTATGTCAGTAAGACGTCTACTGCCCTGTGAAGTCCGTTCTCAGTGTTTGTACATTAGCAGGAGAGAGGGAAGGCACTCGTCACATCCTTTTTAGATGTTCTTTGTTAATTCAGCCTTCACATAGAAATCAGTCCAAAGTCGAGGAAGGTCTCATTTTTAAATTAAATTACAAACTGTAACGGCTCATTGGCAATAGAAAAGGATTAATACATATATACTTCACAATCCTTCAGATAAGACTATGAACTACAAACTTCACACGATGAATCACTGATAACTGTCCTTTTATTAAGTCATCAATTATATTTATATTGATTTTTATATAATATGCCTCTTTAAAAAAATACATTTACATTTTATATCTTGTATTTGTGTCACTATAGATTAATACAGTTATCTGTCTCAGCTTCTGTAACATGCCTTAAAAATTGTAAAAAATCTTTATAAGTCAATCACTGGCTTCTTCGTCCTCATAATAATATTCATTGAGTTACCACCAGATTTAGTCTTTATTGTTCTTGATTTTTTACTTCTTTACCTTTTTATGGATGGTTTCATACATTCAAGTTGAATTTAAATGTTGTTTGTCACATACAGACTCAGACTGCTGCAGACGAGCTGCTTTATGTTCCAGCTCTGATAACACTACAGTAAAACATCTCCATATTGGCTGAAACATAACACTATTTTACTCAGAGATTTACATTTAAAACAAGTAGTAGTCGTCTAATTTAGAGGATGAGAAACTAGACTGTGAAATGTGTGTGTGTTCTTGTTTGGCTATCATTGTGAGGACCATATTGAGTTTTATAGGTTAGATTGGGTTTAGTTGTGATGGTTTGGGTTAGTGGCTAAGAAATGCATTATATCAATGAATGTCCTCACAAAGATAGCTATACAAACTCGTGTGTGTGTTCTTGTTTGACTATCATTGTGAGGACCATATTTAATTTAATAGGTTAGATTGGGTTTAGTTGTGATGGTTAAGGTTTGGGTTAGTGGCTAAGAAATGCATTATATCAATGAATGTCCTCACTAAGATAGCTATACATACTGGTATGTATGTGTGTGTGTGTATGTACTTGTTTGGCTATCATTGTGAGGACCATATTGGGTTTAGACATTTAGTTGTGATGGTTAAGGTTTGGGTTAGTGGCTAAGGAATGCATTATATCAATGAATGTCCTCACGAAGATAGCTATACAAACGTGTGTGTGTGTACTTGTTTGGCTATCATTGTGAGGACCATATTAAGCTTTATAGGTTAGATTGGGTTTAGTTGTGATGGTTAAGGTTTGGGTTAGTGGCTAAGAAATGCATTATATCAGTGAATGTCCTCACTAAGATAGCTATACAAACTTGTGTGTGTGTGTGTTCTTGTTTGGCTATCATTGTGAGGACCATATTAAGCTTTATAGGTTAGATTGGGTTTAGTTGTGATGGTTAAGGTTTGGGTTAGTGGCTAAGAAATGCATATCTATCAAAGAATGTCCTCACTAAGATAGCTATACAAACTGGTATGTGTGTGTGTGTGTGTGTGTGTGTGTGTGTGTGTGTGTGTGTGTGTGTGTGTGTGTGTGTGTGTGTGTGTGTGTACGTATGTACTTGTTTGGCTATCATTGTGAGGACCATATTGAGTTTAGACATTTAGTTGTGATGGTTAGGTTAGGGTTAGTGGCTAAGGAATGCATTATGTCAATTAATGTCCTCACTAAGATAGCTATACAAACTTGTGTGTGTGTTCTTGTTTGGCTATCATTGTGAGGACCATATTAAGCTTTATAGGTTAGATAGGGTTTAGTTGTGATGGTTAAGGTTTGGGTTAGTGGCTAAGGAATGCATTATATCAATGAATGTCCTCACTAAGATAGCTATACAAACTGATATGTGTGTGTGTATGTATGTACTTGTTTGGCTATCATTGTGAGGACCATATTAGGTTTAGACATTTAGTTGTGATGGTTAAGGTTTGGGTTAGTGGCTAAGGAATGCATTATATCAGTGAATGTCCTCACTAAGATAGCTATACAAACGTGTGTGTATGTACTTGTTTGGCTATCATTGTGAGGACCATATTAAGCTTTATAGGTTATATAGGTTTAGACATTTAGTTGTGATGGTTAAGGTTTGGGTTAGTGGCTAAGGAATGCATTATATCAGTGAATGTCCTCACTAAGATAGCTATACAGACCTGTGTGTGTGCGTGTGTGTGTGTGTGTGTGTGTTTGTGGTGGAATAATTTGAGCAGCATGCCGCCTGGTCAAGCGTCGTTTGGCCGTCATCCTCTCAACAGTTTGTTGTGCCGGAGATTTAGGACGAGACGGCGGCTATTTGGTGCTCCTCCAGACCAGCTGGTGCACCGGATCAAGCTGTTAATGGCAAATTATCATCCTATTAATCTCTGCGAGTGCCGAGCCGTCCACAAAAGCCCACACTGTAAAAAAATATCACAAAGTCGCCTCCCTACTCCTCGTGTGCAGGCCACTCAATCGTCTCTGCAGGATCAGGTCTTTACTGAGCCAAGACTGTCTGACTTCCTGTGGTGTTAATGGCCTCATGAGATGAAGCCTGCAGCAGACTGGACTGACTGCGATCTGATGTCATGACTTTAACTTTCTCTCTGAAGATGAACCAGGTTATGTTTTAAGTTGTGATTTAAACTTAATGATTACAAGCTTAAAGGCTGTGTAAAGTGAATTCAGACATTTTCTTCTAAACACATTAAATAGGTCATAAATGTATTTCTAAAAAAGGTGTAAAAAACATTTCAACCATTTAGATTTGAATTGTGGAGCTAGGATTAGCATAAACCCGCCCCTGCTGCTGTAGAGGTAGAAATACATTCAGCACACACTACTACTACTACAGTCTACAGTTAGCCAGTTAGCTGAGTTAGCACTACTACTACTACAGTCTACAGTTAGCCAGTTAGCTGAGTTAGCACTACTACTACTACAGTCTACAGTTAGCCAGTTAGCTGAGTTAGCACTACTATGTACTACAGTCTACAGTTAGCCAGTTAGCTGAGTTAGCACTACTACTACTACAGTCTACAGTTAGCCAGTTAGCTGAGTTAGCACTACTACTACTACAGTCTACAGTTAGCCAGTTAGCTGAGTTAGCAGCCGAGTTAGCCGCCGAGTTAGCCGCTGAGCTAGCCGCCGAGTTACACCGCCGAGCTAGCTGCCGAGTTAGCAGCCGAGCTAGCAGCTGAGTTAGCCGCAGAAAGCTCTCAGACGTAGCGTCCATGTTTCTGGTAGAGGTGGTGACTTTGATTGACAGGTGACACTTGGTAGGGGGCGGGGCTTCAGCGTTTGGGAGCAGAGAAAGAGGCTGATTTTTACACAACTTTGAAGCTTAATTTCATATATTTGGCGATTTTTTTAATCTTTCAAATTCGGCAGGGTGGTTAACAACACACTTTTCTGTGGTATGTCAAACTCAGAACACATATTTATTCTTACTTTACACAGACTTTAAATATTACAAGCTTAAGTAATTTCAAGGATAAAGTAACATCTTCAGTTTGGGCCAGTACAGTAAGAACATCCTCGATCTTTAGGTTAAAACGTTATCTGTTCATGAAGAAGAGATTTCATCAGTAGCATTAATATGTTCCACTTATGATACTGGACAGAGAGACATTTCCCATTCCCAAAATACGTGTTTAAAAACTCCAAATTCATCTGGTCGCAATCTGCAAAGTCACCACTAGATGGCACTAAATCCCACAACCTGCACCTTTTAACTTTAATAGTGACTTACTTAGATACAAAGCTGCAGATAATTCAATTTAGCACTTTTGAGTCATATAGTGCACACACACACACACACACACACACACACACACACACACACACACACACACACACACACACCCACCGCTGTCAGCTGGATGAATGGGATGACAGAGTTAATGTCTCAGCTGTATGTGCCCATAAAATTGGATGAATCTTTACGGCTGTGTCATCCCATCACATAATAGTCCTTCAAGCTCCATTTTTCTCCTCTGAGCTGAACTGCAGCTCTTTCAATTTAGGCGATTCAGTCTTTTCAATTCCCTCTCTGAGGCAACAGAGGGGTGGAAAAAAAAAAAGAAAGAGCGACCCCCCACCCTTCACCTGCCTGTACTGTTAATAATTGTGTTTACCCTCTGTGGGTTCATTCATTACAGCAGCTGAGACCACAGGAGCCTCTGACCTCAGATTAAAGCAACAGGAAGCTCATTTAGAGGAGCAGAGAATAAAACGATGATCCTTTCACTCAGGATAGATCACAGACTGTATAAAAGAAATGGACGTAACATCCGTGACGTCACCCATTGGTTTGTGGACTGCTGCTCGGAAGCCAATAGTTTCTAATCTAGGCAGCGCCATCTTTAAAATTTCAGGTGCATGCTGGGAAAAATAAAAACACAGATTCTACTTATATGGGCATGAGGCGGGACCAACGGCTGAGCGGGGGAGGCTGCGATTGGTTGCGAGGGCTGGATCTCGAGGACATTGGTCAATCAACCTGTCAATCAGGACGTAGCCACGCCCTAATGCATACCCTGCTTTATCATCACATATAAAATCAGGGAGGCCAAAATGTCCCAAATGAACATCATACTGCATTGAAGAAGGCTTTAAACTAGCGATTGAGACCATAAACACATTTTGAAAACGTTTACTGAGGTTAGAAATCAAGTGAGAAGTTGGTGAATTCTCCATTGACTTGTATAGAGACGGTCGCCCCCTGGTGGCCTTTTGATAGAATGCAGCTCTAAGTTACTTCGGCGTTGGCCTCATTTCAGAGGACAGGAACTCCCCGCCTGGGATAGTCATTATTTTAAGATTCTGCATTAATAAATTCAGTCTTCCCCTGAAAGATTTTTGACTGCGCTGCACTAAATGACTGTGGACTCACTGTGGGTTCAGTCCTCCATCACTTCCACTGAGAGCACATTTTGAAGGAGATCTTTGAATAGTGGGTCTGAACAGGAGGAATGATTAGAGAGGGAAACCTCTTCACTGTTCATATAGACGCCTGACTGCCTTCAGCCTTGAAGGAAAGAAGAAGGAAGGAAGGAATGAAGGAAGTGAGGAAGGAAGGGAGGAAAGAAGGAAGGAAGGAATGAAGGAAGTGAGGAAAGAAGGGAGGAAGGGAGTGAGGAAAGAAGGAAGGAAGGAAGTGAGGGGAGGAAAGAAGGAAGGAAACCTCTTCACTGTTCATATAGACGCCTGACTGCCTTCAGCCTTGAAGGAAAGCTTCACAGTTTTTCAAGCCTGTCTTAAAATAACAGACTTGAAGAATTGTGAACCTTCACTTGTCAAACTCCTTCAAGGCTGAACGCAGTCAGATTATAGAGCAGCGCGACTGTAAAGTGAGTCGATACGGGATCTGACAGCGTCTCAGTGTGAGTGAACAGTATTTTATATATCAGATATAAACCTAACAAATAAAACATATAACCGTCTGTCATTCAGCTGTGACTGTGAGGAGAGGAGAGAGCAGATATGATAGAATAAATATAAAGTATGGAGGATCACAGCGGTCACAGAAAGAGGAACAAAGCATTTAATCAATTAATAACTATATGTTTAATTAAAAAGAGGAATTATTAGAAGAGATTTACAAAAACAAATTTAAAATAGTCAACAAAACATCATTTAGAAAATACATACAATACTCCTTTCCTTCCTTCTTCCTCCCTTCCTTCTTCCTCCTTTCCTTCCTTCTTCCTCCCTTCCTTCCTTCTTCCTCCCTTCCTTCCTTCTTCCTCCCTTCCTTCCTCCCTTCCCTCCTTCTTCCTCCCTTCCTTCCCTCTTCCTTCCTTCCTTCCTTCTTCCTTCCTTCTTCCTTTCCCTCCTTCTTCCTTCCTTCCTTCCTTCCTTCCTTCCTTCCTTCCTCCCTCCTTTCCTTCCTTCCTTCTTCCTCCCTTGACTGGAGGACAACAGGAGGGTTAATGTCTAGTTGACTTGATTAGAACTAGTATGTAAAGATCATGTTTGGGTTCAAATCATCACTGGAGACAAGTTTTCAGATTCCTTAAAGATATACAACCTTTGTTGTCATGGCAACAGTGAACTCCACCATTAACTGACATGAGCAAGATTAACCTTCCTGTCGTCCTCCCGGGTCAAATTGACCTTGTCTGTTTTGACTGTTCCTTCTTTCCTTCTTTTCTTCCTTCCTTCCTGCCTCCCTTCCTTCCTTCCTTCCTTCCTTCCTTGCTTTCCTTCCTCCCTTCCTTCCCTTCTTCCCTCTTCCTCCCTGTGAAGGAAAGCTTCACCGTTCTTCAAGCCTGTCTTAAAATAACAGACTTGAAGAATTGTGAACCTTCACTTGTCAAACTCCTTCAAGGCTGAACGCAGTCAGATTATAGAGCAGCGCGACTGTAAAGTGAGTCGATACGGGATCTGACAGCGTCTCAGTGTGAGTGAACAGTATTTTATATATCAGATATAAACCTAACAAATAAAACATATAACCGTCTGTCATTCAGCTGTGACTGTGAGGAGAGGAGAGATCAGATATGATAGAATAAATATAAAGTATGGAGGATCACAACGGTCACAGAAAGAGGAACAAAGCATTTAATCAATTAATAACTATATGTATAATTAAAAAGAGGAATTATAAAAAGAGATTTACAAAAACAAATTTAAAATGGTCAACAAAACATCATTTAGAAAATACATACAATACTCCTTTCCTTCCTTCTTCCTCCCTTCCTTCCTTCTTCCTCCCTTCCTTCCCTCTTTCTCCTTTCCTTCCTCCCTTCCTTCCTTCTTCCTTCCTTCCTTCCTTCCTTCCCTCCTTCCTTCCTCCCTCCTTTCCTTCCTTCCTCCCTTCCTTCCTTCCTTCTTCCTTCCTTCTTCCTTTCCATCCTTCTTTCTTCCTTCCTTCCTTCCCTCCTTCCTTCCTCCCTCCCTCTTCCTTCCCTCCTTCCTCCCTCCTTTCCTTCCTTCCTCCCTTCCGTCCTTCCTTCTTCCTTCCTTCTTCCTTTCCCTCCTTCCCTCCTTCTTTCTTCCTTCCCTCCCTTCCTTCTTTCTCTCTTTCTTTCCTTCCTCTCTCTTTCCTCCCTTCCTTCTTTCCTTCTTCCATCCCCCTTTCTTCCTTCCTTCATTCGTCCCTCCCCTGCTTCTCTTTCTTTCCTCCCCATACCTCCCTTCCTTCCTTCTTCCTCCCTTCCTTCCCTCTTTCTCCTTTCCTTCCTCCCTTCCTTCCCTCCTTCCTTCCTTCCTCCCCTCCTTTCCTTCCCTCCTTCTTCCCTTCATTCCTTCTTCCTTCCTTCTTCCTTTCCCTCCTTCTTTCTTCCTTCCACCCTTCCTTCCTTGACTCTGGGACAACAGGAGGGTTAAAGATATGCAACCTTTGTTGTCATGGCAACAGTGAACACCACCATTAACTGACATGAGCAAGATTAACCTTCCTGTCGTCCTCCCCGGGTCAAATTGACCCTGTCTGTTTTGACTGTTCCTTCTTTCCTTCTTTTCTTCCTTCCTTTCTCTCTTTCTTTCCTTCCTCTCTCTTTCCTCCCTTCCTTCTTTCCTTCCTCCATCCCCCTTTCTTCCTTCCTTCATTCGTCCCTCCCTGCTTCTCTTTCTTTCCTCGCCCCTACCTTCCTTCCTTCCTTCCTTCTTTACTCTGTCCTTCTTTCCTTCCTTCCTCCCTTCCTGTTTTCCTTTCTCCCCTCCCTCCTTTCTTCTTTCCTCCACCCTTCCTTACTTCCTTCCTTATTTCCTCCGTCCTTCTTCCTCCCTTCCTTCCTTGACTCGTCCTCCCTTCCTTCCCTCTTTCTCCCTTCCTCCCTCCTTTCCTTCCCTCCTTCCTCCCTCCTTTCCTTCCTTCTTCCTTCCTTCCTCCCTCCCTCCCTCCCTCCCTCCCTCCCCTCCCTCCCTCCCTCCTTCCCTTCCTTCTTTGCTTTCCTCCCTTCCTTCTTCCTTCCTCTGTCCATCCTTCCTTCCTTCCTCCCTCCCTCCCTCCCTCCCTTCCTTCCTTCCTCCCTCCCTCCCTCCCTCCCTCCCTCCCTCCCTCCCTCCCTCCCTCCCTCCCTCCCTCTCTTCCTTTCCTTCCTTCTTTCTCCCTCCTTTCCTCCCTCCCTTCCTTGACTCTGGGACAACAGGAGGGCTAAAGATATGCAACCTTTGTTGTCATGGCAACTACTTACTATCACATTATAGTGTTTTATAAATCATATATTTAATATTATATATTTATGAATTCTAACGGCAGAGACTTAAACTGTCCCCAAGTCGCTTTAGATGAATGTTAACCTTTATTTTACCTCCATAGAGAAGGAATCCTCATTTACTACCATGTCAGATGTTTAACAAGTTAAATATTCAGTTTAATGAAATTCGATGTCACAGCTTTGTGTTTCTGTCGTATTTACAGATTCAATTATCTTCCTTCCTTCCTACCTTCCTTCCTTCTTCCTTATTCCTTCTTCCTCCCTTCCTTCCTTGTATCTTCCTACCTTCCTCCCTTCCTTCTTCCTCCCTTCATTCCTTGACTCTTCCTCCCTTCCTTCCTTCTTTCTCCCTTCCTTCCTCCTTTCCTTCTTCCTCCCTTCCTTCCTCCTCCATCCCTTCCTCCCTTCCTTCCTTCTTCCTCCATCCCTTCCTCCTTTCCTTCCTTCTTCCTCCTTTCTTTCCTTCTTTCTCCCTTCCTCCCTCCCTTCCTCCTTTCCTTCCTTTTTCCTTCCTTCCTCCTCCATCCCTTCCTCCCTTCCTTCCCTCTTTCGCCCTTCCTTCCTCCTTTCCTTCCTTCTTCCTCTCTTCCTTCCTTGACTCTTCCTCCCTTCTATCTCCCTTCCTTCCTCCTTTCCTTCTTCCTCCCTTCCTTCCTTGACTCTTCCTCCCTTCCTCCCTCCTTTCCTTCCTTCTTTCTCCCTTCCTTCCTCCTTTCCTTCTTCCTCCCTCCTCCCTCCTTTCCTTCCTCCCTCCTTCCTCCCTTCCTTCCTTCCTTCCTTCCTTCCTTCCTTCTTTCTCCCTCCTTTCCTCCCTTCCTTCCTTGACTCTGGGACAACAGGAAGGTTAAAGATATGCAACCTTTGTTGTCATGGCAACAGTGAACACCACCATTAACTGACATGAGCAAGATGAAGTCCATTAGAGTTTCTAAATGTTGGTTTAGATTATTTTTGGATTAATTGCCCAAAGTGTCTTTATATCTGCTTACTATCACATTATAGTGTTTTATAAATCATATATTAAATATTATATATTTATGAATTCTAACGGCAGAGACTTAAACTGTCCCCAGGTCGCTTTAGATGAATGTTAACCTTTATTTTACCTCCATAGAGAAGGAATCCTCATTTACTACCATGTCAGATGTTTAACAAGTTAAATATTCAGTTTAATGAAATTCGATGTCACAGCTTTGTGTTTCTGTCGTATTTACTGATTCAGTTATCTTCCTTCCTTCCTACCTTCCTTCCTCCCTTCCTTCCTTGACTCTTCCTCCTATCCTTCCTTCTTCCTCCCTTCCTTCCTTGACTCTTCCTTCCTTCCTTCCTTGACTCTTCCTCCCTTCCTCCCCTCTTCCTCCTTTCCTTCCCTCTTTCTCCCTTCCTTCCTCCTTTCCTTCCTTCTTCCTCCCTTCCTTCCTTGACTCTTTCTCCCTTCCTTCCTTCTTTCTCCCTTCCTTCCTCCTTTCCTTCTTCCTCCCTTCCTTCCTTGACTCTTCCTCCCTTCCTTCCTTCCCTCTTTCTCCCTTCCTTCCTCCTTTCCTTTCCTCTTTCTTCCTTCCTTCCTCCACCTTTCCTTCCCTCTTTCTCCCTTCCTTCCTCCCTTTTCCTCCTTTCCTTCCTTCTTCCTCCCTTCCTTCCTTGACTCTTTCTCCCTTCCTTCCTCCCCTTCCTTCCCTCATCCACCCTTCCTCCCTCCTTTCCTTCCTTCTTCCTCCTTTCCTTCCTTGACTCTTTCTCCCTTCCTTCCTTCCTCCCTTCCTTCCCTCTTCCACCCTTCCTCCCACCTTTCCTTCCTTCTTCCTTTCCTTCCTTCTTCCTCCTTTCCTTCCCTCTTTCTCCCTTCCTTCCTTCCTTGACTCGAGCACAACACATGGATTAAAGATATGCAACCTTTGCTGTCATGGCAACAGTGAGTTTCTAAATGTTGTTTTATAAATCATATATTAAATTCTGACTGCAGAGACTTAAAACTGTCCCCAAGTCGCTTTAGATGAATGTTAACCTTTATTTTACCTCCACTGAGAAGGAATCCTCTTTTACTATCATGTCAGATGTTTAACAAGTTAAATATTCAGTTTAATGAAATTCGATGTCGTGGTTTTGTGTTTCTGTCGTATTTACTGATTCAATTATGTTCCTTCCTTCCTTCCTTCCTTCTTCCTTCCTCCTTTCCTTCCTTCCTTCCTCCCTCCTTTCCCTCCTTCTTCCTTCCTTCCTTCCTTTCCTTCTCTCCTTCCTTCCTCCCTCCTTTCCTTCCTTCTTCCTGCCTTCCTTCCCTCTTTCTCCTTTCCTTCCTCCCTTCCTTCTTCCTTCCTCCTTTCCTTCCTTCCTTCCTCCCTCCTTTCCCTCCTTCTTCCTTCATTCTTCCTTTCCCTCCTTCTTTCTTCCTTCCCTCCTTCCTTCCTTCCTCCCTCCTTTCCTTCCTTCCTTCTTCCTCCCTTGACTGGAGGACAACAGGAGGGTTAATGTCTAGTTGACTTGATTAGAACTAGTATGTAAAGATCATGTTTGGGTTCAAATCATCACTGGAGACAAGTTTTCAGATTCCTTAAATATATACAACCTTTGTTGTCATGGCAACAGTGAACTCCACCATTAACTGACATGAGCAAGATTAACCTTCCTGTCATCCTCCCGGGTCAAATTGACCCTGTCTGTTTTGACTGTTCCTTCTTTCCTTCTTTTCTTCCTTCCTTTCTCTCTTTCTTTCCTTCCTCTCTCTTTCCTCCCTTCCTTCTTTCCTTCTTCCATCTACCTTGCTTCCTTCCTTCTGTCCTTCATTTGTCCCTCCCCTGCTTCTCTTTCTTTCCTCGCCCCTACCTTCCTTCCTTCCTTCCATCCTTCTTTACTCTGTCTGTCTTTCCTTCCTTCCTCCCTTCCTCTTTTCCTTTCTCCCTCCCTCCTTTCTTCTTTCCTCCACCCTTCCTTGCTTCCTTCCTTATTTCCTCCGTCCTTCCTTACTTACTTCCTTCCTTTCCTTCCTCCCTCCCTCCCTCCCTTCCTTCCTTCCTTCTTTCTTCCACCTTTCCTCCCTTCCTTCCTTGACTCTGGGACAACAGGAAGGTTAAAGATATGCAACCTTTGTTGTCATGGCAACAGTGAACACCACCATTAACTGACATGAGCAAGATGAAGTCCATTAGAGTTTCTAAATGTTGGTTTAGATTATTTTTGGATTAATTGCCCAAAGTGTCTTTATATCTACTTACAATCACATTATAGTGTTTTATAAATCATATATTAAATATTATATATTTATGAATTCTGACTGCAGAGACGGACAGAATGAAGGAAGGAAGGAAGGAAGGAAGGAAGGATGGAAGAAAGGAAAGACGGACACAATGAAGGACGGGAAGGAAAGAAGGAAGGAAGGAAGGAAGGAATGAAGGAAAGACGGACACAATGAAGGAAGGAAGGAAAGGAGGGAACACCCACACACCCACACTCACACACACACAGGAATCCTCATTTACTACCATGTCAGATGTTTAACAAGTTAAAAATTCAGTTTAATGAAATCCGATGTCACAGCTTTGTGTTTCTGTCGTATTTACTGATTCAATTATCATCCTTCCTTCCTCCCTTCCTTCCTACCTTCCTTCCTTCTTCCTTATTCCTTCTTCCTCCCTTCCTTCCTTGTATCTTCCTACCTTCCTCCTTTCCTTCTCTCTCCCTCCTTTCCTTCCTTCCTTCTTCCTCCCTTCCTCCCTTCCTTTCTTCCTTCCTTCCTCCCTCTTCCTCCTTTCCTTCCCTCTTTCTCCCTTCCTTCCTCCTTTCCTTCTTCCTCCCTTCCTTCCTTGACTCTTCCTCCCTTCCTTCCTTCCTTCTTCCTCCCTCCCTTCCTACTTTCCTTCCTTTTTCCTTCCTTCCTCCTCCATCCCTTCCTCCCTTCCTTCCTTCTTCCTCCATCCCTTCCTCCTTTCCTTCCTTCTTCCTCCTTTCCTTCCTTCTTTCTCCCTTCCTTCCTCCTTTCCTTCTTCCTCCCTTCCTTCCTTGACTCTTCCTCCCTTCCTTCCTTCTTTCTCCCTTCCTTCCTCCTTTCCTTCTTCCTCCCTCCCTTCCTCCTTTCCTTCCTCCTTTCCTTCCTTTTTCCTTCCTTCCTCCTCCATCCCTTCCTCCCTTCCTTCCTTCTTCCTCCATCCCTTCCTCCTTTCCTTCCTTCTTCCTCCTTTCTTTCCTTCTTTCTCCCTTCCTTCCTCCCTTCCTTCCCTCTTCCACCCTTCCTTCCTTCTTCCTCCTTTCCTTCCCTCTTCCCTCCTTTCCTTCCCTCTTCCTCCTTTCCTTCCTTCTTCCTCCTTTCCTTCCCTCTTCCTCTCTCCCTCCCTCCCTTCCTCCTTTCCTCCCTTCTTCCTCCCTTCCTTCCGATGTCGTGGTTTTGTGTTTTCTGTCGTATTTACTGATTCAATTAAGTGAAATAAAAAGGTATCGATGGATCTCAGCAGGAGCTTAGAGCCGTTCAGGTCTGTGATCAATCTCTCCGATGTCCTCTGAGTTTTATTGGCAACACAATAAACCGAGCCGACAGTCGGACGAGTTCAGCCCGATGTTATTTATCTGTTCATCCATTTATCTCCACGCTGACTGTTAGTCCACAACCAGCCGGATGAGTTACAGACAGGAAGTCCTTTCATCCAGATGTGAGCTGGTGTGAGTTACAGACAGGAAGTCCTTTCATCCAGATGTGAGCTACAGACAGGAAGTCCTTTCATCCAGATGTGAGTTACAGACAGGAAGTCCTTTCATCCAGATGTGAGTTACAGACAGGAAGTCTTTTCATCCAGATGTGAGCTGGTGTGAGTTACAGACAGGAAGTCCTTTCATCCAGATGTGAGTTACAGACAGGAAGTCCTTCCATCCAGATGTGAGTTACAGACAGGAAGTCCTTTCATCCAGATGTGAGTTACAGACAGGAAGTCCTTTCATCCAGATGTGAGTTACAGACAGGAAGTCTTTTCATCCAGATGTGAGTTACAGACAGGAAGTCCTTTCATCCAGATGTGAGTTTACAGACAGGAAGTCCTTCCATCCAGATGTGAGTTACAGACAGGAAGTCCTTTCATCCAGATGTGAGTTACAGACAGGAAGTCCTTTCATCCAGATGTGAGTTACAGACAGGAAGTCCTTTCATCCAGATTGTGAGTTACAGACAGGAAGTCCTTTCATCCAGATGTGAGTTACAGACAGGAAGTCCTTTCATCCCCTCCTTCTCTCTCTTTCCTCCCTTCCTTCCTTCTTTCCTCTGTCCTTCTTTCCTTCCTCCCTTCCTTCCTTCCTTCTTTCCTCTGTGCTCCTTTCCTTCCTTCTTCCTTCCTCCCTCCTTTCCTTCCTCTTCCTCCCTTCCATCCACCCTTCTTCCCTCCTTTCCTTCCTTCTTCCTTCCTACCTCCCTTCCTTCCTTCGCTCTTTCTTCTCCCCCATTACCTTCCATCTTTCCTTCCTCCTTCCTCCGGTTCTGGCCCACGAGCCTCATATTGCCAGCGCTGCTCTAAAGGTTAAAGGAGGATTCCTGTTAAAGCTTCTTAACGTCAGCCAGAGTGACGCGTGTGATCATGGAGCCGTCGTACTTCCTGTAATCACGATCATTTGAAGAAGATTAAATTAAAAGTAAATGAAACGATTCGTCAGAGAGAGAGTCTCGGACCCCGCGAGGCCCCCGGACCCCCCGCAGGACCCGCTGATCCAATCAGGCTGTCAGAGGATGAGTCATCACTTTAATCAAACACTGAATCAGTCAAGCAGCAGCAGGTCAGTCTGATCCTCCCCTGACCCGCTAGAGCTGCTAGACCTGTTAGAGCCGGAGTTACGTAAAGACGCCGCTGCCCCGAGCCCTGAGACCTGAGTCCTGAGACCTGGGTCGAGTCCCGCCGTGATCTGTGATGTCATCCTGTTCACGAGGCCGATTTAAACGTCTGAATCTTCGACTCCCGCTCTGATTTTGAGACATGGGGTTAAACTCATTTTGATTCAAGGGCCACATACTGAACAATCTGATCTGATGTGGGCCGGGTCATTAAAAGGAAGGAAGGAAGGAAGAGAAGACAAGAAGGACGGAAGGAAGGAAAGATGGAAGGAAGAGAAGACAAGAAGGAAGGAAGGAAGTAAAGATGGAAGGAAGAGAAGACAAGAAGGAAGGAAGGAAGGAAGAAAAAGAGGGAGGAGAAGGAAGAGAAGACAAAAAGGAAGGAAGGGAGGGAACAAGGAAGGAAGGAGGGAAGGAAGAAAAAGAAGACAGGGAGGAAGAAAGGTAGGAAGGACAGAAGGAAGGAAGAAAGGGAGGAAGCACAGATGGAAGGAGAGATGGAAGGAAGGGAAGGAAGAGATGGAAGGAAGGGAAGGAAGAGAAGGAAGGAAGGAAGGAAGGAAGGAAGGAAAGACAGATGGAAGGACGAGAAAACAGGAAGGAAGGGAAGAAAGAAGGAAAGAATGAAGAAAGGTGGGAAGGACAGTCGGAAGGAAGGAAAAGAGGAAGAAGGAAACTGGGCC
>JAJDFG010001790.1:5000-20000 GCA_021039105.1 Scomber colias
AAAATTACCCCGAAGTTCCTGCGGTGGAAACGGCCCTAAACTCTCGGGCATCCTCCCGGAGAGAGGGCCGCCAGAACCGCTGAGTGATCAAACTCAAGCTCAGCTAAGCAGAGAAGAGGGGGCCCCCACTGTAGGACTCGGGAACGGAGCGGGCCTGGGACGAAGAGCCGACCTGGAGGACAGCCATCTGGAATCTGGGTACCCTGGGAGCACGCTCTGGACCTCCCTCTCAATGTCCCAGGTCACCGCCCCGACCACAGTTAGGGGGCAAGATGTTAGCTGCATCCCGAGGGTGGTCTCCTGCCTTGAACTGCCGGGAGAGGGCATCAGGGATGACCTGGGCGATAGGACAGGGTACATAGGGCCCACCTGGCTTGTCTTGAGTTCAGTCTCTTGGCCCCACGGATATATTCTACATTCTTATGGTCGGCCCCAGACCAGAAACGGCTGCTCTGCACCTTCCAACCAATGTCTCCACTCCTCTAATGCCGACTTCACAGCCAGTAGCTCCCGATTCCCCACATCATAGTTGGACTCAGCAGGGTTAGGGTCGTTATCCTCAGAGGAGCGCCGGGACAAGACCGCCCTGACTTCCCACGTCTGAGGCGTCCACCTCGATGATGAACTGAGCTAGGGGTCAGGGGTCTGCAGGATCGGTGAGGTCAGGGGTCTGCAGGATCGGCGAGGTCAGGGGTCTGCAGGATCGGCGAGGTCAGGGGTCTGCAGGATCGGCGAGGTCAGGGGTCTGCAGGATAGGCGAGGTCAGGGGTCTGCAGGATCGGCGAGGTCAGGGGTCTGCAGGATAGGCGAGGTCAGGGGTCTGCAGGATAGGCGAGGTCAGGGATCTGCAGGATAGGCGAGGTCAGGGGTCTGCAGGATCGGCGAGGTCAGGGATCTGCAGGATCGGCGAGGTCAGGGGTCTGCAGGATCGGCGAGGTCAGGGGTCTGCAGGATAGGCGAGGTCAGGGGTCTGCAGGATCGGCGAGGTCAGGGGTCTGCAGGATCGGCGAGGTCAGGGATCTGCAGGATAGGCGAGGTCAGGGGTCTGCAGGATAGGCGAGGTCAGGGATCTGCAGGATCGGCGGGGTCAGGGATCTGCAGGATCGGTGAGGAAGAGAACCTGGAGAGGAGGGCACGGGATGCAGACTCAGCCTCCGGGGACCAAGAGAACCTGGACCCGAGGGCACGGGATGCAGACTCAGCCTCCGGGGACCAAGAGAACCTGGACCCGAGGGCACGGGATGCAGACTCAGCCTCCGGGGACCAAGAGAACCTGGACCCGAGGGCACGGGATGCAGACTCAGCCTCCGGGGACCAAGAGAACCAGGAAGTGGCAGAGCTTAGTGAGCGTAGAGGGGCAGCGATCTGATAAACCTACGGCTGGAGCTGCTTCCGGTCGGTGGGCTCAGGCCAGTCCAGGACCGCATTGACCTTCTCTGGGTCCAGAGACTCTATACACTAACTCGTGTGTGTGTTCTTGTTTTCAGTCAAAGCGAGGACCGGTGTTTTTGGACTCTATACATTAACTTGTGTGTGTGTGTTCTTGTTTTCAGTCAAAGTGAGGACCGGAGTGTTTTTGGACTCTATACATTAACTCGTGTGTGTGTGTTCTTGTTTTCAGTCAAAGCAAGGACAGGAGTGTTTTTGGACTCTATACATTAACTCGTGTGTGTTTGTTCTTGTTTTCAGTCAAAGCGAGGACCGGAGTGTTTTTGGACTCTATACACTAACTCGTGTGTGTGTGTGTCCTTGTTTTCAGTCGAAGCGAGGACCGGAGTGTTTTTGGACTCTATACACTAACTTGTGTGTGTGTGTTCTTGTTTTCAGTCAAAGCGAGGACCGGAGTGTTTTTGGACTCTATACATTAACTCGTGTGTTTGTTCTTGTTTTCAGTCAAAGCGAGGACCGGAGTGTTTTTGGACTCTATACACTAACTCGTGTGTGTGTGTGTGTCCTTGTTTTCAGTCGAAGCGAGGACCGGAGTGTTTTTGGACTCTATACATTAACTCGTGTGTGTGTTCTTGTTTTCAGTAAAAGCGAGGACCGGAGTGTTTTTGGACTCTATACACTAACTCGTGTGTGTGTGTTCTTGTTTTCAGTCAAAGCGAGGACCGGAGTGTTTTTGGACAGTCAGGAGTTTTGCAGACTTTTAAAAAAGAAACTATCTGGAGAGGAAAGGAGGTTTTTGCAGAGTGAGGATATTTATGGACTTGGGAAGTAAAGACTGAGGACAGTTTTGAAGAAGAGGACTGTGGGAACACTTTCTTTTCTGAAGTGAAAAGATTCTTGACAATTAATCTTCTGTTTTTATGTAGTGAAACTTGAGTTTGACGTCTTACAGTCAGCAGTGTGTAGTCGGCTCACATTTCATTTTTTCCCTCTAAACTTCTCACATGCTTTCACTTCAGTAAACGTTCAAATGATCCAATATTTCAGCAGAAATCAAACATGTGTATCAGAACTTTGCTTTTTCCTCGTTTCTCTCTCATTAATCACATTCAGTGTTTCTCATTATTCCTGCTTCAGGAAGGATGGAAGGAAAGGAGGAAGGATGGAAGGAAGGGAGGAAGCATGGAAGGAAGGGAGGAATAAAGAAGGAAAGGAAGGAGAAAGGAATAATGAAGGAAAAGAAAGGAAAGAGGGAAGGAAGGAGGATGGAAGGAAGGAAGGAAGGAAGGAAAGGAGGTAGGAAGGATGGAAGGAAGGGAGGAAGGATGGAAGGAAGGGAGGAAGCATGGAAGGAATGGAGGAATAAAGAAGGAAAGGAAGGAGAAAGGAATAATGAAGGAAAAGAAAGGAAAGAGGAAAGGAAGGAGGAAGGAAGGAAGGAAGGAAAGGAGGGAGAAAGGAAGGAAGAAGGAAGGTAAGGAGGGTGGAAGGATGGAAGGAAGAGAGGAAGAAGGGAAGGAGGGAGGAAGGAAGGAAGGAAGGACAGATGAAGGAAGGAAGGAAGGAAGGACAGAGGAAGGACCCGGGAGTACATCAGAGGGTTAATGACGTCATCTGGTTTCTGCTGAACTGGTTCATGTTTTACTTCATGTTCTGTAAACTCCTTTCCTCCCTCTGTCCCAGTCTGCTGTCTCCACCCCCCCCCCCTCCCTCCCTCCCTCCCTCCCTCCCTCCTCCCTGCTGTCTCTGCTGTCTCTACCCCCCCCACACCCCGCCCCCTCCCGCCCCCCCCGCTGCCTCAGGACTCCTGGACAGTATCATTAAATCGTCCCTGTGGTCAAACTCAGTCGGCTCCCAGCAGACTGAAGCCGGTTGTTTCAGTAAACCAACGAGTTTACACACCGAGCTGCTCACATGGAAATACTACTCTGTGTGTGTGTGTGTGTGTGTGTGTGTGTGTGTGTGTGTGTGTGTGTGTGTGTGTGTGTGTGTGTGTGTGTGTGTAACATCTGCCCGTTAGTGAATCTCTCCATCAGACTGAGAGACAGGAAGTGAAAGTTCAGTCATCAGCATTTACTGTCTTTACATTTACACTCTATTAAAATACATAAGACCCTTAAAGCTGAAGCCGTCCTCCTCTTCCTCCTCTTCCTCCTCGTCCTCCTCTTCCTCCTCGTCCTCCTCTTCCTCCTCTTCCTCCTCTTCCTCCTCTTCCTCAGCCTTCAGCAGCCTTCACACTGCATGTTTAACCCTTAAACAGACAACGTGCACCAGGAGATACAGACTCTTTAACCTTCATGTTGTCCTCCCGGGTCCTTCCTCTGTCCTTCCTTCCTTCCTTCCTTCCTTCCTTCCTCTGTCCTTCCTTCCTTCCATCCTTCCTTCATCTGTCCGTCCTTCCTTCCTTCCTTCCTTCCTTCCTCAGATCTAAGTTCAGCTGTTAGGGTAAATGTTCCCTCCTTCTGTCCTTTCTTCCTTCCTTCATCTGTCCTTCCTTCCTTCCTCCCTCCTTTCCTTCCTTCTTACTCCCTTCCTTCCCTTCCTCCATCCTTTCCTTCCTTCTTCCCTCCTTTCCTTCCTACCTTCCTTCCTTCCTAACACACATGTAAACCTACAGACAGTGAAACACTCTGAGCTGCTCATTTAAAAGCAAACACACATATTTTCACACTCTCTGCTCTTTAATTACACACACACACACACACACACACACACACACACACACACACACACACACACACACACACACACACACACACACACTGACACATGTAGATGCACACACATGCACATGTACTCACATGTTATTATATACTTACACATATAATTACCAAACACACGTTTGTACATGCAGTCACACACACACACACACACACACACACACACACACACACACACACACACACACACACACACACACACACACAGATACACACTTACATACACACACACACACACACACACACACACACACACGCATACAGATACACACTTACAGACACACACATACACATACATACAGATACACACAGACACACACACACACATACACACATACACACACACACACACACACACACATGTACACACACACACACACACACACACACAAATACACAAACATACATAAACATACACACACATATATACACATATACACACACACACATACACACACACCTACACAGACACACACACACACAGACACACACACACACACACACACACACACACACACAGACACACACACACACACACACACACACACACACACACACACACAGGGAGCGTGTGGGCGTGCGAGGAAGACGTCCAGGGAGAGAGAGACAGCGATCCCACAGTCTGCTCCAAGTCAAACAGGACTCTGGTTTCTCTGGAGCCTCCGAACAGAAACCAGCTCCACTATTTTTACAGAGGAACTATTTTTAGCGTCTTTGTGCTTTTTGTGTTTTTGGGAGGCAGCAGTTTGGCCACACAGCGACTGTGAGATCTGCAGCTCTGAGTAAACACAGAGAACAATACGCCGCGTCCAGCCCGGCCCCCGCCCGGCCCCCAGCTCCGAGCGGCCGGCTGCGGCGCGACGCTGGCGGCTGATGACACGCCGCAAAATGCTCACATGATGAGAGCTGTGGCCAGCAGACAGATTTAAGCTCTGCTAGTGCTGGAAATGACAGGCTGCTGCAGACCGGCTCACCCGGGCCCCCAGGGGCCCCACGGGGGGCCTGGGTGAGAGGCTGCTGCAGACCGGCTCACCCGGGCCCCCAGGGGCCCCACGGGGGGCCTGGGTGAGAGGCTGCTGCAGACCGGCTCAGTGGGGCCCCCAGGGGCCCCACGGGGGGCCGGCTGGGACCTCCTGAGGGCCTGACCCAGAATTATCATGCTGGTTCTGTTTAACCTCCACAGCTCTGAATCCATCATCTTCTTCATCATCGTTCTTCATCACTATACATCTATCTATCTATCCATCCATCCATCCATCCATCCATCTATCCATCTCTTCATCCTGTTTGACACAAAACACACAAACTACCCTACGGTTACTAAGGGCAGCTAAGGCCCTGCAGTTGGTAAGGGCAGCTAAGGCCCTGCGGTTGCTAAGGTCAGCTAAGGCCCTGCAGTTGCTAAGGGCAGCTAAGGCCCAGCGGTTGCTAGGGCAGCTAAGGCCCTGCAGTTGCTAAGGGCAGCTAAGGCCCTGTAGTTGCTAAGGGCAGCTAAGGCCCTATCTATCTTAAAGTAACAAACATCATAAAACAAATGAAATCTTTGTCTCTGATTTAAAACTGATTGAAGGATGAAATCTGAAGGAACAGGAAGTGAGAACTGTTGTCTTCCTCGTGAACAGGAAGTGAGAATCAGCTGCTTCTTCCTGCTCTCTGCCTGATTAATGAGCCTCTCTAGCGCCCCCTGTGGACGCTTCAGGCTCTTTCAGTCTCTCTGTGACAAAGACCAGATCCAGACCGTCCCCTCTGGCTTCAAATCCAGAACCAGGACTTCAATAATTCTTCTGTCTGTGTGTGTGACCCTGTGGAGCAGCTGTTTGTCCCCAGATGAGGTGAGTCCCACAGTGTGAGGGTGTTTGTGCCTCTCTCTCTCACACACACACACACACACACACACACACACACACACACACACACAGCGTGGAGTGTGTTTTGGGGGGATTTCCTGCTGTGTGCTGCTGGAGAAGGTCCAGCACTCTGCAGACTGAGCATCATGAGACCGAGCTCACACTGAGCCAGCTGGTCATCCTCCTCATCTACACACACACACACACACACACACACACACACACACAACAATCAGTGATTCATAGAGCAGATGACCTCACACACACACGCGAGCTGAGGAGGAAGATAGCTCTGGTTGGTCTGATAGATTCATGTTTCATCTCTAACCCTTTCATTCAGGTTAGAGCAGCTCAACGTTTCACAGAGGATGAAACAGGAAAACAATTTCAGAATAAAAGTAATAAAATATAAATATAAATATAATATAAGAAGTAAAACTGATAATAGAATAGTAACAGAGCTTCTTATAATAAATGTTCTACGGTTGTAAAGCCTGCTTACTGAGGAACATGCATCTGACTCTGGTTCCTCCAGGTGCTGCCAATCAGGAACCAATCAGGAACCAATCAGGAACCAATCAGGAGCTAATCAGGAACCAATCAGGAGCCAATCAGGCACCTGTGAGCAGATCAGCTGATCTGGGAAACTAAAACCTGCTGCAGCATAATGATAATAATTAAAGCTGCAAGCAGTGATGAACGCCCCCCCCCATGCCCTCGCCCTCGCCCTCGCCCCCCCCCCGCCCCCCCCCCCGATGCATGTGGGTTTACAGATACAGTAGGGCTTCCACTGGCCAATAATAATACTCTTGAAAAATATATATATATTTTTTTTAATGTACAGATTAGTAGAGAGAGACAGGAAATGGGAGGCAGGGGGGGGGCAATGACACGGGGTTTGAACCGGGGGGGGGGGGCTCTACTCACTGAGCTAAACAATAATAATAATAAACTTTATTTATAGATAGAGGCACGACCACGTTACAAAGAGTTTCACTAAAGTTAAATAAATAAAACTAAAACATTTGAATGTTGGAAAATTAGATTAAAGAAGTTTAATTATCAGATTTATAATTTAATGCTGTAAATATAATTATAACTGATTCATGTGTGTGTGTGTGTGTGTGTGTGTGTGTGTGTGTATAGTGTGTGTGTGTGTGTGTGTGGGCGGTGGGATGAACCATGTGACTAACGCTCTGTGTATGTAGAGACTTACAGAGTGTGTGTATAGTGTGTATAGTGTGTGTGTGTGTGTGTGTGTGTGTGTGTGTGTATGTGTGTGTGTGTGTGTGTGTGTGTGTGTGTGTGTGTGTGTATAGTGTGTATAGTGTGTGTGTGTGTGTGTCTGTGGCAAGGAGCCAGATAATAACTGTTTGTTAGTGTAACGATCACTGACATCTATGTGAGGAATGTACACACACACACACACACACACACACACACACACACACCCTCTGACGGCCCCGCCCACCTCAGGTACAACCAGGTAACACTTAGACAATAACACCCCCGCCCCCCCCCCACACACACACACACACACATACTAATACTATACACACTATACACACACGCACACACACTTCCTGTCAGTCAGTCATGTGAGGAATGTGTCACTGTGTGTGTGTGTTTTGATGTGTGTGTGTGTGTGTGTGTGTGTGTATGTGTGTGTGTGTGTGTGTGTGTGTGTGTGTGTGTTTTGATGTGTGGTGAGCAGATTGATCATCAGTGTTAATGTTTCCTCTCATTATCTGTCTGATCCCCCCCAACCCAACCCTAACCCCCCCCCCCCCACACACACCCACACACACACACACACACACACACACACACCCACCCAACCCCACCCCCCCCACCCACCCCACCCCCCCCACCCCCCAACATAACAACATATTAAAATCAACAGAGAATAAAACAAAGTCTAAGCTAGCAGCTAGCTACTAGCAGCTAGCCGCTAGCAGCTAGTAGGTAGCAGCTACTAGCTAGCAGCTAGCAACTAGCAGCTAGCATCTAGCAGCTAGCAGCAAGAATTAAATAATAATAATAATTATTTAATTAAATATTAAAAAGTTGAAAACCTTGACTTGAGAAGCAAACATCTCTTTAACTCACTTTTATCTATTTATTACTATTTATGATGTATTATTGCTCATGTTTTAACTTGTTATAAGTTTACTTGAGTGTTAATTTATGAATGTGTGTAAAATGCAACTCATCATCTATCAGCTGTTCACTGAGTCAGCTGATACGATTCTAATAAAGACAATAAAGACGTTTAAATAAAGTCATTCATCATCTTCCTGTCTGTGAACACACTCTCATATGTTTAATCATGTTTGATCAGATTATTGGTGAATGAATGATGATGATGATGATGATGATGATGATGATGATGAAGGGAAGAGGAAGTGACAGGATGACTTTTATCACTTTGATTCATAAACCTTTAAAATCACTAAATACACAAGAAGCAGACGAGTTTAATCCTGAAATGATCTTTACTAACGGATTAATGACCCGGAGTCACACTGTCTGTTAGTGTGTGTGTGTGTGTATGTGTGCGTGTGTGTGTGTGTGTGTATGTGTGTGTGTGTGTGTGTGTGTGTGTGTGTGGTTAACTAAACATTGATCCAGACGACTGAACGTCTTCGCAGCTTAAACTCAACATTCCTACATTTCTGGAAATCTTTCTTCTTTGTTTCAGTCGAACCAGGTTTCATCATCTCAGAGGAAATATAGTACTATAGTACAGTTAGAGGTACTAGTACTTTACTGTAGTACAGTTAGAGGTACTAGTACTTTACTATAGTACAGTTAGAGGTACTAGTACTATACTGTAGTACAGTTAGAGGTACTAGTACTATACTGTAGTACAGTTAGAGGTACTAGTACTTTACTGTAGTATAGTTAGAGGTACTAGTACTTTACTATAGTACAGTTAGAGGTACTAGTACTATACTGTAGTACAGTTAGAGGTACTAGTACTATACTGTAGTACAGTTAGAGGTACTAGTACTTTACTGTAGTATAGTTAGAGGTACTAGTACTATACTGTAGTACAGTTAGAGGTACTAGTACTATACTGTAGTACAGTTAGAGGTACTAGTACTATACTGTAGTACAGTTAGAGGTACTAGTACTTTACTGTAGTATAGTTAGAGGTACTAGTACTTTACTATAGTACAGTTAGAGGTACTAGTACTTTACTGTAGTACAGTTTGAGGTACTAGTACTTTACTGTAGTACAGTTAGAGGTACTAGTACTTTACTGTAGTACAGTTAGAGGTACTTGTACTTTACTGTAGTACAGTTAGAGGTACTAGTACTATACTGTAGTACAGTTTGAGGTACTAGTACTACTGTAGTACAGTTAGAGGTACTAGTACTATACTGTAGTACTGTTAGAGGTACTAGTACTTTACTGTTTCAGATGCAGATTTGACACAATGGATAATATAACACACACTATAATGTGTAACCCCCGGTTACCAAAACAGTGAAATAAAATAAATTGGATAAGTTGAAATATTAGTGATAAAACAAGAGCTAAACCTGGAGCCGTCACGCTACTGCTGCTCTTTCTGCTGTAGTAAAATCCCAGTGAGTTTTCATTTAAACCAGTTTGTTGTAAATATGTTATTCACTGACAAGTTTAGGTTAGTAACAGTTTAGGAAAAAGAAGAATAAAGAAAAACGGTAGCGCCAGCCGCGCTAGCGTTAGCCGCGGTTAGCCACCGGTTGTTGACAACCATTGGTGGCTGTTTATAGCCGTTGGTGCTAACGGTGCTAGCGTTAGCGGCCATTAGCAAGCGCTAGCATTGGTAGCCGTTTATAGCCGTTGGTGCTAACGGTGCTAGCGTTAGCGGCCATTAGCAAGCGCTAGCATCGGTAGCCGTTTATAGCCGTTGATGCTAACGGTGCTAGCGTTAGCGGCCATTAGCAACCATTAGCAACCACTAGCAATGGTAGCCGTTTATAGCCGTTGGTGCTAACAACGCTAACATTAGCAATTGTAGATTATTACCTGATTAGTAGCTATTTTGAGTTGTGAAATAAGTTAAAGTTAGAGTTAGTATGAGTTGGGAGCAGTGATGGTTTACTGGGAGCAGTGATGGTTTAATGGGAGTATTGATGGTTTAATGGGAGCAGTGATGGTTTACTGGGAGCAGTGATGGTTTAATGGGAGCAGTGATGGTTTAATGGGAGCAGTGATGGTTTAATGGGAGTAGTGATGGTTTACTGGGAGCAGTGATGGTTTAATGGGAGTATTGATGGTTTAATGGGAGCAGTGATGGTTTACTGGGAGCAGTGATGGTTTAATGGGAGCAGTGATGGTTTAATGGGAGCAGTGATGGTTTAATGGGAGCAGTGATGGTTTAATGGGAGTATTGATGGTTTAATGGGAGCAGTGATGGTTTAATGGGAGCAGTGATGGTTTAATGGGAGCAGTGATGGTTTAATGGGAGCAGTGATGGTTTAATGGGAGTATTGATGGTTTAATGGGAGCAGTGATGGTTTAATGGGAGTAGTGATGGTTTAATGGGAGTAGTGATGGTTTAATGGGAGTATTGATGGTTTAATGGGAGCAGTGATGGTTTACTGGGAGTATTGATGGTTTAATGGGAGCAGTGATGGTTTAATGGGAGTATTGATGGTTTAATGGGAGCAGTGATGGTTTACTGGGAGCAGTGATGGTTTAATGGGAGCAGTGATGGTTTAATGGGAGCAGTGATGGTTTAATGGGAGTAGTGATGGTTTACTGGGAGCAGTGATGGTTTAATGGGAGTATTGATGGTTTAATGGGAGCAGTGATGGTTTAATGGTAGCAGTGATGGTTTAATGGGAGCAGTGATGGTTTAATGGGAGTAGTGATGGTTTAATGGGAGCAGTGATGGTTTAATGGGAGTATTGATGGTTTAATGGGAGCAGTGATGGTTTAATGGGAGCAGTGATGGTTTAATGGGAGCAGTGATGGTTTAATGGGAGTAGTGATGGTTTAATGGGAGTAGTGGTGGTTTACTGGGAGCAGTGATGGTTTAATGGGAGTAGTGGTGGTTTAATGGGAGCAGTGATGGTTTAATGGGAGCAGTGATGGTTTAATGGGAGTAGTGATGGTTTAATGGGAGCAGTGATGGTTTACTGGGAGCAGTGATGGTTTACTGGGAGCAGTGATGGTTTACTGGGAGCAGTGATGGTTTAATGGGAGCAGTGATGGTTTAATGGGAGTAGTGGTGGTTTACTGGGAGTAGTGATGGTTTAATGGGAGCAGTGATGGTTGTACTGGGAGCAGTGATGGTTTACTGGGAGCAGTGATGGTTTAACGGGAGCAGTGATGGTTTAATGGGAGTAGTGATGGTTTAATGGGAGCAGTGATGGTTTAATGGGAGCAGTGATGGTTTAATGGGAGTATTGATGGTTTAATGGGAGCAGTGATGGTTTAATGGGAGTATTGATGGTTTAATGGGAGCAGTGATGGTTTAATGGGAGTATTGATGGTTTAATGGGAGCAGTGATGGTTTAATGGGAGTAGTGGTGGTTTAATGGGAGCAGTGATGGTTTAATGGGAGCAGTGATGGTTTAATGGGAGTAGTGATGGTTTAATGGGAGCAGTGATGGTTTACTGGGAGCAGTGATGGTTTAATGGGAGCAGTGATGGTTTAATGGGAGTAGTGGTGGTTTACTGGGAGCAGTGATGGTTTAATGGGAGCAGTGATGGTTTACTGGGAGTAGTGATGGTTTAATGGGAACAGTGATGGTTGTACTGGGAGCAGTGATGGTTTAATGGGAACAGTGATGGTTGTACTGGGAGCAGTGATGGTTTAATGGGAGCAGTGATGGTTTAATGGGAGTAGTGATGGTTGTACTGGGAGCAGTGATGGTTTAATGGGAACAGTGATGGTTGTACTGGGAGTAGTGATGGTTTAATAGGAGCAGTGATGGTTGTACTGGGAGTAGTGATGGTTGTACTGGGAGCAGTGATGGTTTAATGGGAGTAGTGATGGTTGTACTGGGAGCAGTGATGGTTTACTGGGAGCAGTGATGGTTTACTGGGAGCAGTGATGGTTTAATGGGAGCAGTGATGGTTTAATGGGAGCAGTGATGGTTTACTGGGAGTAGTGATGGTTTACTGGGAGCAGTGATGGTTTAATGGGAGTAGTGATGGTTTACTGGGAGTAGTGATGGTTTACTGGGAGCAGTGATGGTTTAATGGGAGTAGTGATGGTTGTACTGGGAGCAGTGATGGTTTAATGGGAACAGTGATGGTTGTACTGGGAGTAGTGATGGTTTAATAGGAGCAGTGATGGTTGTACTGGGAGTAGTGATGGTTGTACTGGGAGCAGTGATGGTTTAATGGGAGTAGTGATGGTTGTACTGGGAGCAGTGATGGTTTACTGGGAGCAGTGATGGTTTACTGGGAGCAGTGATGGTTTAATGGGAGCAGTGATGGTTTACTGGGAGTAGTGATGGTTTACTGGGAGCAGTGATGGTTTACTGGGAGCAGTGATGGTTTAATGGGAGTAGTGATGGTTTAATGGGAGCAGTGATGGTTTACTGGGAGTAGTGATGGTTTACTGGGAGCAGTGATGGTTTAATGGGAGCAGTGATGGTTTAATGGGAGCAGTGATGGTTTACTGGGAGTAGTGATGGTTTACTGGGAGCAGTGATGGTTTAATGGGAGTAGTGATGGTTTACTGGGAGTAGTGATGGTTTACTGGGAGCAGTGATGGTTTACTGGGAGCAGTGATGGTTTAATGGGAGCAGTGATGGTTTACTGGGAGCAGTGATGGTTTAATGGGAACAGTGATGGTTTACTGGGAGTAGTGATGGTTTACTGGGAGCAGTGATGGTTTAATGGGAGCAGTGATGGTTGTACTGGGAGCAGTGATGGTTTAATGGGAGTAGTGATGGTTTAATGGGAACAGTGATGGTTTAATGGGAGCAGTGATGGTTTACTGGGAGCAGTGATGGTTTAATGGGAACAGTGATGGTTTAATGGGAGTAGTGATGGTTTAATGGGAGTAGTGATGGTTTAATGGGAGTAGTGATGGTTTACTGGGAGCAGTGATGGTTTAATGGGAGTAGTGATGGTTTAATGGGAGCAGTGATGGTTTAATGGGAGCAGTGATGGTTTAATGGGAGCAGTGATAGTTTAATGGGAGTAGTGATGGTTTAATGGGAGCAGTGATGGTTTACTGGGAGTAGTGATGGTTTAATGGGAGCAGTGATGGTTTAATGGGAGCAGTGATAGTTTAATGGGAGCAGTGATGGTTTAATGGGAGCAGTGATAGTTTAATGGGAGCAGTGATGGTTTAATGGGAGCAGTGATGGTTTAATGGGAGTAGTGATGGTTTAATGGGAGCAGTGATGGTTTAATGGGAGTAGTGATGGTTTAATGGGAGCAGTGATGGTTTAATGGGAGCAGTGATGGTTTAATGGGAGCAGTGATGGTTTAATGGGAGTAGTGATGGTTTAATGGGAGCAGTGATGGTTTAATGGGAGCAGTGATGGTTTAATGGGAGCAGTGATGGTTTACTGGGAGTAGTGATGGTTTAATGGGAGCAGTGATGGTTGTACTGGGAGCAGTGATGGTTTAATGGGAGCAGTGATGGTTGTACTGGGAGCAGTGATGGTTTACTGGGAGCAGTGATGGTTTACTGGGAGCAGTGATGGTTTACTGGGAGCAGTGATGGTTTAATGGGAGCAGTGATGGTTGTAATGGGAGCAGTGATGGTTTAATGGGAGCAGTGATGGTTGTACTGGGAGTAGTGATGGTTGTACTGGGAGCAGTGATGGTTGTACTGGGAGCAGTGATGGTTTAATGGGAGTAGTGATGGTTTAATGGGAGTAGTGATGGTTTAATGGGAGTAGTGATGGTTTACTGGGAGCAGTGATGGTTTACTGGGAGCAGTGATGGTTTACTGGGAGCAGTGATGGTTGTACTGGGAGCAGTGATGGTTTAATGGGAGCAGTGATGGTTTACTGGGAGCAGTGATGGTTGTACTGGGAGCAGTGATGGTTTAATGGGAGCAGTGAAGGTTTAATGGGAGCAGTGAAGGTTTACTGGGAGCAGTGATGGTTGTACTGGGAGCAGTGAAGGTTTAATGGGAGCAGTGAAGGTTTACTGGGAGTAGTGATGGTTTAATGGGAGCAGTGATGGTTGTACTGGGAGCAGTGATGGTTTAATGGGAGTAGTGATGGTTTACTGGGAGTAGTGATGGTTTAATGGGAGCAGTGATGGTTTACTGGGAGCAGTGAAGGTTTAATGGGAGCAGTGGTGGTTTACTGGGAGTAGTGCTGGTTTAATGGGAGCAGTGATGGTTTACTGGGAGTAGTGATGGTTTAATGGGAGCAGTGGTGGTTTAATGGGAGCAGTGGTGGTTTAATGGGAGTAGTGATGGTTTAATGGGAGCAGTGATGGTTGTACTGGGAGCAGTGATGGTTGTACTGGGAGTAGTGATGGTTTAATGGGAGTAGTGATGGTTTAATGGGAGCAGTGATGGTTGTACTGGGAGCAGTGATGGTTTAATGGGAGTAGTGATGGTTTAATGGGAGCAGTGAAGGTTTAATGGGAGCAGTGATGGTTTACTGGGAACAGTGATGGTTTAATGGGAGTAGTGATGGTTGTACTGGGAGTAGTGATGGTTTAATGGGAGCAGTGATGGTTTAATGGGAGCAGTGATGGTTTAATGGGAGCAGTGATGGTTTAATGGGAGTAGTGATGGTTTTAATGGGAGCAGTGATGGTTTAATGGGAGCAGTGATGGTTTAATGGGAGCAGTGATGGTTTAATGGGAGCAGTGATGGTTTAATGGGAGCAGTGATGGTTTAATGGGAGTAGTGATGGTTTAATGGGAGTAGTGATGGTTTACTGGGAACAGTGATGGTTTAATGGGAGCAATGATGGTTTAATGGGAGCAGTGATGGTTGTACTGGGAGCAGTGATGGTTGTACTGGGAGCGGTGATGGTTTAATGGGAGCAGTGATGGTTGTACTGGGAGCAGTGATGGTTTACTGGGAACAGTGATGGTTTAATGGGAGCAGTGATGG